>CM021320.1:7843223-8099538 GCA_010645155.1 Tigriopus japonicus | reverse complement strand
GTACTTTTGACTAATCGGACATATATCAGATTCGGTATATCAGAACTAGTATTCGGAATAGGTTACAATCGGAAAATGCGTGAACGGAAGGTTGTTATAAATCCCTTACTGGAATGATCTTACGGAACGCAGAAAAAGAACTCTAACCAATGGTGTATAAAATCCAAAAACAGAATAGCTTTTAGGTCATAAGCGTAAAGGCTATAAAATACATCGCCCAAAGGATCCAGAACAAAGGAAATCTCGGGTTCTTAAAATTAAAGGATCTAGATGTAGTTGGAGATTAAAGTAATGTCAAGATCATGGCTTACATGTGTGTTCTTGCATGTTTATTATTACTTAGTGGATCAAATTGATATCAAGAGAAATTTTGCAGCCTTTGTTGCCGCCCATGGAAAAAAAACGACTTCCAGCTAATCTTCGATCTTTGAAACATCTCTGAAAAGTACCTATTCTTCAGGCAATATCTAATCTCCGGAATCACTCCGACCTCCGTGATAACTATGACAATTTAATCTCTTGCGCAACTATAATCTCTGTAGCATCTTCAATCTTTGGAACATCATCAACCTACGGAATGCTTCCAATCTATGGGACCTCTGCTCCTGGTACACTTTCGATTTCCATTCGTCTAACAAGCTCCACCATTTCCTGGAAAAATGGGGTTACTTTGCATTGGAATATCTGGGCAAAGCCTCTTCATTAATTGCCCTTAGTTATTGGAATTTAGTGGCTGCATGTGAAAAGTAGTAGTTTTCTCTTAACATTAGGTTTTTTCCATTAATCATAATAAAAAACCTACACGGTTCAAGTACAAGACATTTGCTATTAAATAATGTATAGTTCACCGAAAATGGGAAAAACTTCAGAGGGGAGTGATTTCTTGCCCTTGTGGCTCGTTTGTTTGGATTTTTTCCCTCCTTCTATTTCCTCCTCGTCTCTCGACCAATCAGAAACGAGAACACGAAATGAGACTTCTCTTCTTTTACAAGAGCTTCTGTACACTTGGCCATGGATATACTTACAGAAGAGGATGCGAAGGCAGCTGTTTGTTATTGTTTTTGAGAGCCCAATGAGGCCCTAAAGAGTGAACGATAAGGAAGTGTTATGGACTCAATATTCAATATTTTAAACTGAATCAGTGGATGAATCGTTTAGACATCATTCTGGTATGTGTATATGCCTCTTAGAGATAATTAAAAGCAACCCACTCTTGGGTAAATCACGTCCACCACTCATCATCAACCCTATTCAACTTATCATGAAATACCAATGGTTTCAGATTATAAGTACCTAACAACACCATCAAAGTGATGCATGCTCCATGAAGGTGATCTGTTCTTTACTCATTCTGCATGAATAATCATTCAGAGGGAATGGTCAACAACTCAACTATAAACTGATGAATAATTTTGTTAAATATTGTGCTTCCTCTCAGTTTGGCCTGTCAAAATGTTGATATTTGGCATCTACTGGATTTCAGGCATTTCAGACGATAAAATATTGACTAAAAATGATGGTTTTATGGGGAAGAGTGTGGATACTGTGGCTGTGAGTTTCATTGTTAATAACATGGCCACAGTTTACTAAAAAGACGCCCAATTTTCATGAAACTTAATCTGAGTATAATTGAACCCGTTGTCTGAAGTTGGTATTATTATATTCAAGTTACACATGCGTTTCATCACGATCCATTCTTAGTTTTGTGCGAGACATTGGTCTGAAGTAGCTCAGTTTTGACTAATTCCTGAGAACAGTAAGCACCATTATAAAATTAATGGCAGGAAAAGAAACACTATCTCATGCTGCAACAATGTTCTGAAGTGATGTTTGCTATCAAACACCTTTTTCTATCGTCTTTCGGCAATTTCGATCAAATTCAGTGTAGAGAAGCACCGTTTTAAGGGCCTCATTGGGCTTCACGTCAGCTGAAGTTCGCGTCCTGTGGTGAGAGGTTCCTGACTTGGCAAGCTCAAGGAACATTGGAAGATGCAGTTGCCGGCAGTTGCTCTTTGAAGAGTTAAGATACTTTCAGTGTGACTTAGAAGAAAAAATGTCAAGTTGCATTTTCGATGATCTTTTGACCTTAATAATTTAGCAATAAATAGTGAAAGTGATACAAAAAATATTTCAATTTCGATAGCATTTGCAAAACCATGGTTTTTTGTTTCGGTTCTAGGCCACACATGAATGCACTTTTGAGGCTAATCAAGACCGAGATTTAGAAGTCACACTTCCAGAACAATCTCGTTTACTCAGAGTTGCCGGCATGAAAAAGTAAAATGCCAAATCTTTTTTTTTAGTATTCTCGAAATATTTTGCATTTCCCCATGTGAGAGAATTGAAGTGTGTAATTTTCTTAAAAATACATCCTTTCAAAGGTATGGGCCATATTTAGCAGAATCAGCCTGGTTTAGTGAAATTCGGATGGCAAGTTTATTATTCGTTCATAGCAAATTTGGCAAACCTGTTAGCCGGGAAAAGTACTTGTACAAACACCCAAGCTATACCAAGCTTCAGCAAGCCCAAGCACTGTGCCAGCACAGCTTGCCCAATCTCTTGTTTGCCCTAGAGCTCTATATTAGAAAGAGTACAATCATATCCAACGCCATCTAGTTCATTCTGCTCGCAACTGCTCGCCGTTCCCAAAAGGATGCACAGGTACCCTCTAAGCTGAACAAGTTTTCCAAATTATCAGACCAAGATAGCACCATTTGAGAAACTAAAGGGCCTAGAACCTTAATGAAGGGGTCCAAAATGAACTATTAGTGTGTTTCAAATGATTCAAATCTGAATCGCTGGTAGAATTAGGTTTAAAGCTTTAAAAGACAGTAAGAGAATGAAAATCTATCCCTTTGGACATATTGATGCAAGAGGTGATGGCAACAGTGTGATAGGAAATGAAGTTGCAGGGCTGCTGAATTCTCTTCCCTCTTGTGCTTCGCTGTCATGGTTATTGCTGAGAAAGAGCGCAGGGAATTTTCTTCCTCTCTTGACTTCACCCCTGGCTGCTATTTACACTTGCCCACCTACCCCTTGATATGCAAGATCACAGGAGTAGCTGGTGGTGGCCAGCAGGGGAGTCCAGTCAAATGCTTGCTAGCTTCAGATGGCTTGCCCAGCTTGCCCACTGGCACTTGTTAAGAAGGGAACTGCAAGGATTGCTGGGCCGGGCCAGCTCTCTCTCTCTCCCTTTCTTTCTCTCTCTCGCTCGCTCTCTCTCGCTCTCGCTCTCCACACTGAGCCCAGTGAGCAAACAAGGACTTGAAGGACTTGACTCAACATTTCAGGGTTGATAGGTAAAGAGGGGAAAACTCAACATGCTCCTCTCTATCACTATTCTTTCTCACACATTTTTTATGGTAGGAGCCCTGATTGTGAACGTTTTCTCTGAAAAAGCATTGATCACAATGAGAGGTGAGATATTCATTTTTCTCTTAGTCTTTTAGGTTTTAAACCTAATTTTACAGGCAATTCAGCTTTGAATCATTTGAAACACACTAATAGTTCATTTTGGACCCCTTCATTAGGGTTCTAGGCCCTTTAGTTTCTCAAAAGGTGCTATCTTGGTCTGATGATTTGGAAAACTTGTTCAGCTTAGAGGGTACTTGTGCATCCTTTTGGGAACGGCGAGCAGTTGTGAGCAGAAGGAACTAGATGGCGTTGGATATGATTGTACTCTTTCTAATATAGAGTTCTAGTTTGCCCCCCATCACTAATGATATTCAATGTGACGATTTAGGGCGGGAATGTTCAAAAAGAGTCGGTTTTATTAAAATATGAATATTTTTCGTATTTCATCGAGTACCTAATGAAAAAGTGACATATATAAAGCCCTTGAGAGGCCAGGTAGCCAAATTTATGATTGATTCTCTTTGAGAGCATCTTTAAATCTTCTATCAATGGCATTTTCACCGTGATGAGCTATTGATGTAGGTGTTAATCGTTTCGGTCTAGATGTTGAAATTGTTGTAGTTAAAAATAACGACCTGGCAGGATTTAAAAATCCGCTTTCGGTACTTCTCTTGAACTATTTAATCCCCTCCTCCTCCCAATTCCTTGTCCCATTTTCCTTCCCTCGCCCCAAAACCTATTTCCATTTCCACCCTTCTCCCAAATATCCATAACCTGGTTCCTTCTTCCACTTTCTCCCATGGGCAACCAAGGTCTTACTTTAGTGTGACCGCCCCCTCCCCTCCCCAAAAACCTTTCCTGTAGGGCAAAACTTTGTTAGTAAGCAGGATTTTTTAAGGTTAGAGAGGAAGGTCCAAGAACTAATCCATCGGAAGACCTTAAGCCCATAAAAGGGCTTTATTTGAACGTGCATTGTCTTATTTCCAAAAAAGACAGCACAAAGGTCAGAGTACTAGAGGAGCTAGCCATTGATAGAGAGGTCTCCTTCATTTCTATCACAGAGACTTGGCTTCGTCCAGGAGTTTTAGATGAAGAAGTAGCAATAGATGGTTTTAGACTAGTTCGATGTGATAGGGTACGGCCCGACAATGCCATTTTCCCACATGGGGGCGTATGTCTATATGTCAGGAAAGACTTACTTCTAAGTCATGTTCAAATGTCGAATGGAGAAGTAGAGGTTTTGATTTGTCATATCAAGGCCCTTGATCTTACGGTTGTAACAATGTATCGGCCACCTTCTTGTAGCTCTTCTTCATTTCTATCAGCTCTCCAATTCATTGGAGAGGAGTTAGATCGAGAGGTTTGTTCTCAAATCTTTGTAGTTGGCGACTTCAATTTTCCGGCTAGCATTGTTGAGTGGGAGGTTGGTCCGGATGGGTACATTCCCATTTCGAAAACAGCATCGCTGTCTTTTGAAAAATTAGAAGAGTTTGTGATCTTGCGTAATCTCTCTCAACACGTTGGTGTTGCAACCAGAGCAGAGAGTGTTCTGGACTTAGTTTTTTCCAATGACCCTGATCTGATCCAGTATGTCCATGTTGCCCGATGTAGCCTTTCAGATCATCATATTCTTGAGATAGGGTCGACTATTACTCAAAAGCCGGCGAGCTCTAGAGTTAAACCTGCACAAAAGGTGGGTCTGGCCAAGTTCAAGTTCAAAGAGGAACATTGGCCTCGTATTGTTGAAAGTTTGGAAGAGTTGGACTTGATTTCCATTCTGAAGCAAGAATCATCCATAGATGACGCCATAAATAGGCTGATTTCCATTTTTCAGGAGGTTTGTTTGTCTCTGTGTATTCCAGAAACGGCGCCAAAAGGTGGGCAATTGTCTAGAATTTCAAAGTTTAAAAAGAAGTTGTTCAAAAGGAGTTGTCAGATTTCAAATAGACTTCGACGTACTTCAAATCCATTTGTTTTTGCCAGCCTCCAAAGCAAATTGGATGTGGTCCAATCAAATATTAGGACCTCCATTGATTCTAATCAGTTGGAGAAGGAAAGTAGAGTGAAGAAGAGGGAAAGTGGAGACTGTTCAATGTACTAATTTACCAACCAAGCGGTCGGTCGTACAACATCCAGTAGTCAAGAAATCTATGATTGTAGTAATGTTGTTGAGACTGGCATTGATAGTCAGGATAATCAATTGGAGGATCTGGTAGTATTTGGGCCACGTTAGAAAATCTGCGTCATTTAGCCCGAGCTCCAATACTTTACATGGATGGAACATTCAAGTCTGCTCCAAAACTATTTTACCAACTTTACGTCATTTTGGCTCCCGTTTACGATGTTGCGGTACCTTTGGGTTATGCCCTCATGACCCACAAGGACGAGGAAATGTACACGACCTTCTTTAGTGTTCTTATGGACAATTTAGAGGAAAACGGCCTCGAACCTCAGTTTACTAAGGTCACAATTGATTTCGAAAAGGCTGTAGTCAATTCCATCAGCACGGTCTTTCCCCAATATTGCTCAATCTCATTTTGCTTTTTCCATTTTTCGCAAGCCTTGTGGAGAAAGTTGGTTGACGTGGGACTTCGAGTGGGGTGTCTCCTGGAATTGGTCACGCCCTCCACCGCCGACAACACCTAAAAGTCCACGGGGTTTAAAAAGTTGGGGTCGGGGGAAGGGGGTGGCCATAATTCTTTGGGACAAAAGGCCTCTGGCCCTCAGTTTTTGGAGAGATGATCCTGGAATGCAAGTGCAGTATGAAAGGGTGCCCCGCCTTGCGTCAGGACCACCTTCCTCCCACTTGGGCCCACTCTCCAAAGTCGCGAGAGACTTGAAGCCGGCAGCCTTGACAATTCTCATGGCAGACGTCTGAGAGCAGTTGCAAGCATTGGCAAACTGTTCGATGTTCAAGACAGGCTGCTTCTTGACCATATCTTTCACCTTCCTGGTGTTGGAGGGGGTGACTTGGCTGACGGGCCTCGCCCCACCCATGGCGCATTCGCTCTTGGCGACATTGGGCCTGAGCGTCCTGATGACCTTCCACACACTTTTTAAATTAAAGCCAATGGTCTTGGCAACCTGGCGGTCGATTTTTCCGGAGTCGTGCATGGTCTTAATGACTTTGCGGTTGGCCCAGACTTACGCCTTGTTGCCGTTAGGCATTTTAGGTGCCATGCTGAAGCGGACCAAGATCACTAAAATCCTTGTCATAAGCGCAATTTTGGTCATAGAAAGGCATGCTATAGCTCATGTGAAAGCTAAATAGCTGCTCTTGAATTTATTTAAACTAATGTTTGAAAAAAGTTGACCTCGAGCTTACCAGAGGTCGGTCGCGAAGCACTTTAAGGTCCTAACTTTGATCCGGCCTAGACCGGTTGAGTCAAGTGATAGGATTGAAAATTCTTTTTCAGCTGACACTTTAGAGTAACTATTGTTTACATAATTGGTTTCGTGATTCTACTTTCTATGCTTCCCACTTAAAATCTAACTCATAGCGGAATCGGATTCATGGCGGACCCTGTAGATGCTCAAAAATGCACGAAATTACTGTGTATTTTGAACATTCAGGGCGCATTTTAAAGGATTTTTTAAAGAAAGGAATGCTTTTGAATACAGTCTCTTCCCACAGACAATTGTATTTCAGAAAATGAAGAGAAAAATCAATTATGAATTTGGAGAATCTCAAATTTCTTAAAGGTATTGAAATTGAAGGTATTGTTTTGAAATTTAAAAAAAAAATGAATAGGAAGACATCAAAAATAATAGATGATAGGAAAAAGTAGAAAAATAGCAAAATATCCGCAAAAATAATAAAATTTCCTAGAAAAATGTGCAAAACAGTTGGAAAAAAAATCGCTCAAAATCACAAAAGTTAAAGAGGGCTCAAAAATGGGAACATGATTATATTATGTGATATGTGTTAAGACTCTTAACACCCAATGGAGGGTGGTGAGCTTCAACATGTTTATTGGGGCAATGAACAGATTAGAGCCAAGTCCACACTAGGTTTGTCGAAAATATTTTGTCATGATCATTCAAGGAGATGTTTAGATGACGTTTTTCAATGGGAACGATAGTTAGGGTTAAATTAATTTAGGCCAAAGTCCGTAATATTGGCTAATCCAACCAAGATTGCTCTATTTGATTATTTGATGAAGCAAAACATTCTCACTTTTTCTCCTCAATGGTTAAGCTTAAATATATTTTTGACTCAAAGTATTTTGACTTCTTGAAGTGAGGAGGTCAGGAAAAGAGTAACAGTAAAATCTCAATTTTTGCTTAAATAAGAACAGGCCAAAGGCAAAATAACTGCTTTCTATGTTCATACATATTTAGCAGTTTCGTGATTAATCCACTGGAGTGCTAAATGGACTTGACACTGCTTTGCATGATCCAGTAAATCAAAAAAAACATTGACTCCCTCCGATTCAAAGGTCATTGATTTTACTGGACAAATCAACAAAAGAAATGTTTTCTTTTTGCAGATTTGTCCTATTTACAGTTCTTTAAGATGAAGCTTTTTAACAATTTGTTTTAAAACGCCATATAAAAGCGACAAAGCTCCTAAAAAAAGGCCTGTTTGGCAAAGTACTTTTGTAACGAGTAGTTTGTAATGTCATTCCCTTTTTTTGAAAAGGAATTCGTGAGTAACGCGTTCCTCATTTTTGGAAAAGTAATGGGAACTGTAATCCGTTCCTTTTTGGAGGAACAGCTAAAGCCCTACAAATCAGGATGTCATTCCCCAAAGCCCAGTATTCCCTACCTGATCTTTCCACCCTGACACAACCTTAACTTAACCAAGCTAAGCCTAACTGGTCAATTACCAGGGAGCAAAAAAAATATGTTTTATTGCCATGTTTGCAGAAGGCCAAACTGTCAATGGTCTGTGTGCAAGAATTACAAGCAAAACTGATAAGAACACATTTTGGAAACCCTCAATCAATCAATCAGATATTAGACCATTTTCCTTTGACCATATTACAGCGCAATTGCTGGATTGTTAAAAAAAGTTGAAAATAGTGGATATTTTTCTAAAATATGTTCAATGTCAATTTTGCGGAAATCCAAAATTTTCAATATATTTTCTACTTTTCTACTTTTATTCCGGGCTCTATACTTGAGAAATCAAATTTATTTCATTGTGAAAAAATAATAGGTATCAAAAGTCAGGTCCAACGATTAGTCACGGAAGTAATCGACCAACAATGTGGCCCACTTGCCACCAACAATATCCTCGAAATTCTTGTTTGTGGCCCATTTCTCAGGGAAGGCCCAAACATGCTTCGGGTTTATCTCTTTGACAGATAAATTGGTATGAGTCTGAACACGGTTTATCGTGGATGTCAATTTGACCACCCTGAGGCCGAGTTCTGCCGCAGGCAAGACCGATGCCGTTGAATGTAGTTTGATAACCCAAATCTTGATGGATGTAAGGACCCTTATTGCCTTCCCAGTCAAGCGCAAAATCACAAGCCTCGTCCATGCACTCAGTCGTAAGGTCAGCTGTCAGACCAATCCAAGCTTGAGTCGCTAAAAACAAGTAGAAGACCATTAGGTTTCCATACCACCCAGTTCGTGTAGGACTTATTTTACCTCCGGTTATTTCAAACACATTATCTCTTTCTATTTCATCCGTCAACGTGGCCAAATAGAAACCATCCCCCGCATTTTCGCACTGGAATTTTGCGACCTCAAACGTTGCATCATTGGTAGACAAATACAATGTGCTCGTGTCAAACTCAACTTTCGTGGTGCCAAAATCGGTGATGTCTGGTCCTAGAAATGGTCCACAAAGCCAATTTTTTTGATTTAGTTGAGAATTTTCAAACAAGAAAATGAAATGCACGAAAGCAATTTTTCAAGCTTAAAGAATGCATGGGTCCATTAATTTATACCAAAATATGTCTTGCTTGTTATTTTCTTGGAGAAAAATTGATTTTTCAACAAAATGAGAGAAAATTTTAACAATTAATCAGGGATATTCTCGAGCGGTTGGTAGCCTTGACCTATCGCTGAATTGTCATTATAAAGATTGATTGCTCACATTGAAAATGTTTTTCAGTGAGTTTTTGTAAGCACCATGAGGTATCGAAGGAATGAAAAGATAACAATCTAGTTCTTAGCCCCATGAGTTCTGCATTAGTTAGTGAGTTAGTGCATTCACTTGGTACTAGTGATGCGATCAAGTAAAAAGTGTCGACGTTTATTACTATGTTTCCAAACTGTGATAGGCCTCAGATGCTCAAAATTTAGTAATTTGACAAAGCAATCCTTAAAAGGTCAGTTATCGAGAGTACCAAAAAGCATCCTGTTGTGCGCCCAAAGAAGCCTACAGTCCTAATACTAGTGCTCGTGCTTTGTCTCAGAGCAAATGTTCAACAAATGCACCCTTTGTGTTGGGACTCTACAGGCTTGGTTTCTTAGCACAATTATTTAGGCTATACACAAGCATGGTTATTTGGATTAAAATATTTTTACTCGTATTTCACTTTATGGTGCATTCAACAACTCAACAAATTTGATTTATTTGATTTGTTTGTTTAGTCGACTGTCACCTAAATTCAAATCACTAGGGATGTATAAGAGGCATTCAAATTTAGCACAGTGGAGAGCAGTTTTAAGGCATTTTTCCACATCTGTACTCAAGATGATGCAATTTTTGTTACTGGAGGTTGCCTTTGCGACAGTTTAAACACAGCACCTTGGGCGAATATAGAATACAGTGCAGAAATTTCTAAAAAACTACCTTTCACTTTTATACATGGCCAGTGATCAAAAATTGGTGTCAGTTAACTCAAAGTTTTTAATTATTATATGAAAAAATAACTTTAGTTTTTTAGGGCAAATAATCGTAGAAAGAGAAGCTCTCAGACTTTGGAATTTCTGAACAGTGCTGTGACAAACAAAAACAATTTTGGTCTTTTTGAAGTAACATGCGACCCAAAGGAACTTCACCCCGAGTCTAGGATTTCTAAAATTTACATGAGCAGTCCAGCAAATTCTAGATGCCCTTTCCCGAGTCTCCTCTCAAAACGACTTCTAAATACTCGCTCTAGAAAATCTGATATAATTTTGCAAAATCTTTGAAAAGTTCGAATTTGAGTACTTAAAACGCGACCTTTTCAATGAGGCCATCAAAGAATGCCAGGTTAAGAAGAAAAGAAAATATGAAAGGGCTCAAAGGCATCTTACCGTCGCACATCAATGGTCCTAGAAAAACAAAGAAAGAAGAAGAATATTAGCAAAACAAACAATGAAAGTTAAAAACATTGAAATGCAGCCCGAACTAGATAAAGGAAAATTATTCGTCACCAACAATGTTATTCTACTAGCATGCATTATTCTTCTATTGAGTGACATATGTACTACCAGAGGTCAGTTGTTGAGCACATTTGGAAATACAGTGGAAACATCTCAAAACGGAGAAGAGTAAGTTTTGTTACATAAGCTGCGTTTTTCAATCGCAAACACGTATGAACACACCGGCTGTGCGGTATTTTTATTGCAAGGAATTCCAAAATACTCTGTCGTAAGATATTTCACATGTATTGCAAGAAACTCTCTTCCAGTGTCATTGCAAAAAACTATCTTACTTCTTATTTTTCCCGTATACACTAAGGAACAATCCTAGGTAATAAACACTCTGAAACAAATTTTGTCTATACATACTGTTGTTTCCATTTAATCCGTTCTGTCCAGGCGAACCAGGGGGTCCAGGGTTTCCCGGTGGTCCCATTGAACCTGGAGCACCAGGTAATCCATCAACTCCTGGAATGCCACCACGCCCAGGTGCTCCGGCACCTCCATCAAGGCCGTCTGCGCCTTTCACACCTGCATCTCCATTGACACCAGCAGCTCCAGGTAATCCTGTTGGACCAGGAGGTCCAAAATCTCCTTGAGGACCTGGCTTGCCCATCGGCCCATCCTTCCCATTGGTTCCGTCTTGTCCATCTTTCCCAGGAATTCCTGGGCTTCCAAGCAATCCGGGAGGACCTGGCAATCCGTCCGCTCCTTGAGCCCCATGTGTTCCCGGAATACCGGCGCTGCCAATGAGACCTGGCCCTCCCACCATTCCAGACACTCCAAGACTTCCTGGGCTCCCGTTAATCCCAGATGCACCAATAGGTCCAGATATTCCGGTGATACCAGGCAATCCTGGTGACCCATTTTGCCCATTGGCTCCCATGGCGCCCATTTGTCCTCCTCGCCCAGGTTGCCCCACTGGACCAATTCCTCCCATACTTCCGGCAGGTCCTGGAGGACCTCTGGATCCATCAACGCCAGAGGATCCCCGGGCACCAGGTGTGCCCATCGGTCCTCCAATACCCGGAGGCCCAGGCAACCCTGGTTTGCCAGGTTCTCCATCACGACCATGTTCTCCAGGGATACCAGGGGGACCCTTAAGTCCTGCAAATCCAGTGGGTCCCTCTACTCCATTCGAACCGGGTTGACCCGGGCCTCCAGGCACACCACGTTGACCGCGATATCCTGGTGGCCCTGGTGGCCCTGGTGGACATGCACAAAGCTGTCGCGAGGTTCGTTGAGCTTGTGGCCTGTGGGCAGCCAGAATTGAAATAACTGATTTTAGCTCATCCTGGAATCAAAGTGATGCAAGCTAAGAAGGAGAATATAGACGTCGAGAACACCTTTAAAAACTTCAACTAGCTTTAATCCTTAAGTGCGCTTTTGACTACCACCTAACCCTCATAGACCTAAGGGTCCTAACACTGCGGGTAAACCTGAATTCAAGAATCTTAATTTTTTTGAGGAAATTTGCCTATCGTTATATGACATACATGGGCGCAAAGTCATAATTTTCAATATTTTAATGCTATTTTCCTAGAATACTATTGTGCTGCTATATTTTTTAAATTTTGTGACTTAATTTGAGAGGGTGTAGTAGGTCTTTATGCAGTTTTCTGTTTCAAAAAATTTGAAAGGAAATCATGGATTGATCAAACATGATCTCCTCACTAGTAATCTTGTGTAACTAAAAGTTGTTTACCCACATCAGACATAACCAGATATTTGTTTGGTTTATTTTCCATAGGCAACCTTCATAAAAATGTGACTACTTACAAAAACTGTAAATTTGGCTTTTGTTTATAGAAAAAGATTATCCCAAGATACAGTAGAACAGGAGTCAGCAACCCGTGGGCCCAAGGGTGGTCGTTGGTGGGCCCACGAGCATTGATGAAAGTCCTAAATAATGGGCCGAAGAGACATCCATTGTATTGTACTTGTGGGCCCAGATGTCTTTGATTGTTAATTTGTGAGCCCATGAACTTGCCACCATCTATATGGTAAGCCCCGACTTCATCAAACCCTATTTGGTAGGCCTTGGGTAAATATTAGAATTATTAAAAAAACATTTCCTATATACAAATACAGTATATTTTGACCATGCATGACCAAGTCAAAATATTCGTATCTAAGTGTGACTTGGCAAGTTTAAGCAGCCAAAAATTTTTGATCAAATCTGGGTTCAATAAACGAATGCTGAATTTCTATCTTACCAAAATTACGATGTCGCTTTGTTGTGAACGATGGGACGCTTGCGTCTCTATCAAAAGAGATCTAACTTTTTTCAATAACTTAGGTCTTTGTACTTTCCACAGCTCCTCATTAGAAATAGGCTGAAAAGTTGCTGCCTCTACTAATGGGCAAACGAATAAAGCCAATAGCCCTTGAACTATCCAACTAACAAGGACCTCTTTCTTGACCATTTTGGCCGCAGTCACCGCACAAGTCTAAGCAAGTTTCTTGGTCGAGTGATTTCTCTGAACTGAATTTCTTCAATAAAGGGAAGAAAGACAAAACAAAGGGAAGGGATACAATTCCAAACAAGTTTTAAAATCCTGAGAGATGAATCAGTTTTTCCATGTATCAACGCAATTAACCTTTGGGTGCAATGTATTTAAGCACGAATAATACCTTGTGGTCTTGGTCCGCCCAAAAATGAATAAATATTCATAGGTGTAGTCTTGGTCTCATCAAAATATATCTTAATATCGGATTGATTCACTTTTCATTACATGTTAAGGTCATTTGTAATTGTTTTATTTGTATAACTGTATTGTTGTCCTGCAGAAAATTTCTCTTAAGTTTAAGAAATTCCCTCAAGTTTCAGACGTCCCAACTATTTTCCACAAAATCTCTGAAAGTAGCAAAATATACGTAGAAAAGTTTTAAAAAATAACCTGTTTGTGACTGTGCTGGGATCTCCCTAATTATCCCTCGAATTTCTCGTATAAGAATGTATCAGAAACAGGCTTCAACATCAAGAATGGTTTTTCCAATTTTTTAAAATATGTTTGTGACTGAAAATAAGAAAAAATGGTTTCAAATGGGAAGAAGTAAACATAGTAATGGGCATAATAAAATCTTACCAAACTATGGGAGACTGGTTAATCAAGATAAAATGTTGAGAAAGGTGCTAGTTTAGAGGATGATAAACGCTTGATGAAATGCAAGGACTGTCAGTAGAGACTGTTGCACTTTCTTTCGAACGTAGATTCAGCAACTGAACCAAAGCGGGAAATTCAACTCTCAGAACAGTGACCAAGATAAATAATCGGAGATTTCAGGTTTGCTCAGATTTCAGAAAAAGACCATGAAGTGCAAATGAGAAATCGAGTCACCAGATTTGAGGACAGAGGGTAAATACTCAGATATCCACGTTTGATTAATTTTACTCACTTTGGCACCTTTTTAAGTTGACTAAATCTGATTAATCGACTTGTACAGAGTAAGCATCAAAGCACTGTCTCTGGACTTGACAGTGCGATAGATCTAGCCACACTTTTGAAATGCCTTACCCACCTTCAATTGGATATGCGCATCAACATTCCATCATCTTGGATGAAAACTCCAAAATCCTGCATGGACGATGCTTGCTCAATATCACAAGCTCCATTGTCTTTGAGTGGTATGTATATTTAATTTTGAAGCTCCATACGTCATTCTGCGGAATTTTACTTCATAAGCCATTTTACTCTCGCCAATCCAAGAGTAGGGTTTCTCCAAGTCATCAACTAGACTTTTTGAGTCCTTCCACAAACTAATTTTGTGTCATCAGCAAATGAAAAAAATACTAGCTTTTGTAGCAAACATCTGAAGAGGAGGAGAAAAGGAAAAATGGAGTGGGTCCAAAACAAAACGATGTTGAACACCCAGCCTGACCAAGTCCAAAGGCATTTTGATACATTTTTGATGAAGTCATCTTGTGATTCCAAAAGCTAGACGATCCAAGACTTACACTTTAAAAAACATTTCGCCATCTCAAAAGATTTGCTCAAGTACCTGAAACCTAAAAAAATGTTTAAAAAATGAAAAAGTTGTAAAATACTTCAACGTATAAGTTTATTACTGTAAAAGTTAACCAAATTACCTCCAAAAATTGAATTTTCGTCAAAAATACTGCGAAAATATTTCTTCGATGAAAACTGGGGAAAATTGGAAAAAATTGAGCATGTCATACCTTTAGTGGTAAAACAAGACCATTGGTTGTGTTGAGTTGCTTGGCCCATATAAAAAATTCCTATCACTTCAATTTTGTCTTGCATTCAATGAGTCTAGGTCCCAATAAACGATTGCTATTTTTTAATTTGATGCCTTTGTTTACAACTAGTTGAAAATATGCTCGGCTTAGTTGGTAGAAAATGAGTTACGTAAAACCATTCATTCCTAGAAAGAAGCAGTTTTTTGTTAGAACTATACTATTTGTCTTTATGGGAAACATTTTAAATATTAATATAATTCCGTGGAATCAAGTGAACAGATATGCATTTTTTAATTACCTTTGGGATGACTGAAAAATTGACTGTTTTTGCAATAGTAGAAGGCTTGCTTAAGTATTTTCATTAAATCAACCTGAGAGTGAATTTTGCATATTATTGACCCAACTCTAGCCAAGGTAACTTGACGTGAAATATCAATCGTTTCCACGAACCTGTAGACTCTTTGAAAACACGCTAAAATTAAAATGACTTGGATTTGCCAAGAGTCACTCAGGGCACTCAATGACGTGGCGATTTGGAAACATGTTATATTGCATTTAAATACAAAAAATACAATTAATATATGCAAAGCCTGCTCGTGAGTGCATTGAGAGGATGTTTTAGCCTTTTTTTCAAACATTGCACAACAGTCCTGATACGTACAGTCTTGACTCAATTAACCCTGCAAAAATGTGAGCTTATCCACACTGATCAGCGCCTCTTGTAGTCAAATTGAGACACAGTCGCCAGCTAGTAGTAGAGTGTTAATCCCCCCTTTCAAAAAAGTTTCGGATTTTTCCTTCATATATTTATTTCTTTGCAGTGGCATTATGTTATCAAAATTGCACTGTTTGGAGAAATTTTACTGTGAAGAAGATATATAACGTTTTCCTACAGAGTGGCATTACAAATAACCATCTGGCAACTATGTTTCAATTTGACCACAAGAAGCGCTGATATGGGCGTGTAAGATGATATTTTTTGCAGGGTTCATTGAGTCGGGACTGATGTTGTGTTTCTCACTTTACCATATCAAACTTAAGATATCTTTAACAGATTTGCGGTTTTCAAGATGTATCAACAAGATGAAAGATCATGGATTACACTTGATAGTGTGTACAAAAGCTGAGCTGTCCTTAAAGTAAGAAAAGCCAAATTTTAATGGAGGCTAATTTGCCGTTTATGGGCAAAACTGATTGGAGGGATCTAGCCCTTATTAATTAGGTCACGGTCAAAAAACGATATAAGGTTACTCAAAAAGTAAGGTAAGGTAAATTCTCAAGATTTAGATTCTTTTATCAGCGTGGCTACTAAAAATACTGTCGGAATCTACAGCAATGTGTGCCTAAAATAATTAGCGCGTCTCCAGTTTGGGCCCTGGAAAATCCCGAATAAAAAGGTCACTAAGAATAAATCCACAATATACACCTGTGAAATATTTCGAAACAACGCAGTCTTTACAGGACAGAGAAATTCAAGCTGAAGCTTAAGACCATGAGACCAACATAGGAATGGGTAAAAAGAAAAAATCAAAAACAGTTTTCTAGCTTTTTAAAGTGAACTTAAATAGTTTTTAACGTGCACTAATTAATAAAAAAAATATATACCTTATCATATTCACACATCAAAATTGGTCTCAAATGTCTTTGGAAGTTGAAAATGATATCTCAAACTCATTGGAGCACCGTGCGGGCAGAAAAGGTAATGCAATTTAAATCCAGCTTGAGTGTTTCGAGTTGTTTCACACTTTAAATGATCACCGTGGTCAAAAAAACTTGTCTCTTCGTTGTGACGATGTTTCATCCTGTTTAAAACAGGTTTCAATGAACTCAGCCACTTTCTCCCAATGCATGCAACCTTCCCTTCAGATTAGAAGCTAGTCCATTGATCACTACGTGTGACTAAGAAACCTTGGTTTTCACAAATCATGGAAAACTTCGATGGGCAACTATGTGGAAATCAGTACACCCACTTGGGTGCTAAACACATCCATAGAGTGAAATTTCATAGCAAGCAGTAAGGACAATTTATTATTAGCCAATTGAAACTTAAGTGCTACACTTGATAGAGACGGCCAAAATATGCCTTACAACTCATTTTAGGCCATAAAACAAATATGCTTAAAAGTGATCGAAAATGCTCAAAAATATGCTCTAAAATACAAAAGGCTTTTTACAAGTAGTTCTAAGGAAACAACATTTGCTTATTTACAGGATTCATTTTTTGGGCCCTCTTATTAACCTCAGTGGCATTCAAAGATCACGCACTTTATGACAAAAATAAAATTGGTGGGAGAAAAATTCCCAATACCAAAATATCAATACAATTTATGCACTTGCAAAGGAAGGGAGTGATGGCCACAATCTGGCAGACGGTGTTTCATTTTATGCAGACCCGAGGGCGATACCCCAAGGGGCGTCAATCAAAATGAAACGAGTGATGTCGGATCTTGGCCATGACCCACTTCATTTTTGTAGTGCATATTTGTGACGTGAAATCTGGGCTTGGGCAAGTTTTTCACGGGAGGTTGCAAGGAAGGGTCACCTACAGTTCTATAAACACAGAAACGTCACTCCCAAATTGTTCGTGATTCAACAAGCTTGCACTGTGTGTGCAATGGAATTGGACATTGAGTCAACTAGTTACGTGATTCAAAACTGGAATTTGCGATTTCAGGAAGTCAGTGGCGGAATTGCTCTCTCAACTGCTATGCTATAACAAGACCAATGCATCAAGAATCAAGTCACTTGGCACCCTTGCTGCTGGACTGCTGAAATAAGCTCAAAACAAATCTCCACTGACCTAACTGGAGTGACTTTTCTGTCTATATAGAACTGTAGGGTCACCTAATGGAAAATTTGTGCTTTGCTCACGAACATGCCAATTTATGTTGAATTTACAACCCTGCTCAGAACTTACAAAAGTTCTGTAAAAACTTACCACGACTCCCTATCCGGATCATTCCCCTTCAATGAGAAAGGGTCTTCAGTCGCACTAGTTGGTGCGATTGAGAGATATTTGTGGCGAAATAATTGAGTTGTTGGGCAATAACATTTTCAACTTTTCCTGCTTGTGCTAGGATGTTTATAAACGGAGAAGGCGGTCAATAGACTGTTGCAAAAAGCGACCTCAAGTGGCAATAATCGCATCATCTGGAGTGCAAATGTAGAGAAATACCTGAAAACTCCCCTTCATTTTGATAGGTTTGAATGCCTCTCATGCATCCCCCAATGATTCCAAATTGGTGGTTGTTAGTTGTTAGTTGTTTTGGATTGGATGAGGACATAGTGATTTTTGCCTCATTTTGAAATTATTACAGATACAGAGTGATCAATATCAGACTTACAAAAAAGGAGCTAGGCCCTAAACTATAAGAATTTTCGAACACTGTTGTGCCAAAAAAAGCAATTTGGTCTTTTGCAAGAACACAACTCTGTTTAAAATAATCACTATTTCATTCTTCACTCCTTAGGAAAGGGCAGAGGTTAGAAATCTATTGATGACGCATAAACTGGATCAGAAAAATCAAAGTCTTATTCTCTTCTTAAAAAATCTAACAAACTGTTCCTCACACTCAAGGATTTGAACCATAGCAACTTTGGTGCTTATCCTTTTGACACAAAAATTGATATTGGTTTGTGCATGGTCTATCATGAAGGTTGACGTTAGCATTTTGTGTAAGAGTTCGCACACAAGATCGAGCTACATTCGATTCGTCGAAAACAGTGATAAATCCTAAATTTTTGTGAATGTAGGGTCCCTTATTGCCTTCCCACGAAGGAATATTGTTACATCCTTCGTTAGAACAAGCCATTATTACGTCAGCTTTGAGACCAATCCACACTTGCATGCCTGAAAACAAAACAAAAGGAGATCAAACAAATTTAGTGCATATTCTAAGTTTATTCATGCAACTGCACCTCCAACCATTTCCAAGACGTTGTTTGTTTCTTCTTGGTTCGTCAACGTGGCTAGATGGAAACCCTCTCCAACATTTTCGCAATGGAACTTTGCGACGTCATAGGTTGCTACATTTGTTGACAAATACAAAGTGCTCTTGTCAAATTCAACTTTGGTGGTGCCGAAGTCAAGAATGTCGGGCCCTAAATATCCAAAAAGTCGCTGTGAAATGATAGCACAGGCAAAAATCTAGAAGCTGGATTGTTAAATAGCTGTTATCTTACCGTCGCACATCAATGGCCCTAAGAAAAACAAGAAAAGGGCGAAACTTAGTCATTGGAATTTGTACTCAATTGTACTCAAAAATTCGCCACCAGATAGTTGGATATTAAAGCTATTTTTTAAAATTCTTGTATAGCTTTCAGTCCATTTCAAGAATTGACTTTTCTGGTATAAATCGAATCTAGAAAAATTTGGAACTAAGCTTAAAAATCCGCCAATACTTGCCCTACCCTTCAGCGCCATCTATTGGCGGATATTTTAGCTTAAAGCCAATCAAATGATCAAACTTGATAAACAGAACAACAGATACATTTACTACCAAGAAATGTAGTGCCACCTATATCGCTGACCAATCGGGCAACTCTCGTGACCACTTTAATCCGTAATTTGTGTTACATTTTTATCCAATAGCATTCACTGTACTGAAAAAATTATAAGTTTGTGTGGAAATTCCGAAACACTATAAAATGTGATTCAGACTCAGAAAACCAAGAGGAGCAACTTTGATTTTCCGAGTTTCTCAAAGTCAGGTCTAGATTAAAAGTTATAAACCTAAAAGCCTACTAAATAAATTAATTTTTGAGAATCTAGTCAGTACACTTTTAGAGCAGATTTAGATACCTTTCGAATCGAAATTGTTTGAAAATATGTTGCTCAGCTGCTGAGTTGATTGAGTTTAACCGGTTCATTTTTGGCCCAAAAAAGCGAAATAACGTTCAGGGTAAATGAAAACTCATATCCCCAAACAAATGATGTCAATTTTTGATGTCACAAAATAACATTAAAAATCTTCATTCTTCTGTGTTTTATTGCAACATTTTAAAATAACATTTATTAAAAAGTAAATACACACTAAAAATGTATATTTTTGAAAAACTATGTTTCCATTGATTTCAGTACATTTGGTTAGGTTTTAAAATGAAAATTTTAAAAAAATGCTGAACAGATGTGTCTTCGTATTTTGTGAGAATTCGATATTTCTCGAAGGACCTTGGTCAAATGGACTAAAATCGAATTTTTAAAACCAATTGAATTTTACAAAATTGGCATTGAGGACTTACCAATTTAACCTTTCCATAATTCAAAAGCCACAATTCGAAAAATTGTATTTTTAGGGTGTTTTCATATATATTTGTTGTATATGTATATTGTACATGTGTTGTGTATGTTTATTTATATTGTATATTTGTCATATATATTTTTGTTATGATATTTATTATTTTTACATCCTATGACAAAACATTAACACTTGAAACACTTTGTTACTTGTTTGGGGAAAAAGAGGTGACGTGTATTTACCTTTCAGGGATACAAGCGCAATCCGATAGACTTGTGAGAAGAAAATCCATTATAATGTATCAAACCCAAGTGAGGGATAAATGTTGAAGGCAACAATAACAAAATAGGATTTCTGTTTGTGGAATTTACCCACTCCATAATAAGAATTTATGAGGAACTTTGGTTGCAAATCCCTTCTTTTATTGCTAATTGAATTCAAGACTTCGTCAAGAATAGGGGCCACTCAGAGAAATTGTTCAAGTATATACTGTAAATTTGTATTTGATAGTATAATGAGAACTATTTGTAGCAATGACTTATTGATTCAGTTCGATTCAGAGCCCCTGATCTGAAATTTATAATTTTCTCTGCCCTGTTTTGAATGACCAACCCTGTATGTAAGTTTACTGGGTCCCCAAGAAGACTGGAGAGGCCACATTGGCTGATCTTCATCAAAAAGTAATGCGTTCATCATGCCAACTGATCACCACAGATATTGATTGAGACATTTGGTGGAACAAATGGTGGCCACTATACATGAAAATAATATGGCTTTGTTCACCATATACCAAAGAACTTTCTTCGATAAATTAGAACAGTTTGCGATTTTGCGTAATCTCTCTCACCACGTTTGTGTAGCACCCAGAGCAAAGAATTTTCTAGACTTGTTTTTTCCAAATGATTCTGATCTGATCCAACATGTCCATGTTGCCCTTAGCAGCTTGTCAGATCATTATATTATCAAGATAGGGTCGACCATGACTCAAAAGTCGGTGAGCTTGAGAGTTAAACCTTCACTTCAGACTGAAATATTTAGTAACTTAGCAAGTTAATGAGCTCGATATATAATTATTATTATAGTTATTCAAGTTATTATTTTGTGGGCTTTGTACTTCAACTCCTTCAATGTGGGCATGGTCAATCGAGGTTGTACTGTGAAAAACGATCTTGCTCAGTAGAACTGATTGTAACGGATTGGTCCGGGTCAACTTCAAAAATAGACAACCAAACGAAAGGGGGACTGGCCCAGCATGTCGTATCTATCACTATCTGTGAGTAAGGTAAATCCGTTGGCTGTGCTGAGTAGTGATGTGTTTCGAACCAGGAGTGCTGCCAGTTTTGACCCTGAAGTTTATCGCTGTCAAATAGGGCAGGTTGTATTGAAATTTTTGAAAAGACCTAAACAGGGACCAATTTGGCTACACTCGAACTACTTTGATTTCGCGTTCCATGGATAGTTAATAAAATGGATTTCGAGTTGGCAATGCTGCCATATTTTATGGTAGATAAGGTCTATAGAGTGTTGAAAAGCTTAGTCGTGGTCAGATTTTTGACCCTAAAAACCGAAATGGCAAAACTCTGCCAAAAATCCAACTCGAAACACATCAGTAGTGCTGAGTTGCTCAGTCCATTTTGGCGCAAGTAAGCAAGCCTTGTGTTAGTTCAAAAATGGATGAGTGTAGTCGGACGAATTCAGCTGGGGATTTGGGGCCAAACTAGCTAGGGATGGATCAGAACTAGGTCGGGCGTTTCATAGTTTAAGTTTGCTACGTGAGGGAAAAGTTCGTTTGGATTGATTGTCAAAACGGAGATTAGGAATTAGACCTGAGAATTCTTGTCAAGCTTTTGGGAGGGTTAGTCTCGACTCTGACGCATCCCTAACCATTTTGGCCCCAGAATCCTAGCTGAATTCGTTCGATTACACTCATCCATTAGGACCTCATATTGATTCAAACAAAAATCTGAAGATTCCCATTCGTTTCGTTGATTTCAAAGAATCATTTTGATATTTTAAAATGTTTTCCATACAGAGAAATGAACCAGTTTTAAATGTTTCTTTCTGGATATCTATTATTCTGTATGCCTCAATTTCAATCAAATAACATGAGCATATTAGCAACCAGGTTAAGCAGAGGTATCATGACATAAAATATCTATCACTTCCAAGGACCTAGAATCATTGAATAGACGTTAGATGGGAAAAAGCTTGATTGGAATGATTTAAAACGCTCACTTGAAGCATCCTTGTGCATGTCCCATTGGGCTACTTGGTGATTCATAAGAAATGGAACAAGAAACGATGTCCGTAACTCGAAAATCGTTGATCTCACAAAAATGCATCAAGCTCAAAATGATGCGGGAAATAACAATTCTTATGATAGATATGTTTTTTCCCTTTATGTCGCCCTATTGTAGATTGGAGCCAAATATCGGAGGAGAGAAAAAGTCGGAGTCACAAATGCTCTAATTTTCAAAAATGTCCGTTCACAGGAAAAATCGTCGTCGTTTAAATATTAATAACTAGGGTAAAAGTGCTTTTTCTGACTCATGAAGCCAAGAGTTTGGCCAATCATATTCAACAAGCACATGAAACATTTCGACAAATATTTGGCAAGTCATCTGATGAATTATTTGACGTGTAGAGGGTGTACAAGAATTAATGGTGCATCGGAAAAGATATATTTTCAATGGCTTAAAGATACGTTAGAGAAAAACTTACTTTTGCAGATATGATAATAGTTCTGTTGCAAGAAACTTGGAACCCTTTCTAAGACTTCTTGTATCAAGCTATTCAAGTTATTTGATTGGGCATGAGGGCATGAGCTTTTTATTTTTTCTCGGCCTCACTTTACGTTTTTGACATAGGTTGAAAATATGCTCATACTTCACATATACCCTTCAAGTTTTTAACATACTTCAGATCAAGGCTCATCTATGATTGTTCCTCTTGCCTCCTGTGAACAATATTGAGTTGATATCAGAAGATTTAGTTGTCCCTTGAACTGAATGATTATTGAAGTGTCCTTCCAAGACGAATTTTAAATACCTATTTAACCTGCTTTGCCTGATACGGTCTAAACCATTCAAATATTGTGGCATGCATTTGAAACTGTGGTTTCCAATGGGATAAACATTTTTCAAAACACTTCCTTAAAGGATATTTTTTCAATTTTAAGGCATTTTTTTGGTCTGAATGGGAAGGAAAAGCACGATGCACCATCAATTCCTGGACACCTTGTAGATCAGCCATAACTCAGATTATTTCACAATATCTCTCTGGATTGTCGAAATAACGTTAAATCTTTTCAAAGACTGTCTTATATTTAGCTAACAAACTTAAATTAGAACCCAACGTGTAAACAATGATTTTAAGTTTTCTTGAGACACTTAGGAAAATCATAGTTCTTTGGACAATGCTGGATATAAGAATACTCGATATAAGAATGCTTCCCGAAATCAAATGAATTTTACCGCTAACCAGATCCGCAATGATTTCTTTGATTATTATGTATCGCTAATCATTACTATTTAACATTTAATGTTATTACGGTTTTAAATTTTCAACTGAGGTTGGACTTGGATTATAATTTGGTTACACTCTTGAACAGAAATGGAGAGGCGTGTCCAAAAATGTTGTCAATTCTTCGTCAAAGACCTAAATGCCAAGGCTTTTGAGGTAGAATAAAAACAGCGAAAAATATTATTAGGGCCCAGAAAAATATTTGCAAAAAAGTGACAAAATATCCAATATATTTTCTTCACACCCCTTTGTTGATTCATAAATATTCCGCAATATCGCCTGAAATATTCTTTTTGACTCGCATATTCGAGAAAGTATTTATTTATCCTTGAAATAGCCAAAATATTTTTTATAATCGAGGAAAAAGTTAAAATATTTAAAACATAAATAAAAAATAGACAAAAAAAAATATTTCCGGGCCCTAGTAATTATGGACCCAACGACCGAATTTCATGAGATGCAAATCTCGAAATTGTGAAATTTTTCTTTCCCTTACCGTTTTTCCCATTCAACCCATTGGTGCCTGGAGTTCCTGGAGGTCCAGGGTTTCCCGGTGGTCCCATTGAACCTGGAGCACCAGGTAATCCATTAACTCCTGGAATGCCACCACGCCCAGGTGCTCCGGCACCTCCATCAAGGCCGTCTGCGCCTTTCACACCTGCATCTCCATTGACACCAGCAGCTCCAGGTAATCCTGTTGGACCAGGAGGTCCAAAATCTCCTTGAGGACCTGGCTTGCCCATCGGCCCATCCTTCCCATTGGTTCCGTCTTGTCCATCTTTCCCAGGAATTCCTGGGCTTCCAAGCAATCCGGGAGGACCTGGCAATCCGTCCGCTCCTTGAGCCCCATGTGTTCCCGGAATACCGGCGCTGCCAATGAGACCTGGCCCTCCCACCATTCCAGACACTCCAAGACTTCCTGGGCTCCCGTTAATCCCAGATGCACCAATAGGTCCAGATATTCCGGTGATACCAGGCAATCCTGGTGACCCATTTTGCCCATTGGCTCCCATGGCGCCCATTTGTCCTCCTCGCCCAGGTTGCCCCACTGGACCAATTCCTCCCATACTTCCGGCAGGTCCTGGAGGACCTCTGGATCCATCAACGCCAGAGGATCCCCGGGCACCAGGTGTGCCCATCGGTCCTCCAATACCCGGAGGCCCAGGCAACCCTGGTTTGCCAGGTTCTCCATCACGACCATGTTCTCCAGGGATACCAGGGGGACCCTTAAGTCCTGCAAATCCAGTGGGTCCTTCTACTCCATTCGAACCGGGTTGACCCTGGCCTCCAGGCACACCACGTTGACCGGGATATCCTGGTGGCCCTGGTGGCCCTGGTGGACATGAGCAAAACTGGCGTGAGATACGATGAAGCTGGGGTCGGTGGGTAGCCAAAATTGATATTACCATTTTGAGTTCATTCTAGAATCGCAAAAAAGATTAGATTGAAGACAGTTAAGAAAACTTGAAAAACAGAAATACACCATCATTGAGAAGCATGGAAGAGGAGCAGGAGGAGTGTGAATGCAAAGATTGTGATGAAAGTTTCGTGTACTTTCATATGCACTAAACCCAGATATCACATTTACACATTCTATAGACAATGTTGTAAGAATGCTTGAAAGGAGCTGTGAATAAAGTCATTCTTTCATAAACAGTAAGTTACCTTGCTAAAGTGCCAACTACTTACGCAGATTAACAAAAAGATATCTAGATCAGACAAAAGCAAGTTTTTCATTGCATGGTGGTTTTAGCTCATTATTAATGACCCTGACTTGTATTTAATCTAACCTTCATCTATCTTCCTGTTAAAGGGAACAATTTTTGACTAACTTACCTGCCTCAAGTGGTTACTCACTATTAGTGCTGGGAATTTGATGGAAAAAACTTATTGGTATTTTGGGCCCTTATTTTCACTGATTTGCGTTCTGAGCACTTCTTTGCATCGATTTGCATTTTTTCATTTTTTGCATTTTGGAGACTTTTTGGGAAAAAGAGCAGAAAGTGGCTCCGGATCAAAGGTAATTTTCGGAAATAATTTTTGTAAGCTTGATTTAAACATGGTTACAAAAACAAGTGATTTCCTCATCTCGTTTTTTTTTAATTTGACTTTTCTGATATAAACTTCAGCAGATGTGGTACCTTGAATAGCCAGGCTCCCATCTACTTTGTTTTTGAATTTTCTTTTGACTCAATTCGTAAATAAAGTAGAGGGGAGCCTCTGGGGAGCCTCTTGGGAGAGGGGAGTTCGAAAAATGGAATTGACTTATAGTTTATAGTTTAAAGTTAAAGATTATAGTTTTTTAACTGAATAATGAACGGACTAAATTTGTGGATATTGTTGCAACGGTTACAAGTCTCTTCTCTGAAGCCTATTCAAATCCATCGATGGAAAAAAATCAAAGATACGTTAGTTAATATGGCGCTCAAGAGACAAAAATTGCAATTTCTGCCCCATAAATCTTGAAACAACAACCCAGATCTCAAAAACCCAAAACCAAACATTAAATGCCCCGCTGAAAAATGATTTTATTTGCATCTTCATATGCATTCTGGGCCCTTATGATTTGCTTTTTGAAGGACATTAAAGGCATCTTTCATTTACATTAATTTCCCAAGCCTACTCATCATATTATCAAATTTACATCCATTTTGTTGAATACTTGATTTCACCTAGGTTTTTTTTTTGCTTTGATCATCTAATTAATGTCTAACACACAATAGACAAGTTTATGAAAAACACTTTTTTAACATTCTCATCAAATTTATTAGGTAATTTTGAAAATTTTGTTACTCCAGGATCGCTTCGCCATAATGCATACAGACGAACAACTTTTTTGTTGTATTTTTGGTGTAATTCATCGATGCTATTATTTTCATCAAAATGATAGAGAGAATCTCTTTGTACCAATCAATTATATTGTAACAATCTTGGTGCAAGGCATCAACAATGGTCTTAAAATCAATTTATCTGTGGAACAAATAACAGCACATCCCACTCAAAAAATCTTGAATGTTTTTGAAGAACAGTCGAGAAAAATGAAAAAGAAGTAGAACAGTCTTAGGTGTCAATCATGGCACTGAAAACTGGAGGATGTCCTGTTATTTTACAGCAAAGTTACTCGCGATTTTGTTTATGTATGTAGCGGTATTTTATGGCAAAAATTGTTCATTATCTACTCCCTTTTTGACAAATATCTTGTTCTACACTTATTTACGACATATCCCCAAAAGACAAAGCGATTTCTTGCAAAAAATCAGTTTCTCAACACGGAATGGTTTGATTTTGGGCGGGAAACAGACGAACGTACTTTAGGGTAGTTTTTGAGAACCAGAGGACGAGGACGAATTCTTGTACTTTTCAAACGCAATCGTTCCAACGCCTCCTTATTTGATCAGAGGTGTGCTGCGTCCGGCTAGCCGTATGTTTGGACTTGGAAAGCCAATACAATCCCCCCCCAAAAAACAATTGCATCGTCCAGATTTTTCAGGTAGATAATATGAATGTTCAGTCCGGTAACAAAAAAGATCCAGCTTTTTATGGGTCAGTGTTTAAGGTTTTCTTGAGTAAGTTCGGAGAGGGATCCAGCATGACAGGAAATGTAACTAACTACAAAACCATGTTATGTAGACTGGTCTTTCCCAAAAAAATACTTAGAAGTGATTCTGTAAACTGAAAATTTCTATTGGAAAGCAATAAAAGTTTGTTTTCCTTTCCAAAATTTGTGGTTCTGGGACAGAAAATGTAAGTAACCAATCTAAATATCACTCTTTGCCATTTAGATGTAACAAGCAAAGACGAAAAACAGACCTGTTCAAGATACAAAAAAAAAGTTTCTAGATAAGATAGTATTTTCCGCAAAGTATCTAGTTAAAGATACTTTGAGATATTTTTCAAAAAATGTATCTAGATAAAGATACCTCAAGATACTTTCCTGAAAAAGGATCTAGATAAAGATAGTTCAAGATAGCTTCCCGAAAACAATAAACAATCTTGTATGTTGTACAATCTTGTATGTCCCATAAAAAAATACGAAAGTTTTCAAAATTTATTTTTGGGCAGCGGTAAGCATTATTTTTACTGTTTTAGGACTTATGTGTAATCGTTTGACTGTGTACTTTGAGCTGATGTAAACAAATAGTGGGTTGTGAGTAAGAAATTTGAGAAAAATGGATGTAAAGGAGGGTGCAACTGGTTTGCCGCGCGCCCAAACACCCATTTAACTAATTGCAACGATTGTTGAATCCCACCTGGCTCCGGTTTCATGTATCCAACGTTCACTCCTTGATGGAATACATCCACGGAAGCCAGAAAAAGGTCGTCCACGGTCCGCTTGCCTACCCATGGTCATCAGATTAGTAATATAGAAAATGAGGCAAAATCCTATTAAACCGGTCCAAAAATTGACAAAGATAGCCAATATTTAAAAAAAACTACAATGCAACAGTTGCCCATGACCAACAGTTCAAGTCATTTTTGACCAAATTCTACATAGTAGTTTACGAAACATCGGCTTCCTTGGCCAATTTCTGCATTGATCTCAAAAGGGGGATTTTCCCGCATTCTGTCCCACCAGTTGGATGGCCTAGGGTGCAAGAGCAGACCGTGGATGGCCACTTCCTGGCTTCCATGGACGTAGTCCATCAAGGAGTGAATGTTGGATTCAGAAACGGTAGCTTAGTGTTTCATTTTGTTTTACGAGTTTTGGGCAAGCAGCAAAGCAGTCACAACCTCCTTTCATATATTTATCTCATAATTTTAAATGGCAAACCACTTTTTTGTTCACATCGTCTCAGAATATACAGTCAAATGATGACACACAAGTATTAAGACAGTAAAAATAATGATTATTGCTTTCAAAAAATTTTTCTTGAAAGTTTCGCATTTTTTTGGGACCTACTGTAGATAAGATACTTCAAGATACTTTTCACAAAACGTATCTGTAGTGCTCGATCTAGTTCGGTAAGAACTTGGACGCGAGACTTAGTCAGAAATATGGAGAATGCATATAAGGATGGAACAAGTGATCAACTGTTGACCAAGTGGTCGAACCACTGGTCAACAACTACTGTCGTTTATTCTGTAAGAACATTGTCGAATAGAGCGCAGCTTACTGTACTTGCATGATGCGACGAGTCACATCTTGTTGGAACATTGCATCCCTTTTACATCATGGGTTGACTTTCTCCTGATGATGCTTTGGTGCGTATACATATCTATATAAGATACGAGGGCCGTTCGAGAAAGAAGTTGAATGAGTCAATAATTACTTAATGATATTTTAAATTTTCTAAAAAAACACAATTCAGAGGCACTTTGATGTGTTGTCAACAAAAAATATTATTGGCAAAATTTGATTAAATCGCAACCCTGGTTCCCAAGCGATCTAAAAGCAAACAATAACACAAACCCCCTAACAAATGTCAAAATGAGTGAGGGCAATGAAGTCCGGGCCGTAATCAAATCATACGTTAGAGCCAACAAAAACCCAAGTGAAACATATAATTTTTTGATGGAAGCTTTTGGTGACAAATGTCCTTCCAAAACAATGGTCTTTAGATATCACAAAGAATTTCGTAATGGACGAGAGACGATTGAATCCGGACGTGGAAAATCAGCAAAACCAACCTTGAGAAATGAAGAAAATGTAAATTTGATTCGAAATCTACTAACTGAAGATAAGAGAAAAACAGTATCAGAACTTTCCTATGAATCTGGGCTATCAGTTGGGACAGTCCATCTCATTCTCCACGAAGATCTAGGCCTCTCAAAACTATCCGCCCGATGGGTTCCCCGCCTCCTTTCAGACCAACATAAAGCAAGGCATCTGAAGTTTGCAGAGAATTTTAAATCGAGGTATTTTAAAGAAGGGAAAGCATTTCTGGAATCAATTGTAACTATGGATGAGACCTGGGTAAGCTACTATACTCTAGAGTTGAAACAGCAATCCAATCAGTGGCTTCCCAAAGGATCCAGACCGCCAAAGAAAGCCAAGGTCCAGAACAGCACCAAGAAGTTGATGCTTGTTGCGTTCTTTGATTCAGAAGGGATGATTTATCAGCACTACTTACCAAGGAACAAAACAATTAATTCCGATTATTACATTGAAGTACTCACTACCTTCCAGAGGCATTTTCAAAAGAAAAGACCTCAAAAAAGTCGTGGCAGATTTATTTATTAGATTCAATATAAAAAAAAAAGGCTCTTTCACCAAGACAACGCAAGACCACACACCAGCAAGAAAACAATGGATTTTATGGAGTCAAAAAACATAAATCTTTTGGATCACCCACCCTATTCCCCGGATTTAGCACCGTGTGATTTCAGTCTTTTTCCCTCTCTAAAAAGAAATTTGGCTGGAATTCGTTTCAAAGATGATCAAGAGCTCAGAAGTAATGTGGAGGGGGTGCTGAAGACACTCTCAAAAAATGGTTTCTTGCACATTTTTGAAAAGTGGGCAGAAAGATGTGAGACTTGCATTTCGAGAGAAGGAGATTATTATACTAGAAAAGACAATTGAACAGGTCAGACGAAAAAAATTTGACAACATTAACACTGTTGTGATTTTTCTATGTGGGCCTCGCAAATTTCAAATTCCTTGAAGAGTGAGAAATAACCTTTAAGTTAAGTTTTATAATCATGGAGTCAACGGACTCGTTTTTATTGATTATTGGGTGCACTTACCGAGATAAATTCAACTTGTTCTGGACGATGGGGGTCTTTCAACAACGATCTTAATTTCTTCAGTAGAAACGGCCTTTGTGTTTTCCATAGTCCATTATCAACAACGCCTGATTCGAAGGATGTACCCTCTTCTGAGTCAGGGATAACCTATATAATAGTATTAATACTGGATGCGAACTCGCGGAATTTCTCCGGCACGCAACCTCCGGTATGAGGCCGAGATTCGTAAACAAGAAGAACAAACCGCCATGTTGGGAGCGGAAAATCAAACGGAAATCGACCAAAATTCCAAAAGATAGTGCGCCAATCGGTGTTCCCTGTGTTTCAAGCGGGTCCAGCCAAGTCCTAGCCTTGGTAAAGGTCAACGCCATGCCCAAAAATCAGTCCGATGTTGGTGTTTCGAAGACATCCAGTTCACCCAAGAAAGAGTGAATAAAATAGTGAATGAATGACCACATCATGGAGTGCGAATGAACTCACAAAGGTGTCTAATCTACAAGATGACGATCAAAGTGATCAAATGAAATCTGATGACGAGGTTACCTGCAATAACCTTCGGAAGTGATAGCCCTAACTAAAGCAAAAAAACGAATATGCACCGGACTCCAAGCCCAAATTCTTCTTGCAAAAGGATTAAGAACCAACTTTCCCACGGACCAATACGGGGAGTTTCTTTACGCTCATCCATTGCACAACTTGAACAACTAAGAATATCTTACGATTACTTGAATTATCAACAACAAAATATCGTTTTTTTCCGAGCTCATATATCATCCGACTTGAACGTCTTATTAGTATCTTTGAACTTAAAATTGAACCCATCCATCAATATTTCAGGTATTATCCTGAACTGAATTAACACATGCCAAACTTTGTATGAAATCAAGGTTGTTATAGGTTGTGAGATTGTCACCTTGGCATAACATGTTCTATAAATGATGGTCCTTTTTCGAATTTCCTTTATTGTATGGTTGTGTCTTTTAGTTCAGGATAATAAGGACAGGTAAGATACTCTTAAGTTGTTCAAGTTGTGTGATGGACGAGTGCGATAAAACTCCCCGTTTTGATCCGGGTGAGAGTATGTGGGGAAAGTTGGTTCTTAATCCCTTTTCAAGAGGAATTTGCGTTCGGATTAAGGTCAATATAGAACAAAGAAAGAAGAAGTCCTCAGTGTCAAGAATTCGATCAAATGAAGAACAAATTAAGATAACTTTGAAACCTATCAGGTGGACCTACTAGCAATGGATGGGCTCAATATTTTGATCTGCCTTTGGAGTCAGTCAGCCCAAATTGGTGATCTGACAGTCTAACCCGGATTCCATGGACCCTCCCAAAGTCTTTAGAATGAAATGCTCCCATCAAGATTGAATTGTGTGGATTTTTTCATTCAATCTGATTGTTAATTCCTGGACAAGGGGATCTAAGAAGATCAATCAAACCTTATCAAGCCTGTAGAGCCTATCCCTGCAATGATAAGACATGATCCTTTGGTCCTGAAGGACCCTTAGCCCCAGTCCTGCGTGGTCTCGACCTTCTTGAGCCCCAAGACTTGAAACATTTTCAATCAAATCCACAATCAAGGCTTTAATCCTCATGTTTTTCACTCATTTTGTCTCAAGGACGTTGTGATTGCCTTTGTTCCTGTTCCAATCCGGATCAGATGGCTGATCTGATCCAGAACCGTCAAAAGTGCCCTTCAATGGTTAAAGCCAACAACATCTCTGACTTGGACTCCATCTTGTTTCAAAATGAGATCATTCTTGTTCTTTCATTTTCTTATGGAAATGGTTCCTGCGTTGTGGAGGTGTTGAAGAGGATGGAAGATGAGTAACACTCCAGATACCACCACAGATACTTCTGTTAAGCATTATTTTACTGAAGTTGGACTAATGGGTGAAGCAAGATTCCATCTACGTATTTTCCTCATTCTTATGAGGACTAAAATCCTTTGGAGAGTTGAATGTCAAAAGTTCATGAGACGAGTAAAAAGAGTGCTGGGACTTCTAAAATAAAGGTGAAGAACATCCAGTCCACAAATATTATCACAAAAAGTTTGCGTGAATTCTTTCAAGACACATGTTCAACAGTTTTAGACATTTATAAGGAATAAATGACGTCGTGTCAAAATATAGCCTCGGCCTCATACCATTTTTTCAAAAATCGGAGTTCGTGTCCACCCCTTTCAGGGGTTCCTGTCTGAGTACACTAATAAGGTTACAAAACAATAAGTTATTGTTTGCACAAAGAAGCGTTTCTTGAGCATTTTGATCGTGCAAGGTGTAATGAAAGTTTCTTTAGGTGTCTTCGCCAAGTGACTTCTTTGAACTGGATGCCCCAACCAATGAGGACTGTATTCAACACCGTTGTCCTGGCCTGAACATACGAATGGGCGCAAGACTGAAACAAGTTCCTTTTTTCCTGATTGTACTTTCGTTTACCACCTATATCATTTTTCTATCTCGAGAAACTTTCAAATCAAAGGACCCCCTTATCTAAGGTTGGAAACTTACGTTTTTGAAGCAAAGCCCAATGTGTTAGTAACCTAGTAATTACTCTTGATAATGAAATAATTCTTTAGGTAAGAATAGTCAAAAACATGTGTTCTGAAACTTTTCTTCGGAGTTGATTACCAAAGGGAACACTGAGAGACTTAAGCAAAAAGAAGCCCTGAAATTCAAGTTAACCGCGTATGGCAATTGCTTTTGCATTGTGCCTTCAAGTGTTGGTGCATCTAATGGAAAACACTTGAAAACATTGTGCAGAAAAGTGCAGATGAACAATCTTGTTGTGCAGAAAAGTGCAGATGAACAATCTTGTTGTGCAGAAAAGTGCAGATGAACAATCTTATTGTGCAGAAAAGTGCAGATGAACAATCTTGTTGTGCAGAAAAGTGCAGATGAACAATCTTGTTTATCTGCACTTTTTCACCGTTATGTGTATTTGGCCTTCTTTTTTCGTTCACAATTCGAAAAAAAACAGTTTTAGCTAGATTTTATTATTAAAGATTTGCTTCTACATGATAACATGTGCCTTCAAACACGGTACTGAAAGCGGGTGGCCGCCTCTATTTTCGAATTGATAAATGGATTTTTCAAATAAGGTAAGTAATGCTGTATGTAATATGAAAGAACATTATTTTATTTTTGATAGCGTTCAGGATATAAAGTTCAAGAAAGAACACTTATGGCATTAGCCAGGCATTAGCCAAGGAAAACGTAAGACATGGAAGCTCCTCCTCAGCTGATCAGGTGATCAGCTGTGGATTTGTAACACATTGAATTCTATTCAGGTAATTTTTTGTTTTGGTAAGATTGATAAGACGGGCACTTAAGGATGCCGTTGGGTGAATTTCAGCATGAGACTTAGGTCCGTTTGCCACAAACAAAGCCTTGAAATTTGTTACAGTTCTAACAAGCACGGGTGGAATCGAGAGACAAATTGACCCTACAAACGTCCTTTTAACTGGTATTGAAAGTGTAGGGATGCTCAAGTGTCTGCAATAGTAGATCAATAAAAATACGAAAAATCAAGGTTTGGTCCTTACTAGATTCAAATAATGGATAGGAGGTAAGCCTAAAGCCTTAGCTAAGCCCATCTGTCTGACTTTGAGAGTATATTTCTACAAATGGGCAGCTAAATTTATTTTATGATGGTTCACAACTGAAATCAGCCCAAAATCTAAATCAGCTCTCTTAAAAACCCTAAAACAAACATACCTTCCAAAACCCAATTTATTAATAGAGACTGAAAGTCCCCCTAATTATCCATTGAAAGGTAAATAACAATAATCATATTTATGGCTTTATTTAGCCGTTCCTCGCAGAAAGGAACGGATTACATTTCCCGTTCCTTCCTCCAAAATGAGGAACGCATTTCTCCAGACTTCCTTTTGGAAAAAGGAATAGCATTAAAAAGTACAAATAACTTTCTTTTAATAGGCACTTATCTTTATTAATTAAATGTGTGATTTAAAACATGTCAATCATAATATCTTTTTCAAATTATTAAGGAGGCAATAAAAAATTCTGCTTCATATCGGCTTTTGATGTTCAGTTTTTATGTTTTCATGTTTTTTTTAATTTTCTAAAACACATCAGTTCAAAAAATTTCATGGTCATAAAGAAGTTTTTTAGACATTGTCATTCAACACTTATTTGATACTGGTTTTAAAGTCTTGAAAACCTTGTGGTTCCAATAGCTAACAGGCTAACCCTTTGGATCCACTAATACTTATTTTCTTTGCCATTGCTCTCCAAACCCTTAAAAAGGCCATTTTTTCTTAAGGTATGGCATAAGGTAAGTGAACTTAAGTGATTGAGAGATCAATTAACAAGTGGAATCTGGTAAGAAAGTTGCGAAACTTTGTGCAATTTGGTTTGAAAATTTGAAAGATAGAATGTCAAAGATAAGAGATGGACTGATGAGAGCAACTAGATATTTGGCGAAGTAAAAGACAAAATCACTTGTAGATATCAGATGTACGTACATACTCTTGAAAAACAAGTCCAGAGAGGTTTGACGGCATGCCAAAGGACTTTTTTGCTGTGACTTCGTTCTAAGTTTATTAAAAAAGTTGCTCGTATAAGTCCACCGTATGGAAATAATTGAAATTAGTGCAGTGGGAAAAAGGAACGAGTAACGAGTGCTTTTAGGGTTTTTGAGCCGTTACAATTACAGCATTTTTGACAGCATCAGCACTTTCACTTCTTTCTGTAGAAGTCATCTCTCTTCAAAAGAAATGCTCTAAATTCCTTCAAAAACCGAGGTTTAAGCATTTCCAAGTCTTTACTGTCTACCTTGGGTGCAGACGGTGCAGTCCACCGTAGACATTCTCTTTTTCCTTTCATGCAAAAGAGCAGCGGTTCGGCTGGAGGGAAAATGCCCGCACCGTCCACAAGACGTGCCCACGGTGCCCACACCAACGCAAAAGCGACATGGTGACGAAGCTTAGCTCTGAGAAACCAAATAGGCTAATTTTTTCTCGGGAGGGGCTTTAAGCTTTCCAAAATTATTATTCAGTTATTTTAAATTTTGATTAGCCCTATTTAGCCTTTCTTAGGTCATTACAAAAGTGTTTAGCCCCTGTTTTTGTTCTGAAGACTTGTGCTTTTAAACTATATTGAAAAACAATGCATCATTATGTTATTACAACATTTTAGTGACAATTTTTCTTCTATTAACACTTTTGAAAATATTACAATAACCTGAATCACTTGTGTGGTTAATATTTCTAAATGAAGAGAGGTTCTGTGTGATTGTTTTTAATTTTCGTTTTCCGCTATGTTATTTACACTAAAGATAAGATACATTACATTAGATTCTACAACAAAGAATCAAAACTATTTAAGCTTTTTTCGACTTTTTGATGAAAATGCATTCATTACATGCCTGTTTCATTCCAAGATCGAGCCACAAAAGTTGGTTTGGTGTGGACACTGTTTGCTGGTCACACTTGTTAAGAAGGGAAATGAACGTCTCTTTCAAAACGGACGGAAACCTTGGGAAAGCGCCTGAAGCTGATTGGCTTGTCCGGCCTGTGGAATTAGTCAGTTGAGAACCCTTGGTGGCGGGCCGGGTCGGACGGTGTTTGCACGTTTTATCAAAACATTGGCCTAAGCGGCCTCCCAAGGAAATCGGCCAGCTTGATCGAACATCAGGTCTTGCCTGATAGCCTCAGCATGATCCGTGGCATCAGCTATCACATTTCTTACTGCCTCCTCTCACTTGAAAAGCTGACACAAAGTTCCGTACATGCTCGTCCTCTTAATCACTGAGTGTCTGTTGCATTGGTCAGGTGAAAAAGAAATGTAATGTCTGTCGGCCGGTAGATGAGTGGCCTCATCTGTCAAAGCAGATGTAAGGCTATGTTGGCAGTAGAGCAAGGACAAATATTAAAATGAAGTTAGAATCAAAGAATAGAATGTGAAAGAATTCTTCAAAATAAAGAAATGCCTCAATTTAATCATTTGAACGTTTATGTGTCTTAACTTGAACAACATTGCGATCGGCTTCAAAAATATTCTGTCAGGAAGATTCTCCTTTCACCCTGGCCAAATGACCGGTTCCGCCCGAACAACTTAGGCCAAGAAACGCTAGGTGGACCCTCGCATGTGTTGGGAGTTAATCTCGAAGCCCTATTAAGTAATTTCGTTACAACTGTCTTGTTTAAAATATCGGAGAAATCTATTTTTCCGGTCATTTTTCAATGGGAGCGATTACCGTATCATTTACATACCTGCTGCCGTTAACAGTCTAGTCTTGATAAAAAAATGTCTCAGTTTTCAAGAGTCAGATTCTCAAAAAGTGTTGGATTTAATGAGTGTCAGAAGTGGCATGGTTAATGCATGAGAATGTAATGAGAAGTATTGCAAAGTAATTTAAAAACAAATGAAGATTTGGAAGCCTTGGATTTAGAATTATTTGTTTTTTAGGTTCAGTTGTCGCAAGAACCGATCTCTTTTGGCCATCTTGTTACGGACTTGCACCATCGGACGTTCCTGATTCATAAGTTCGGAAGCACCTTCTCAATTTACGTAGCGTGATTTTAGATAAAAGTAACAAAATATATTTTTTGCAAAAAAAAAGAAAAAGGCAAGAATTGCTGTACTAACTTCAAGTTGTGCAGATGAGAAAGGAATTGTTGCAATTACCAGGCCTAAATCTTCGTTTTAGCTACCTTTCACGCTCTTCAGAAATACATGTCTTCCGAACTTTTTTCCCCGCCAAAAAGATTGTAGGTAAAAAGGTCACAAACAAAACGTTCACAGGTAATTAGGTCACAGTAAAAAGGTCACGAGGTAAATACGTCACAGTAAAATGTCACGTGGCAAATAGGTCACAGTAAAAAGGTCAAGGGTTAAAAAGGTCACAAAAAAGGTCACAGGGTAAATAGGTCACAGTAAGAAGGTCACGGGGTAAATAGGTCACACTAAAAAGGTCACAAGGTAAATAGGTCACAGTAAAAAGGTCACAAGGTTAATAGGTCACAGTAAAAGGAAGGTCACACAATAAAAAGGTCACGGCAAAAAGGTCACAAGGTAAAAAGATCACACGGTAAAAAGGTCACACAAGAAAGAGGCCTTGCAATTATTGCAAACACATAATGTTGTTGGCCTGAACATTGTACTTTAACTGAGGTTGAGATGATGTATGAATCATGGGCTTTACTGGATGTTAAGGAAATGTCAGAATGACACTAAACACCAAAAAATCGAAGTTGGCGTGGTCGCAACTCAATTCAACAACAATTCAAAATAGAATAACAAGGACTCTGTTGAGACTCTGCTTTAAAGATAGCAAACCAGACCTGATAGGTATTAATATTCAAAATCATTTACAAGCATTATTTTTGGACAAGTCTCATTTTTGGACAACTCTCATTTACATGGCGGACGCGAGGTCCGCCATGTAAATGAGAGTCGAGATGGTAGTGGACTGCTATATTTCTGACTAGTACAGGGGTATATACACTATATCACAGATCGGAGTACTCGTATGAGCGGCGAGCATACGCTCGCCACACCACTTCCCCACCGCGGGAAAAAATCCGGGCCGGAGACACGGGAACGGGCCGGAGACAGGGGAACGGGCCAGAGACACGGGAACGGGCCGGGAAATATGAAGTCCGGAACAACCGCCCAAAAATGGCCGGTAAACACCACCCAAAAATGTCCGGAACAACCGCCCATAATCTCGGGTAAACACCGCCCAAAAATGTCCGGAACAACCGCCCATAATGTCCGGTAAACACCGCCCAAAAATGTCCGGAACAACCGCCCAAAAATATCCGGAACAAGCGCCCAAAAATGTCCGGAACAACCGCCCAAAAATGTCCGGAACAACCGCCCAAAAATGTCCGGAACAACCACCCAAAAATGTCCGGCTGACGGGAACGAAGGCCAATGAGCGGCAATGAAGGCCAATGAGGGGCGACAAAGGCCGATGAGCGGCGACGAGGGCCAATGAGCGGCGACGAAGGCCGATGATGCGGCATCGAATGCCGAAACACAGGCCGACTCAAGAGAGCCGGCTACGTCGGGGTCACCAGTATGGCGGACGCGAGGTCCGCCATGTGAATGAGAGTCGAGTTGGTAGTAGACTGAATATTTCTGACTAGTACAGGGGTATATATATCACAGATCAGAGTACTCATACAAGCGAATTAAAACTGTTCTGGCAACTGTACATGGATTGTATGGCATATAGTCCATGTTCTCAACAACATTTTTTGAAAATCATTTCAATTTGAAATTTCATGGTGCCTTTTTCAGGTTTTTGAATTCTTTCCCTTGTTAATTTTTTAAGGTGACTTATTTATTGTAACCTTTTTACCGTGACGTTTTTACCTTGTGGCCTTTTTCCGTGACCGTTTTACGGCGACCTTTTTACTGTGAGATATTTACCGTGACCTATTTACCCGCGCCGCCAAAAATGATGACATCACTAGTAATTCCTGCCATGGTTATCCTCGAACACAAGTCTCGAAGGACACAGTATGATTTTTGCAAACTCAAATTTGACCCAAGGCTCAATATATAGTTAATATTTCAGGTACATGACAACTAGTGATGAAGTTCAATTTGATTTTCAATGTCATTTGTGTGAAAAATGCATTCATTCATTACTAATGTGTTTCGAGTTGGATTTTTGGCAGAGTTTTGCCATTTTGGGTTTTAGGGTCAAAAATCTGACCACAACTAATCTTTTCAACAGGCAATAGACCTTATCTGCCATAAAATATGGCAGCACTGCCAACTCGAAATCCATTTTCAAAACTATTTATGAAACTCGAAATCGAACTAGTTTCATACAACCTGCCGTTTTGAACAGCGATGAACTTCCGAGTTAAAACTGGCAGCACTCCTGGTTCGAAACACTTCATTATCATTCATAGAGAATGTCCAAAAAGTGACCCTGTTTTTGCACACCAGTGGTGCCATCAAGATCAAGTAAAGTTTTTTTGCACAATTTTTGCACTGGGCCGATGGCGTTGATGGCAGTCCTGAAAGATTGAACAGATATAAGCCAGATTGAATCCCATCAACTATGACAACCGTGAAACTGCCTTAGGAATAGAGTTGTGCATCGGATCCGAATTCGATCAGACTCGCATTTGTTCAGATTGTCAATTTTAGCTCGAAAATTCGGATTCCGATTTGTTCCGATTTTAGCGCAAATTTTTGTATTAGGATTAGTTCGGCTTTAGGCGTGAATTCTCGGATTATCGTTCGGATTCGTCAAAGCATGTCGGATTCGGATTTGCGAAATATTTTTCGGATCCGAGATAATTCGAAACTAATTCGAGCTTATTCTAGAATTTATAAAACAAAAAAGTATTATTCTTGGAGGAGGTCTTGTAAAATTGTGTGTAAAATCAAGAACAAATCTACTTCAGGACGAATTTTAGAGTGGTATTGCTGACGTCACAATACACCTTGCAATGGCTGATAAATAAGGATGTCATTGCATTGCACAAAGAAAGGGCACAAATTGCGCAAAAAATGCACAAAAACGGCAAAAATTGAAGTTAAAATTGCACAAAAAGTCAGTTTTTGGGAAGATCTTTTTTAATGGTTTTCAGTGGGACTTGCAAAGTTTATTTGCTCTTACATTTTAACAATGAACTATTCCATTGATTAAGTATTTAATCTTTTACATGCCCCTCAGTAAGCCTAAGACTTTGAGGCCCTTGAGAGTGCTAAAGCTTCGTTTGAAATCCACAATGGTGATTGGAGTGTTTTTGAGTGAGGCTGGTAGGTTGGGATCTAGGCCTTCAAGATATACAGAGGGAATACATCTGAGGATGCGGGAGACGTTGTTCATGAATTTGAATCCGGGATTTTTGTCAATTTGCTCCCGGAGCTTTTGAGCAAAAGGCTCTTGCACCATTTCCATTTGAAGATTCACAATGATCTCCATAGTCTTGACTAGGGTTAGCATGCCCTTCAAATCCTTGATTTACTGCACCAGGACAGGGAAGGTGCCCTTAACCGTGGCAAGCTGGGTGGGGATTTCTGGATCCTGAAGAATCCCCTTTGCTTCCACAATGGCCTGGCTGTCATCCTCCAGGACGCGGTAAATAGGTCACAAGGTTAAAACGTCACGGTAAAAAGATCACAGTAAATAGGTCACAGTAAAAAAGTCACAAGGTAGGAATTCAAAAGCCGAAAAAGGCACAATGAGACTTCAAATTGAAATGATTTTCAAAAAATGTTGTTGAGCACATGGACTGTATGCCATACAATCCATGTACAATTGCCAGTACATTTTTGATTCTTTAAATCTTCTCATGCTTTGACCAAATTTGTTTTTGTCAGAACATACAATGGCTATTCTAACTTTGATTGATTCATAGGCTTTTTTGACAGATTCCGGCGTCTGAGGATGAGATTCCAGGCGTTGGCAATCCTCTCTCAAGAGATCTTGACATTTGGTAACCTCGGCTTGGTACCCTCAGTCTCAACTATTGACCACATGAACAATTCCAGGGCTTTCAGGCTCCGGGAGGATGGGGGCAACTTAAATTTGCCCAGTAGCCATCTATATCACCGGTTCCTAAACTGGGGGCCGTGAAGGATTTTTGAAAATTGATAAAATAAGTGAACTTGTCCAGATATAATGCTTGTTAATGAATTTGAATAATAGTACCTATCAGTCCATCTTAATTATGCTCCAAAACAAAATTATTGTTTTTGAAAACCAAGAACCTTACAGTGAAGGTGTAACATGCGACAAGAGGAATTTTTAGAGGAAAACATGGATTTACATCGTAGTCTCAATTTCCAGGATTGATCAACTGAATTTTCAATTGTCACTCACCTTTGTGCTCTCAATTCCATTGCTTGGTTTGGTATCTTTAAAGCACAATCTCAGCAGAGTCCTTGTTATTCTATTTTAAATTGTTATTGAATTGAGTTGCGACCACGCCAACTTTGATTTTTGGTGTTAACTTTTGAAGATTAACAATTTCAAACTATCCATAACCTATACCTTTGTTAAAGGGACACTCCTTGTTAATTGATTTGGTGAATTATTTGTTACTGTTTAGTGTTACACTGCCGCTTCCTTAACGTCCAGTAAAGACCATGATTAATAAATCGTCTCAACCTCAGTTAAAGTACGATGTTCAGCCCAACAACATTATGCGTTTGCAATGATTGTAAGATTTTTTTTCTCGTGTGACCTTTCTTTTGACCTTTTTACCGTGTGACCTTTTTACTGTGACCTATTTACCTTGTGACCTTTTTACTGTGACCTTTTTACCCCGTGACCTTTTTACTGTGACCTATTTACCCCGTAACCTTTTTACTATGAACTTTTTACCCCGTGACTTTTTTTACTGTGACGTATTTACCCCGTGACCTTTTTACTGTGACCTATTTGATTGTGACCGTTTTGCTTGTGACATTTTTACCTACAATCATCCTCCATGCCCAGGACAAAGTTCTAGATGGTGAGCAATTGCTCCGCACAGTAAAACCCTGCCCCAACCTAAGTTCCCTAGCCAGTTACAACAGGCTGAGGAGGCAGGGGAATTTGGCATGAGGCAGTGAAGTCCCTACGGCGCTGGGCACTCTTGAAGAAAATCTTCTTCATCTCAGCAATCAACTCATTCACCTTGAACAACAGAAAAGAATTTTCTTTAGGATTCCAATGGATATGTCAATCACACTTACCTTTGGGTATATGACCTTGGCCATATCTGCGACCCTGTTGAGCCCATGAGCCATGCAGTACATGTGGATAAGCTCTGGGAAGATGACCACCAGGGCTTTGCCCACCTTAAAGCAGTAGCTGGACCCATCAGTGAGCAACAGCTTGACATTGCTGTACACAAGAGGGGGGCCAAGCAGGCTGTGGAGGGCCGAGATAACAGCCTGCTGAATGGTGGAGTAATTCGGGTCAACATCAATCAGTTCAACCATGAATAGCTTTTGCACATCCTTACCAAGGGCACCGACTAAAATCACGGTCATTGCCCAATCAAGGGGGGCCTCAAGTCTCATCCAGGGCCACAAAGAGAGGCTTAGCCACGAGTTTTTCCTTAATTTTGACAAGAATCTCCTTGGATTTGTCCTCAATGCACTTGGTCAAAGTGGTTTGGCTTGGAAAGGACTTCTCCACATTCTTGCCCATGAACGAGATAAAGGCAGGCTGTTCAACTTTTTTGAGGAGGATGTTGGCTGCTACCAACATGTGGGCAAGATCCTTGATGAATTCAGGCCTGAAAAAGATGCTTGCTCTATATTGTCATTCAAACCACCAACACCTTGATGTTAATCAATACCTATTGGCAATGGAGGTTACCAGTTGTTGTTACATCGTCATCTCCCCAGTCCTCCAGCTCCAAGCTCTTAACATGCTTTTTGGATGCAACATGGGTGGTGACAAAAAATCTTCTTTTGGCATTGCAGGGAGTGGCACATGGCTTTCAGAAGAGGGTGTTGTTGTTGGGCTTGTGCTCCCAGATGGCGAATCCACCAAATTCACTTATCATGGAATGTGAATTGGTTGGTTTTGTCATCTTGCAGTATTGATCCACCACCACAACCCTTGGTTTTGTTTGCCGTCTGAACTGATCAAAGAACTTGTTTACCTCGTGGATGTCGTTGTCATTTCTTGGGAGTGTTACCACTTTTCATTTATTAACTAGATTTTCAAACAACTATTGTGTGTTGTACTACAGGGTGCGGAAGCAAATTCTGGACCGGGAGTGTTTCAAATTTAACCGCCAAACCGCGTTCAGAAACCCTAAACAACAAACTTGAGCTGATTCCTTAGAGTAAACAAGACAACTTTTGTGAAAAAAGCGTCGTGATATCTGCCACTATGTCCAAGCCAGAGGCCAAAAGGCAAAGGCTGTCAGATTTGCTTCGTGCAGGAATCAACGCCAAGAAGGCTGCAGATGTTGTTGGCGTAAGCAGGAGCACTTCATTCAGCGTCCAGAAGGCCATTCAGGATGGCAAAAGCTTGGAGAGGGCCACTGGCTCGGGAGGCCATAACAAGAAACGGTCTGATGATCTGTTAGCCAACCTTGAGAGCCGCATCAAGGAGAGCCCCACCACATCCATGAGGAAGTTGTCAAGGGACCTCAACGTTGATGAGAAAACCATCCGCAATGCCGTCAAGGAAGATCTGGGATTACATTCATATGCCAGGACCCCAAGACACCTGCTGACAACAAAAATGAAGGAGCGACGTCTCGAAAGATGCAAGAAAGTGCTCCAATACTACAAGACCAACCCCGCCAAGATCAAAATCTTCTCAGACAAGAAGAATTTTACCTTGGACGCCGTTGTCAACTCATCTCGTTGTCATCCTCAACAAATCATGATGCTTGGAGTGGTGGCAAGCGACGGCAAGAAGATGGACCCCTACTTCTTTGGAATTGGAGAAAAGGTCAGCACCGACATCTACTACCGTGTCATGAGGTACACCATTTTGCCTTGGCTGAAGGCCAATTACCCCAAGGGCAACTATTGTTGGACCCAAGATGGTGCCCCATCACACACAAGCCACAAAGTCCAGGAATTCTGCTCAGCCAACCTTGCCGACTTCTGGCCCGCCAACTTCTGGCCCAGCTCCAGTCCTGATATCAACCCCCTTGACTTCAGCATCTGGAGCGTGTTGGAGAAGGAATCAAACAAGACATCTCACGCCAATTTGGAGTCTCTGAGGCAATCCATCATCAAGGCCTGGGACAACTTGACCACCACCTATATTGTCAAGACCTGCAGGAGTCTCCGGCCAAGAATCGAGGCCATCATTGCCAATAATGGGGGACACATTGAATAACTTTGATAGCCAAGGGTCCGACCTCCAACACACTTTTTAAATTTTTCGAATCCACCCATTATTTCCGAATATATGAGTGATTTTCAAAAATCGTATTAGCCAGTCCAGAATTTGCTTCCGCACCGTGTATATGTGTACAATATGTGTTTTTAAAGTTTACAAAATTTCTCCCCAAAAGTCTTGAAAATGAGGATTCCAAAAGACCTATGAACCAAACATTGGTTCATTCTCGTACAGGCAACTTTAAAAAATGATAATTTTGGAATGATAAATACATGTCAAATAATAGTGGTATCTTTAATTACCTTGGGTGGGAAATATAAAAAATCAAAGACAGTTTTTTGAAATGCAACAGGAGTTTGGTTTTTGATGATCAATTCCTGCCTTCTTCAGCAGGATATTTCTTTAATCTCTTAACATGAAACATCAGAATTAGGAAAGTCCGTTATGAATTCTGGAAGTCTTACAAGTGAATGAAGTATGATATACATATTTATGTTGTCATTCTGGATTTTTGGTATTTATTTGGTAATGGAATATGCATAGATTTTCCAATGAGTCAGTTTTTTATGCCTCCTCTTAAGATGCATAATGGGTTTGTGCGTTTTTACGTTCACAATCAAGAGTCCAATCACAATCTCGTATCATTAATTTCATTTAGTCCACAATTTCATGATTTTGTGTATGGTTTTAAAACTGTTATATAAATTTGGCTTGAAATTTAGGCATATATAGCAAATGTGTAGCAAACTAAAACTGTGAAATATCTGAACCTAGTTTTGACCCATTCCTAACCATTTTGGCCCCAGGATCCCTAGCTGAATTCGTTCGATTACACTAATCTATTTATACATTAAACATATTGCAATTGTAAAAGCTAAGAAAGTCGATGGTTAATTTTATTTTATATTTGAGTAAACAAACTTGCCTTACAAATAACAAGTATTTTTCTTCAAATGATCTATGTAAGAATGTGTTGTAATTGGATTTGAAAAATGTACCTTGGGCCTTTGTATTTAAATTTTAAAAACATTTTGCATTCAGGTATTTAAATATTTTAAAAACCTACAATTCTAAACTATTGTGTTCAAATCGTGATCGAGCATTACAGAATCAAATCGCATTCCAATTCTAACTCTCGTTATATATTAAAGACGAAATAAGGGTGCTCGATTTGGCCACCTTGGCTTCGGGGGAAATTAAAAAACGGAAGGAGGAGATCGATTTCACGAACTTAAAGATTCCTTCTTCGATGCAATGAGCTTTTGGAGGGATGGTAAGGCCATAGTTAGTTATCAAAAGTACCAAATTTTATTCCTTTAAGTAATGAATACCAATGTATTCATTACTTATGGGTAATTTACATGAGTATCTTGAAAAAATATTTTCTGCCAATTTCTGCCACTTTGTTCGCATGAATAAAAGCCATTTTCTGCCACCAATTTCTGCTACTTTCATGACACTTACACCAAGCAATTGTACTAAAAACCGATGTGTTGGTGAAATAACAAAATTTTACATTATTAAGAAAATAATTGCTAAATGGGTAACAATTTCTATCTGAATTTCAATTGGACCACCCTTTGGTTTTGTAAGCTCTCGTGGTTCTTTCGTGGATCCTCTAAAAGTATTTTTTGATAAAAAGTAGGTGTCACTCTAAGGTCAATGTCTAGCATCTCTCTGCTACAAAGCTCATTCCCACGCATGCAAAATCCCTCGCAGTCTTGAAGACTGGATGAACCGAAGCTCACGCCTGGCCTTACCTGGGCGTTTGGACATTGCAATGGTAGATATAGTTGGGAACAATTTCCATATTTTCCTCATCACTGCTGAAAAGGGGTCGAAATTTGCGAATAAGGTCAGGGCGCATCCGCTTCACCACTTTGGGACCATAGGGTCCCACTGCTCGTAAGGAAGCTAAGGGATTGAAATGCCTCGCCACGCCCAATATAGCTTTGACGTACCACGGAAGGTTATATCGTTGAGCTAGGTCTGTCGGCCGCTCGGGAAGACCCCAAGGATCGGCGGCAATCAAATGTCCAACGTGCTCGGGATACTTCAGGGCATACGCACAAGACAAATAGCCACCAAAGCTGTGACCCATCAGGCACATTTTCTCTAGTTTTAATTGTCGTCGCCATTCCTCAAGGGCCACGACGAATTGACTCTCCGCCGTTTCCGGATCGGAGCTGAAGGACGGACGTGAGCTACGGGCGAATCCGGGCAAATCGATGGCGTAAACCGGACGCTCTTGGGCCAAGGATTCTATATTCAAGGCGAACAAGGCCAAGCCCGAGGCCATGCCGTGAATGAGAACCAAAGGCAAAGTCCGAGCCCGGCCTGAGGCAGGGTTGGGTTGACGAGTCGGCCCGAAGTACCGGGTCCAAATTCGGCAAGGTTGTCCATTGATTTGACCAATGTCCACGTAAAACCCGTGGGAAGACGTTCGCATGTCTGAAGCCAAGGCAGATTATTTTATGTTTGAGTCAGGCAGGTCAGCATTTAGTTTAGGCACGGTTTGAGCAATCAGCAAATGGGTTAAATAAGTTGCAAATTGGAATTACAAACCATTGAAGTTACGGTCCTTTACGGTAAAGGACGTTATGGTCGGAGAATAACATTGTTTTGTGCAAAAGATCAAATTCAAAAGCTCTTTGTAACTTTCTGTTTCGCCTCATTCGTAATTTTCATCGATTTTTTTCTCTCACATTTTCAGCTTCTTCTTCCTTCTTTTATTGCACCCAAAACGAGAAAATTCCCCAAGAATATCGCTGTGCCGTTAATGCGATTCTACTTCTTGCGTTCGCTTTCTGTTTTAGATTTTTGCGACTTACAAGCGATTAGGCGTTCCTCAGCATCACGGAGTTGAAAGGCGTTACTGCGGGTCCATCGCAAAAACGAAAAGGTACGGTAGAACCACCTGAAAGAACAAAAGTTACAACGGATGTTAAAATCGAGCAATACTCGCTTTCAATGACATTGGGCATCAACATCTTCACGATGGAAAGAAATCCATAACCTAGCCTCGGTATTTTTATTTTGATGACCGCTGAACTCGAGAGTTCATCCAACCACGAGATGAACTAAGTGTTCAGTTCATCGGTGTATCTCACCCGTCTCGCGGTTCCACATCATCCCGATCGTGATCCGGAATGAGCGGCTCCGGCAAATGAGCGGTCAACTCCGCGGCGACCATTTTGAGAGCGCCCTCTTTTTCCACTTTGAATCAAACAAATGCAAAAATAGAGCCAGGAGAGGCGAGGAAAGACGAGGAGAGGAAAAACAGGTGGCTTCAGACCGACCGTAGTTCAAACCAAGGGGTGGGGATTAAGGTTTATGACCAAACGAGAACACATCCAGTCATTTGGCCAGTGTCCCCTAGAGCGAGAACTTTATTCTCTTCGTATGAAAAGGACCCCGGGGTCTTAGTGTACGTTCGGACGGTTCGGACGCACAAGGATACTATGTTTGTAAATCTTATGTAGGTGCATCCAGAATCACATCAATTAGGCAGTCAACAAGCTAGGCCTTTGAACTTGATCACGAACTCAGAATGAATGGATGGATTGTTCGAATGTCCCAAGAAAGTTCAACTAAGAAGGGGAAGAAAGACTTTCACATGGAACACTTTCATAAGGTTCATATTATGACTCATGACGTCACTCATATCTTGACTTCAATGTGACCAGATGGCTGAAGGAAATTGTGCCATATATTGGCATATATTATGTATATTATGGCCATATATTATGCCCAAACGGCATCCTTGAAGATCACAAATAGTGGCTCTTATGTTTTGTTGGCACCAAGGCACGTTGCAAGCATACTTCCATTTTTTCCCTCAAGCTTATTTTGAGCCTGTGAGCGTTTCTAATAAATTTTGGATTAAGCATCCACATCCAAGAAGGTAACATTCATATGGCGTCATTTTAGATGCCTGAAAACGTTTAATAGGCTCAAAAATAGCGGAAGTGATTTGTTGAAGTATGCTTCAAGCATGCATCTCCAAACACAAAACATATGACCTATTGTGGAACTTACTTCCTCCCTCTTTGCGACGAGTCTATGACCCGCCCTAACCAGGGTAGTGATGGGAGGCAAACAGGAGCTTGGGCAAGCGGTCCGGTACAGTACCTTGGACTTGCCGAAACTTGGGTCTACTTGGGTGCCTGTACAAGTATTTTTCCCACCTTACAGGTTTGCCAAATTTGCTAGGAATGAAGACTAAACCTTCGGCATCACAATTTCAATTAACCAGAAAGTTTCAGCGAAATAGGGCCCACGCCCTTGTTAGGATGGATTTTAGATGAAAATACACAATTCAAAGCTTTTGTATCGAGAAATGCAAAAGCTTTTGACAATATTTCAAAAAATAAAAAAGAGTTGGCATCTTATATTTTTTTCTAGCAACTCTGAGTGACCGAGCTTGTTCCCAAGTGTGACTGTTAAATCTCATTCTTGATTGGCCCGAAAAGTGTATTCATGTGTGGCTTAGAACGGAAACTAAAGAAAAAACATGGTTTTGCAAATGCTATCCAAATCAAAATATTTTTTGTTTCACTTCCATTGTTTATTGGTAAATTATTAAGGTCAAAAGATCATTGAAAATGCAACTTGACATTCTTTTCTTCTAAGTCACACTGCAAGCATCTGAAATCTTCTAAGAGCAACTGCCGGCAACTGCATCTTCCAATGTTCCTTGAGCTTGGGAAGTGTATTGGTGTATTGCCCAAGTAATGCTTGTCAACAACCTGTGCTTGGGGTGTCCGTGATGACTCATTACTTGCCCAAGTCACATCACTAAACCAGGGACTTTATCGGGTAGCTGATTCCAACGCCCTCACGGTACTGCAAAAATCATATCAAGTTTCTATGGAAATTCCCAAACACTATGAAATGTGATTCAGACTTAGGAAACCAAGGGGAACAACTTTGATTTTCTGAGTTTTTCAAAGTCAGGTCTAGATTAAAAGTTATATACCTAAAAACCTTTTAAATAAATTAAATTTTGAAAATCTAGTCAGTACACTTTTAGAGCAGATTTAGATACCTTTTGAATCGAAATTGCTTGAAAATATGTTGCTTAGCTCCTGAGTTATTTGAGTTTAACGGGTTCATTTTTGGCCCAAAAAAGCAAAAAAACGTTCTGGGTATATGAAAACTCAAATTCACAATCAAATGCTATAGATTTTTGATGTCACAAAGTAGAATAAAAAATCTTCATTCTTCTGTGTTTTATTGTAACATTTTGAAATAACATTTGTAAAAACTTAATACACACTAACAATGCATATTTTTGAAAAACTTGGTTTCCATAGATTTCAGTACATTCGGTTAGATAAAAATGCTTGAAAAGTAGGAAAAAAGCTTGAAAAGTAGGAAAAAAGCTTGAAAAGTAGGAAAAAAAGCTTAAAAAGTAGGAAAAAAGCTTGAAAAGTAGGAAAAAAGCTTGAAAAGTAGGAAAAAAAGCTTGAAAAGTAGGAAAAAGCTTAAAAAGTACAAAAATCCCGTTTATCCCTTTTACTACTTGAAGCAAATCCCGTTTATCCCAAGGGGGATGAACGGGACTCTTTTCGGAGGAGATAATCCCCCCGACCAACCCTGGTTTTCAGACATGACTTTTCCCCACTCGGGGGGAGTGTCTTTTTGGACATTTACATGGATTGAATGGAATTCTGTGTACCAATTAAAATAGGTGCATAAGAGCAAAACAAAATTTTCTTGTTCTTGGTAAAAGCATAATTGAGTAAAGAAACAATACTTTGGTCAAAGCTTTAGTGATTTTTAGTGATTGTCATCTGAAATTTTTATTCCTTACTTTTTAGTCAGAATCTGTTTTTTGATCTAGATTAGGGAGGCACTGGGAGTCATGTAATTCTAATCTGATTGTATTTTATTGGCTCAGTTATGCTGAATCAGTAAATCAATGTTTTGGTTTGGTTTGAACTTGGTTTGAACATACCTCATAGTTTGGGAATTTCCATACAAACTTGATATGAATTTTTCAGTAATGTGCTTCTGCAGGAGTCAGAAGCATGGTTTCCACCAGAATTTTGCGGAATTCCCCATTGTATGGACCTTAATCAGAACGCAAGTTCTTCCTAAAAAGCAATAAGAACCAACTTTCCACCAAAAAGTCCCCTGGGTCAAAGTGGGGAATTCATCACTCTCATCCATTTCACAACTTGAACAACTTAATAATATCTTGCATGACTCACTTGCATGACTCACAGCTTACTGATATGTTACTCGTCCATAAATCATCCTGAACGTCCTCTTTACATTTAAGTTTCTAACCTGTCTACTCAGACTTGATATTCTTATAACTGCCAACAAGGGGGATTGAACACGCTCAAAATGGCATGGCCTATATCTAAGGTATTAGCAGATCCCTTGTATTTGATTACTTCACGTCTACAACACACACATTTTGACCCAATGGCATGGCTTTACATCCACTATTTCTGGCAAACATGAAGTCAGCTGTCGTGTCGGCGTCTATGTAGCATGCTAGTGACTCCCACTAGAGCGTCTCTAACTCCCACTAACGTCCATATTGTTTGTCTTTGTTTGGTCTTGGTTATATTTGTGTTTCCGATCAGTATTTGGTACTACATAGAGACGCTCTAGTACTACATAGTGGATAGTTAACGCGCATTGGACTACCGTTTGTGCAAGAGTGCTGTGGTTGTTTTGGAATATTGCGATCACAGAGAGTGAACTTGTTTGGGCACAAGTGATCAATAGGGTCTCGGCCTCCTGTTGTTTTGAAATTCTTCACTCAAGTACGCTCAGAGGGTGACCAATTCCCGCCCCCAAGTGTAACAGCTTGTAGTATGTAGAAACAGATTATTTTGCAAGAAAATAACTTTATTTGTTGTGAGAATCTTACAGACAAGCCTAGAATAATTTACACATCCAAAAGATTGCAAAAACCCAACCCTAATCCACAAAATGCAGCTTCTTGAATCAACATTTTCTCAAGTCACCTTGCTGTAAAAAAGTAGGACATTCTCCTGAATTCAATGCCATGATTTATACCTAAAACGGTTCTAGTTCAGTAATTGGGGGTTTTAAGGCTCAATGTGAATATAAAAAGAAATAAAAAGGGTTGAATGATTAAAAGAACATGTTAAAGTTTTATTACACTGCCTTCCAATTCCAAGAAAAGACTGTCAAGAAACAATTTCTTCAGGCTTGAATTATTGCTAACAATGTAGCAACTTAGGTTTAAACAGAATGTCTCTTCAACAAGAAAAAATAAAACTGACACTGAAACATCAACTAATCAATAAGTTACTGTCATAGTATTTCAGGACAAAAATGTGTGTCATTTTAAATTTTGATTAGCATTTCTCAAGTATTGAAATGGCAAGTGAAAGAACCAATAGTAAACATAACAGTTTTTAAACAAAGTAAGAAAACCATCACTTGCCTAATATGCTTATGTTTCAAAAGAAAAGATAATGAATAAAATCAAACCCACTTAAACATATAACTGAGAATAGATCAAACACAATATTGACGAAAGAGTCTCAGGCAATAGAATTTTGCCAAAAAGTGCAACAAAATGTATTTTAATTCATCCCCAGAATTTCCAAGTCCATTTAAGTCAATTAATTTTTCAGACAATGTTATTGTCATAAATCAGATTTTTTGAGGAAGTAATTTTAATTGTAATTTATTATTACATTTCATCAAGTAATTTACCCTTCTCTGACTGGAATGGACAATGTATCCCTCTCAGAAATTATTTAAATCATTTTCTTGAATATTTGTATGCCTAATTTGGATTTGAATTGAGAGTTAGCACTTTCGAAAATTGACCCAAACCACATTGGTACTTCTTAACTTCGTCATTAAGCCTTGAACAACACAATTGAGTGAGATAAAGTAGTTTTCGTCAGAAATCATATCATTGAATTCAGAACAATGTCCTGCTTTTTCTGTGGAGGTCCCGTGACCAGGGTGGGCATTTGATTTTTGGACATTTTGTCCACCCCTGTCCAAAAGGTGTCCAAAAGTGTCCAAAAATAAGGCTGTCCAAAAATAGGAGTGTCCAAAAGTGTCCAAAAATAGTAATTCGAAAAATAATGGTTAAAAACATTTTTAGAATAACATTCTACAAACTTTCTCTCCAAAATAAACGTCACTTGACGAAATCTAAGCAAGAATAAGTCAATTCAGCATAAGAAACTTAGACTTAATACATTAAATGAGCCAATAACTTGAAGGCCAAACTGGACATTTGAACTTCCCACTCTTTTCATTTGACCACCGAGCATCGTCCAAAATTTGGGAAAGATGATCGACTGAAGGAATGAACGAACAAACGAATGTGAGACTGGGACTACTAATAACACGCTCACACCACACTTCATGTTAAGCATAGTATGCGAGTATACACTTTAAAGCTAATTATGTCATGATTTGTGACAAGAGAAGGTTACTTAGTATTTTGATTTATATTCCAAAGTTTATCATTGTTGCAAGTGTTTCCCTTCCAAGAGTCAAGAAGTCTTTTGACCTGACTGTCCAAAAAATGTTAACTATAATAAAGCACACTCAAACTGATATCAGATTGCAATGTGGGTATTATAATGCTTTTGCCAAAGAATTAAAGCAGTGTTGTTTTACTATTACAAAAGACAAGACTCTTGTTTACAAATGAGGAAATAAAATGTAAATCTTGAAACATTTTGAACAGTTACACACATTTTACCATATTGTATAAACAAAACATTTTTTTTTAACAATTTATTAACAAGTTATCATGGCAAAGTTTATTTCTCCAAGTAATGTTCCCATTAATAGAACTATTTTTGTTTAAGTACACAACCATGCATTCTTTAAAATTCAATTACTTATGTAGTGTAACTGGTTTTTCGTCTGATTTGTACAACTTTCTTTTACGTTTGTTGGACTTTTGGACACTTATGGACATCTTTTGGGGATTTTTGGACACCCTCTGGGGATATTTGGACACCTTCTGGGTATTTTTGGACACTTTTGGACACTAGGGTGTCCAAAATGCTCTCAATGTCGAAAAAATGCCCACCCTGCCCGTGACCGGCTGTCCACGGCATCACATGACGTCACGAGACCTAGACCCAATAAGCCAATGGTCAGCTAGGGCCCGAAAATTGTCCGACAAATCGTTAGCCGAGTCTGGCTGAACAAGGCCACTCCGGAACTCCGCCTTTCTGTCTATTTAGAACTGTAATTCGCATTATGAACGCCGCTTTCCTCATGGCTCTCGGCTTTTAGTCTAGGCCTTGGGCTCACTTCCGTCTGATGCAATGGCATCGACAGCCAGTTGACCGGACAGAGCTCGAACATTGGACCTCAAATGGCACGCGGTTTTCTTCCGTACACGTTCTACCGTCCATTTAAGCGCAAATATTCAAAATAATTCAAAATCAAACAAACACGTTCCTTTTTTACGCCTAACTTATGGTTTTTAAAGTGTGTATGTGACCTCTTTTGCTTTGTCCGATTTCACGCTGTTAGTCAGCCACCCTTGCGTTGGGACTCGGTTGGTGATCAACTAACGCAGCAACCTATCCACCGTGAAGACACAAGTTGCGGCGAAAATCCCGTGGTTCTTGATTCCATCCCGTTGAGCGCCCACTTTCCGCGCCTCATCCCGTCGTTGCTTGGATTCCACCCCATCACTCAGTCAGGCCCGCCCATACATATTAAGGAGATTGACCATTCATCATCATGACCGAAGAGGATCAGGTAGGTTGAACTCGAATGAACCATTGAATGAATGCACGCACGCATCTATCGGAGAATCTCGGATGGATGGATCAATAATGCGGGCGTTATTAATATCTTTGTGGCTTTGTAGGTATTTGACCCGTCTTTGAAGAAGAAGAAAAAGAAGAAGAAGACCCCGTTCGACTTGGATGCGGCCATGAAGGATGATGAAGCTGGAGCGGCACCCGAACCGCCCACTGACGAGACTGCGGCCAATGAGGGCGTTGCCCACGAGGACGAGCTCGATTTGGATAGCTTGAGCAAGAAGAAAAAGAAGAAGAAGAAGCAGCCGGTCCACTTGGATGACGACAATGACGAGGAAGTGAGCGCTGCCGCCGCGGACGCCGTGGCCGACGTCGACGTGCCCGAAATACCCGGTAAGAAAGACACCGATCAATGACTGCGAGAATTCATTATGGCCATGGCTGAGTCGCGTTAGAGTAATCTGACGAGATCATATAAGGCAGCCTTTGTCCGTTCTTCGGGGTGAATTGAGTGTTTTGAACGTTTAGCCAGCCAACCACGCTTGTCCCATGGCGTTCGTTTTGGATGATGGGCGTGCCTAAGATCGACGACTGAGTGGGTTTAGCGGCCGCTCACATTGTGAATTCATCTCAAAGTGAACGTGGGGTGTGGGTCGAATCCTGAATCTGATTGATATTGCCGGCTGAGGGTAGATTTCTATGCGAATCCTGGGCTCAAGGATCATTCTCGATTGTCGCCCATGGGAAAAATCGTGGTTTAATCGGTGCATTTCGAGGTCGATCGACAAAGGTTGACTTCGACATCTTGACTTCGACGAATTTCATCTTGAGGGGATGTGTCCGATCTCAAACTTCAAGTTGGTTTCAGAGACCCTGGTACTTATAAGCCGCCCGAATGCCAAATATAAGTAAGCGATGGTGCAAAGGCACCAGCTGGAGTGGTGATATAGACTCGAAATTCGAGACTGAATTTCTTGATGTTATTTTAAAAAGCTGGAAACCAATTTGTATTTAAAGTTCAAAGACCTTTCAGATAGAAGTTTGGAAAAATATGCGCACTTCGTCGTGCATTCTATGATGAAAAGCGCTTCATGAAGAGACCCATGTTATTGCATAATGGTAATGACGCTCAAGCAACAACTTTGAACCGTTCAACCACTGTTTCGTAACACCATTGTCCGTCCGGATGGACTTGCCCCAACCTAAGTTCTCACGAGCACCTAAACTTTGCCAAAAACTCCCTTTCCTTTGCTCGATTCACTGGCAAATTGATTTTGAAAAGCAAAACGGCTTCAGTCAAGGGTGGTTCCCTCTCAATTATCGCGGGGAGTGCTTTTTGAAACTTTATTTGGAATACTTATGGAGTCAAGAAACACGAGCTTCGTCTTTTGAAAAACTGTAGTTTCATTGGTCTCTCTATAAGCAGGCGAACTAATACGTTTGCCATCTCCGTTCTCTTTTGTCATGAGTAATTATGGAGTTATTTTTGTTACAGACGACATTGATTTGGAAACGTTCGGAAAAAAGAAGAAGAAAAAGAAGCAGCCACTCAACCTTGACGAACTGGAGGATGCACTCCCTGATGATAAAGAGGTAACTAACTAACTTTTCTTCCACAAATATGATGGACATTTGTTTTTTATGAGGTCGCGGTCCTCGTACGTGACGTAGTGAACATTTTAAAGACAAGAAAAGATGTTTTCCGAGAGGGTCAGAAGGCCATACAAACTAGCTCATGTTTTTTTGGTATTCGCCTGCCTCATCAAATTCTGTTTCAGGACGATGATCTGGATTTGGAGAGCTTTGGAAAGAAAAAGAAGAAGAAGAAACGCGCTGGCGAATTAGGTGGCGACGATATGAAAGATGACGACAAGGAAAATGGTAAGTTTTCTCTCTTTGACAAATGATGAACGGCAAGAAGAAGATAATAAAGGAATGGAAGCGCACAGTTAGTGAGTGTCTGGTAAGATGGGTCGATATGCCTGGAAGTTGATGGGATTATATTCTACTGTTCTTCATCATCACCCCAACCGGGACCGTACATGCGTTCTCTTACTAACTGCCCTCTATAACTCACTTTGCCATTAGCTAACACAAAACAAGGCTCTTCAGACAACTTGAGCTCTGTTTCGAAAGGGCCCAAAGGTAAGCCAGTTTGCCAGCCACGCGCGCGAGAGAGAGAGAGAGAGAGAGAAACACACACAATCGGGAATCGGCAATCTTTCAAGATGCGCCCTATGGAAGAAATCACTCTTTCTCTTAATTTCGTCAGTTATCAACTTTCGCTTGCTTACTTTTTTGCCTTGACCCACGTTTGTCCATTCTCCGAAACAGATCTTCCTCTAATTTGGCATGCGTTAAGCCAAGAAGCACGGAAATCATGGAGTGGGAGGCTAGAAATGAGAATTATGATTTCCAACAGAATCGAACCATTTGCGTTCTGCTGCAAGTGAGACCTGGCTTGTATTGAGAAGAACACGTATTTCAAATTTCAGCCCAATCGAATGCCAAAGTGAAAAGTTATGCCTTCTCAAACTTTTGTCCTGAAGAGAGCATAGAATGAATGAACTCGCCCTTTTGTGGTAAAACGATTACCACAAAAGGGCTAGTTCATTCATTCTCGGTAGGATTTGCACTTAACTTTGAGTGAGCATAATTTTGTCTCCGACGTTTGATTGAGCTGAAATTTGAAATACGTAGGCCACTCGACAAAAGAAAGGTCTCATTTGCAGACGAGCATTATTGACTCGTTTCTACTGAAAATTATAATTTTCATTGCTAGCCTCCCACTCCATAATTCCATTGCTTTTTGGTTAAGCCTTTCTTTTCAACCACTTGTGCTTGCTTGCTAACCACACACGCGATTCAATACGTTATAATATTTTGTCATCAAAATTCCTCTCCATAAGGCCATGCAGCAATGAAAAAAGGGTTTTGAGGATTTAGGAACGATATTTTGGCAAGTGATAAAAGTTAACCTTGATAGGAGTACGATTTAATTGCTTGAAATAACTCAGCCCATGCGCCAGAAACCCACACTTTTCTCCTCAGTTTTCTTCTTCCAATGTAAGCTTTTACAATGATTTTCAAAATCTCAAAAAAAGATGTCTACTATCTTTCTTCCTGAAGTAACGACTTCAGATGAAGTAAGATATATTATGTTACATGACATGCAGAGCAAGAGAAGCTTATCGTGTTTTTGAGAATCTCAACATCTTGACTCGTTAATTTTTTTGCCCAAATTGGTCGTTAGGCATATTTTTACGTGCGTTGGTTTATTATGCTGAAGGCATTTTTTTATGTGCGTTGGTTTATTATGCTAATTTGAAGATTTGTACAGATGTAGGGATGTCTTGTTTACCACAGCTTTTTTATGGCATTGCAGAATTTTATTTCAACACATCTTTGGAGTTTAAAACTCGCATATCCCTAGTTTTTCAAACATAAAAATTGACAAGTGCATGATACTTGTTCATCAATGCTTTAATGTAAGTCTTTGAATAACCATTGTGTGAGTTTTTTGTTTAAAAAAAATAGATACTCTAAGAATATGCGAGGAATGATGATCCATAACAGTCTTTCAAGTGCCAATGACCATCGACAATGTCAACCTTTTGTTTCCTTTCAGTTGAAGCTAATCCTTGGGTGGATTCTGATCGTGATTACACTTACGATGAGCTTCTCCAGCGAGTCTTCAACATCATGAGAGACAAGAATCCAGAGCTTGTGGCTGGCGAAAAGAAGAGATTTGTCATGAGGCCACCTCAAGTGGTTAGGGTGGGAACAAAGAAGACTGCCTTCGTCAATTTCACCGAAATCGCTAAAATGTAAGTTTCAATGATTTTTTGATATTTTCTTGATTAATTAAAAGTAACAATAACTTGCCACTTACGCCTGTGTCTGTTCGAGATTATATATAAATGTGCTTGTGGGTACTAAATTGAAAATTTTACCTCCATGGACTTCCTATATAGAGGGCTTATTCATTTATGATTTATTTTTGCAGGGAATCACATTCCTTGCAGCAGTAGTAGAAATCCGCAACCAACCAAAAAAAGGAGGAAGACTTCCTTGATTGATTTTTGGCAATTTTTGCATGTATGTTATGTTTTTTTTCTTGACGGTACGAATTTTGAAGCACGAAAACATTTGGTTTCCCTTAAACCAAATGATTTTATGAAGTAAAGTCAGAATAGAGATTGCATGAACGTGGTCAAAATCATCAAGAAAGTGAACAACGAGTAAATTTGCGTGTTTTTGAAAAAGAGCCAAACAGGAACTTCCCTGTCATGAGATGATGGTCCTTGCAATTAAGCCAGCCATGGTCGGGTTTGTTGGGTTGTTATCGATATGTAAAAAAGTCGATTTTTCTTCCCAACGCTCTTGGCCTAGAGCCTTAGGCCTTTAGCCCTCCGACTAGTCTATTGACCTTGATTCATCTTTTCTGATGCTTTAAAAGCCAAAGAAGGCTGGCTCCTGGGTCTGGTTCTTGACTCAATTACAAGGATCAAAGGGGGAACAAAATGAACTAAGAGGAGTGATAGTTACGGGACATCAAGACCAAAGGGTGGCAGGCAGCAATTGAAATGAACTCCTAATGCATATGTTTATACCGCCCACTCTCATTTAGGCTTCATCGTCAACCCAAGCATCTGTTGGCGTTCCTCTTCGCCGAGTTGGGCACGGTCGGTGCCATTGACGGAAACAACCAGCTCATCATTAAGGGTCGGTTCCAGCAGAAACACATTGAGAACGTTCTCCGACGTTACATCAAGGAGTACGTGACGTGCCACACGTGTCGCTCTCCGGACACAATTTTGGATAAGGAGACGCGGTTGTTTTTCCTTCAGTGCATGTCCTGCCACTCGCGATGCTCCGTTCAGACCATCAAGACGGGTTTCCAGGCCATCACATCCAAGAGATCCAAGACCAAGCAGTAAAATTCATTCGCAACTGGCTTCTTGTGTTTCATTGAATAAATTAACCGCTTCTCAGAAAATGTCGACTCGATAGTTCATGAATTTCATAAATTACTGAAGAGCGTATGTATTTCGTAAGCTTTATTTGATTGCATGGACTTCCTAACTAGAGAGTTTACGTTCGTTCGTGTTACCAAGGGTCCCTCTAAATTGGAAAAGAGCATTCAAATCAAGACCGTTTCCCATTTGAGACAGGGAACGTTTCCTGTCTGATGGTGCCCTCATCTCCAACCTATTTTCCAAAAAAAAGAGATCAAATAAGATCGTTTCAAGAACTTTTTGTTACACAAAGTGAAGTTGAATTCCATTCAGGATTTATTTCAAGTTATGTGCCGTCACAACTCAAGGTTGGTCATGCATAATCAATTAATAAATCATCGATCCACGTTTTGATGACCCTCTTTTCGCTCAACCGTCAAAACAAGAACAAAAGCTATGTTCATTCATTTTGTCTAATTGTGCGTGGGAGAGTCACTCGGCTGACCAACCAAGCTCAAGAAGTTCCGACGTGACCTTGAAAGGGATTAATCTGCCCCTGGAGGTTCGTGATTAATTGTCGTCTCAACATGACTTTCTCGTGATCAAAAGCCCGGGTCTTGGCTGGAACAACCTTGATCTCCAAATACGCCCTCTTTTGCGCCTTAATCTAATGTTGAACAAGTTGAACAACCTAACAGGCCGAAAAGTGATTGCACTTGCACCAACCCAAGACCTTGAACAAATAAATGGAAAGTATGTGTGTGTGCAGCGTAGATTTCGCAATTCTTGCATTCCCTCTCGAGGAGGTCTCTCCTACGATACCAAGAGCGATGGATACTACACTCAAGCAAGGGAGAAAAGCTTCCTGGAGCTCATTAATGCAAAATTGATGCTCGAGATTTTTCAAAACTCAAGATGGATAACGCAAAATTGGTGTGGCATTTTCAGGGTAAATGAACTTGGGAAAATCCTAAAAGTTAGTGATGACTGGAAAGGGCTCCTAACCGAAACTGAGTATTTTCGCCGAAAAAGGCCTTAACCGAAACCGAAATCGACAGTAGTTTACTAAACATTATGTACATGCAAAATTCACTTTGAAATTTAAAGTGATCATGTGTGCGACGTTGGACAGCTCTATTTTTTCCAATCCGAAAACTTGAATTTCAGAGGTTTTTGGACCAAACAAATCTCAGACTTTGTTCTCAAACTCCATTCTTTATCCAGTATGCGAGATAATTTTTGAATGAAACGACTATGATAGAATGAAGATCTTTAGTGGAGGCGCACTTGACACCAAACAGATTTAACCATAGAAATTTCAATTTTCCCCGATAGATGCCATCCTTTTTGCGAAAATGATGGTGATCTGGTTGTGAATGTTTTAGCAATTTTTGACGCAATTTTAGTATAGTTGCCTGTTTGAAGACATTTTGGAATCTTAGGTTCATTTTTGATTGACCCTATTGTTTTAACTCATTCATTTTGCTCATTTTTTGTGAAATATTTTTTGGCCTAAATAAGTACAGAAATATTGAATTCTTCCTCGAAATAACCAAAATATTAGAAAAATTGAGAAAAAATGGGTAAATATTATCAAAATACTATTTATGCACCTGTAAAGGAAGGGAGTAATGGCCAAAATCCGGCGGAGGGAGTTTCATTTTATTGGCGACCCGAGGGCGTCAGCCCGAGGGGCGTCAATTAAAATGAAACGAGTGATGTCGGATCTTGACCATTCCTCCCTTCATTTGTGGGTGCATATGGTATTTTGTTGACCAACTTATCCTTTTTGGGACTTCCGTTACAATTTTTCAACCCTGAAAATCAGTTCAACCACGGACATTCGTACTATCCAACTAGCATGCTTTGCTTACTCAATACCGGTATTAAGAGCAAGCTACGTTCACCTCAAGTACATCAGTCGGTGTGTTGGCTACTCAGTGCCATGGTATAAAAGCCTATCACGACTTCTTCAATGGATCATTCCCCGTCAATGAGACGGGGGCTTCAGACGTGCAAGTAATTGTGAGTCTGAGATGTATTTGTAAAGGCATGATGCATTCATAGGGCAATAAAGTGATTGATAGGGTAATAAAATCATGTGTATGGTAATAAAGTAAGTTGTAGGTGAATAATATTTTGGACCTGACCTCTTTGGGCTTGGAGGAAGTCTCATAAAAGGAGAAGGCGGTCAATAAAAGAATTTAATTCAGGCCCCTAGATGTAAGTAACTCTCAACGGGAAAGTTATCACTTACCAGATTCTCACTCTTCATTTGGGGTTTATTAGTTATCAAAAAGAGTGGAACCTTTTACGTAATTGATAAAACTTTGAACGATTTTTAGACTCCAAATTCCTATTGACAAACGCAAAACAGCTTACAAAATTTTGAGGTTCGTCAGCTGTAAGTTGTGAACATCTTTTTCTTGTTCTGATTTCCATAGAGTTAGAGTTGGGTCAATTACTTGAAAAATGTAATTAATTACAATTACTTCATCTAAAAATGTAATTATTTACATTATCCGAAAATGGAATTGACTTCAATTACAATTACATGTCAATTACATGTCAATAACATGTCAATTACATGACAATTACATGTCAATTACAATTATTCCGTCTCTTTCACCGTTTTGCCTTTTCAAAACAATGAAAAATTAATAGATCTGCCATTTTTACGTAGCAATGCACCAACTGGCAACTTATAATGCCTGAAAGGTTAATATGAAAGAGTGATTCACAAAAACCAACAGCTTATGAACGGGCTTGAATATCAAAAATATTTTACCATCAATCACAAGGCATATTTTTCTTTTTCAGAAAACACGAACTTTGTACTTATATATCAAGTGTAACGATAAAGTATTTAAACATCAAACCTTGTGCGTGTATTGTAAAAAAAGCTACCTGTTTGTGGCATCACATTGACCGCAAATTGATGACAAAATAATTGTTTTGCAAGTAAAAACCGATAAATTGGTTTTATGGTTAATTTGAGGAAGTAAGATTTTGAAAAGTAATTGGTAATTTGTAATTGAAAGTTCGTCAATAACATGGCCAAAAATGTAATTAATCACAATTACAATTACTTGGCCCAAAAATGTAATTAATCACAATTACAATTACTTGGCCCAAAAATGTAATTAATTATAATTACACGTAATTGTAATAACGTAATTGTAATTGCAATTACAATTACTCCCCATCCCTGCATAGTGACCGCACATCATGCATTGAAACCTGCTATAAACGGCTATAAGAGAATTTGTGGTCACGGCAGCTTCAGTAACAGCTTTGTCAACACGTACTTCTAGCCTAATGGGCAAGGGAATCCAAACAGTGTCGAACAACATAGAGAACCTAGGGAACGGTGGACGTAGAAGAAGTAATTAGATGTCTGGTTAGTTGAGGTGCAAGAAAGGAGAAGTATGAGGAGGAGTGGCAAGCCCATGCTTGCCCTGATTGGTGTCAAACAATGAAACGACGTAGAGAATGGTTGACGTAGAAGAACAAGAGAGAAGTACGAGGAGAAGCGCCAGCAGCAGCCAGGGACTCAAGACTAAGAGAGAGTTTGCAATTTAAGAGATGGCAGGTTTGCAAGCAACAAAAGCTGGCTCACCCTGAGTTGAGACTTCAAAGCGCTTCTCTCAAGCCACCTAAGTAGTTCTCTTGTCTACTCCCAAGGAGTGAGCTCAGACGCACAAAAGCTGCTCTGAAAAAGCAAGCTGCCGTGACCACAAATTATTTTACAGCCGTTTATAGAAATCTGACTACGCTCTATCATAGGTCAAGACTAGCTTCATGAAACAAGTTTTTTTCAAGAGCCGAAAACTCGAATCCTTATTTCTTGCAAGGTGCTTGAGCACTTTTTTCTCTTTGTTTTGATCTTAGATCAGTTATAATCACTAGATAGCGTGCAAGCTTTAGCCTGGCTGATTTGGCAAGCGGGGCGGAATGCGTTGAATTCATGAAGAAAATGTCGCCCTCACAACTGTTGAGCGGGCAATTAGTGTGACCAAACATTCGAATCAAGACCAACTTTTCAAAACTCACTTGAAACCACAAGTCAGTTTTTGTCCATATATGCATTGGATTAACCCTACATAACGCAAAAGCTTAAATTTGTGTTCTTCCTACCAATTACTTATTCAACGTATTGTCAAAAAAGTTCCTAGTTGTAGTACTCATATCCATGGAATGGTCACCAAGTGACGTCTTTGGTTCTCTCACGAAAGTGACCCCCAGCAATAACAAAGAATGACCCAAAAACATTACTGAATTCCACATTTGACTCATCACTTCCATGGTTGACATTTGCCAGGTCACACATTTCAAATGTTCCCGCACTTTTGTCCGCTCAACAGTTGGCGACCGGAGACACATTTTTAGGATTACACTCGGTCTAGTATTAATAGAAGTCAATGGTTTTGATACTGTCGCTTGATCAGCTAATGGAAAGTCAATTCACGAATATGAACTGTCGGTGTCGTTATTGGTGTCATGTCGACACCGCGGTGTCGATGGGAATCTTCGACACCAGTGTTGATGTCAGTGTCTGTTTCAACCTTCCGGTGTCGGTGTCGGTGTCGAGGTCAAAATTGCCGGTGTCATCCATCCCTAATTAGGGGCAAGACGATTTTTGGGTCTTGATTTCGTGCACGTAAAGTTTGAGCACAAGCACAGATACACACATTGGTATTTTGAAGTCTGACATAGACAAAATTCATGCCGTTTAGAATTTTCGTTGGAAATGAAGGCCAAACGTTCCTCTAAATGCCTGGAGATACGCAAAGCTGATGTGCTTATCAGTCTATCTCACGGCCCGCCACCATCGCTATTTTGTCCAAAAAGATTTTTTAGCACATTAATTAAAATCATTAATTCGGGCCAATGGACGAGGGGAGCAAAATCATAGTCGATATCGAATGGAGGTGTATTTGGTCTATCTAAAACTAGTAACAAGGATTTATTTCAGTGTTCATTTAAGCTTTTATTTTGTCTTTTAAAGTCCATAAGTTTCTCATGACAGTGTTCTTTTTAATTCAGCTGTTTGGCAAGAACACATCAGACATTTTTTGCAGGCTTACCAATTGTAACCTGTTTGGATCTCAATTCCAGCAATTACTAGTGACGTCATCATTTTTGGCGGGAAAAAAAGTTCGGAAGACCTGTTTCTGATGAGCGTGCGAGGTAACTAAAACTAAGGTTTAGGCCTGGTGATTGCAACAATGCCTTTCTTATCTGCACAAATTGAAGTTGAAATAGCAATTCTTGACATTGTTTTTACAAAAAAAGTATGTTTTGTTGCTTTTAGCTAAAATTTCGCTACATAAGTTGAGAGGGTCTGAGTTATAAAAGACATTCGAGTTTTGATAAGTTGCGTGACTCAGATAAATATTATGCATTTTTTTAAAGGAATAAATGAAGTTGAAGTTAATATTTGGTTAGGTTAGGTTAAGTTAGTTTAATTAGTGAAATATTGCTTTAGGATAAAAACACTCACGCAACCTGGGAATAAATCGTGGTACGTTTACAAGCGAGAGTTGAGAGGGTTCTTCCAAACTTTGAAATTAGGAATGCCCGACTTTGAATAACAAGATGGCCAGAGGAGATCGGTTCCTGAGGCAACTAAACTTAAAAACAAATAATTTGTTTAATTGAAGGCTTCCAATTTCTCCATTTGTTTTCAAATTACTTTGCAATACTTGTCAACATACATTAACCATGCCATTGCCCATAAATGCAACATTTTTCGAAAATCCGACCCTTGAAAACTGAGATTTTTTTGGCAAGCCTACACTGCTAACGGTAGTTAGAGACGGCAGAAGGTCCGTAAAATGATACGGTAATCACTCCCATGGGCTTGCAAAAGTCAGATGAAACCGATGGCCATGCTCTTGATTTGCAAACCAAGTAGAGTAACTATTCATACGAAGAGCAAAATACATACAATAATGCTAAGTGCTATAGTGGAATAGTGCCAAAAACGCTCTGTTTTTAAAGATTGGCCCCTTCAAGAGTGAGTGTGTGTTTTTAGGTTTAGTAAATGGTTTCTGAAATGGCGCACCTGTTTAAGGACGACATAGCAAAACAAACACAATACTTTTCCAAATTTGGTTCGTCTATGTGTTTTACTATGTTCACAACTACTTTTTGATCTCTGGTCTTCAAATTCTTAGTTTGGACTGAACTTGTAACCCAACCCTTGTACCCCAAGTGAAAGTTGTGAATCTGTGGTCATTGATTCGACTTTTGCTACTTTGATCTTTAAACATCATCATTCCAATGTAGCAACATGGCCTTTCAACCAACTCAAACATATGATCTCGTGGACAGATTATGACAGTGACAGTCTTTAAATTAGTGACGTCCATGATTGTAATGTAAATGTAATCAAAGAAGACCTGAGTGAATTTAAAAATAAATTGCCAATCATCCAAATACCAGAAGGTGATTGCTCCATTGGAAAAATTTCAAAGCACAAAGCATTTAATGTACAACCTGATATGCACGTTGTAAATTGACCTACTCTCAAAGACGCGTCAGCCGAATTCCACAATCCGCAAATAATAACAAACTTGGTCCACAAAATGACAGTTTCTATCGACAATCAAAGGCAAATGTACAAACAGAATAAACAATTAAGTTAACAAAACATACGGATAGCTTAAAGGCTCAATTTAAGAAGAGGTAATAGAGCAATCTTTCCAATATGGCGTCACGAAATTGAATAGGAACAAATCTGAACTGGTTTTAGTTAAGTAGTTTAGCGGGAAACAAGAGTGAGTAGTGACTAGATACAATTAATGGAAAGGAGAGTAAAACACAAAAGAAACCCATATCGGACCCTTCACTGGGATCTGATGCCCAGTTTTCAATCTTGGTTATTATCTTTCTTTAACCCTTCCTGAGATGAGCCTTCTACACATACTTCTTGTAAGAGGATTAATTGAGACACAGGTCATTTGTAGCTTCCTGATGCAGATTTCACTCACACTTGTTGAACCAAACAATTGACCCGGCAACAGTTTGACTTTGCGAGCTAATGGCCAACATTGTGAGGAACATTTTCTTGAACCATAAGAACCAAATCTCCAACCTTGGTGTTCCTTCTTGGTTTTGTCTTTGTCCACTTTTGGCGTGGAGGGTTGGGCCAGATTTTAGAAGTAGAAGATGATTTGGGGTCATGGCCTCTTCTAGATCCGATGGGTCATCTGATACCGGGGTCAATGGATGGCTGATCAGGATGGCCTCTACTTCACAGGTAAGATGATTAATTACTCATCAAAAAAGGACTTTGGCTGTTGACTCATGACACCAGCTAGAACGTGGCAAATTGTCTTTATTTCCTTTTCCCAAGCACCTCCAAAATGATGTCCGTATGGAGGGTTGAAGATCCACGAGACTTGCATCTTGCACATTTCTTCACGAATATTTTTTTGCACTAATTCTTCAACCTCTCTCGAATTTCACGTTCTGTTCCAACGAAATTTGTCTTCTTTGATTACATTTTCTAGATCATCATGGACTTCACTTATTTGAAGACTGTCACTGTCATAATCTGTCCACGAGATCATATGCTTGAGTTGGTTGAAAGGCCATGTTGCTACATTGGAATGATGATGTTTAAAGATCAAAGTAGCAAAAGTCGAATCAATGACCACAGATTCACAACTTTCACTTGGGGTACAAGGGTTGGGTTACAAGTTCAGTCCAAACTAAGAATTTGAAGACCAGAGATCAAAAAATAGTTGTGAACATAGTAAAACACATAGACAAACCAAACTTGGAAAAGAATTGTTTCATCTGACTTTTTCAAGCCCATTGAGATCCAAACAGGTTACAATTGGTAAGCCTGCAAAAAATGTCTGATGTGTTCTTGCCAAACAGCTGAATTAAAAAGAACACTGTAATGAGAAACTTATGGACTTTAAAAGACAAAATAAAAGCTTAAATGAACACTAAATCAAATCCTTGTTACTAGTTTTAGATAGACCAAACCACGGACATCTAGAATTTCCTGGACGGCGCACGGCAAATCAGGGGTGACCAAGATCAAGTGGAGAAGCACAAAAGGAGAGAACGTGCTTTTGAAAGAAGAAAGTCTCAGTTTTTAAAGAATTGATGATTATCCATCAACTTGCAACGGTTTAGGATACACTTCTGGAATATTTGAATAACAAAATGCATTACTCAAGCAAAACACTAAACTTGTAATGCCTCTTCATGGTTTCAATGAACAGATAAAACACCCTTAGAACATTCTACTATCTTACCTCTTACTCAGCCTAGAACACACCTTTTCAATGAATAAGGTTTATTTGCATCATTCTAACTTATACTGATCATTGAACTAACTCATAAACAAAAAATAAGAATAGAAAACACATGAATACATGAAAATATTAAGACAAATTTGACTGTCATTGAAACTTACAAAAAAATAAGCTAAACTAGAAATAAACTGACAATAGACCGATAGAAATGAGACAAAATGAATCAAAATAAACTTTAACATTTTGAAACAGTTCTCATATCTTTAATTTGGTCTCTAAAACACATCTTTCTAATATACTATTGCATTATGAACAAATAAAGTAAAACTGACTAGTCTTTCACTATGTATTTTACGTGATACCAAGATATATTTTCCTGTTGAATGTTCTTATATCCAGGTTAGACTAGTCTTTCATGAAATTCTATAACAAATCAAATCATGAAGTTCTGAAGAGAAGCAAAGAAGGTTATGCCAAATTAAAAGTCCTTGTGTGTCAAATTTGGGAGCACGTTGGAAAATAGTCAAAAATTGGATATTTAGGCATCCTTGACCATAATTACATTGTACGTATATGATGAATTATACACATTTTTTTTGTTTGTTTGTTGCGAATTTTCTACTACCGCTACAAGGAATGCGATTCCCTGTAAACAAGGATTTCTCCCGACAGCTTCAATTCGATCCCCAACAGGATTCGAACCTACGCCGTCTGGGGAGGCACTTTTTTTTACCCTCGGCTCTAATAAGAACGCATTAGTACGCGCGACCACTCTGGGCTCCTTATACATTACAGTATTTATGCTAGCTCATAGTATTCTTAAGTTTAAATAAAATGATTTTCAGACAACGGTTTGGGATACACTTTTGGAATATTTGAATGACAAAATGCATTTTTCAAGCAAAACACTAATTTTGTAATGCCTCCTTAGGTCTGAAATCTAGATTTTCAACTTGTTTGCATCAATATCAATTATAATTATAAGGTGCAAGTCTATCTTATGGCATATGGACCTTAACCCACACGCAAATTCACTACTTAAAACTGCATGAACAACTCTTAACCATACTGAGATTGTCCTGAAATCAATGACACGATCGTACAATAAAAGAAATTCGAAGATGAAACCATCAATTCTAGAACATGAATTTATGCCAAGGTGACAACCCTTAAAAAAATCGATTTTTAATAAGCAATAAAGATTGCCATGTCTTAATTAAGTTCAGGATAAGGCGTGGATGAGCAAAATCTATGTAAGTTGTTCCAGCCGGGTAACAGATAAGCTCAAAAAAAAACGCCGTTATGTTGTTCAAGTTGTTTCTTGAATGAGCGTGATGAAACTCCGCGTTTTAGTCCGGGGGTGAATTTCCGGGGGAAATATGGTTCCTAATCCATTTTTAAGATGAATTTGCGTGGCATTGTAAAGCAAGACAACACCGAACGAGGGTAGCAAGAGCTGAGTGAAGGAAGACAACAGGGCGCGGAAATAGAGTAGAGCTACTCTGGACTTGCGCAAGCGATGAAGAGACTTCAGACGAACAGATTCCTTTGCAAAGGCTACACTTTTGTAATATTTACACTTTAAGTAACTTTATCATAATCCTCAAAGAAAGTTTTAATCGTCTTACCTTCATTCAGTTAGCTTTCTGAGAGGCCGGCCTCGCACTTCTGATATTCATGAGAACATTGAGCACCTAGAGAGCTTTCTAAGACACTACAAGACTTTAAACAAAACACACTGATTAGGGAATGATGATGCATTGGAAAATAGACACTAAAACACTCTTTATAAATTATGAGCCACACGAACTTTGTTGCACGACTTAAAAGAACTGAGCTTGTTTTCCTTCTTCAGGGTGTCTCCCGTAAATCAGAAAAACTGCACACAAAATCAATTTTGAAGTGTTTTAAGACTATTGAAAGACACTTCCGGTCTGAATGATTTTATTTGAAAGGTCTTCATTGATATTAGTCGAAAAAGCAAGCAGATTTTTACTTGACAAGCCTCAATTGTGGTGTCTTGAAAGTTTGAAGAAAGGCTGGATTATGTGATCTTCTAATCAAAACTAAGAAAAAACCTTATGCCATTCTGGATCCTATTTTCAGACAATTATTTGAACACTCACAAAAGGCTTTAAAGTTCATTACACTTTACAGGTTTGACAGGTTTTGTCCAATATGTTGCAAAATAAGTTCTTAACAATATTCTGACTGTTTTGGTCACCATTTTTGATTTTCATCTTCTCTCTTCAGGGATCCTGTGGCACGTTGTCTTCTTAAGAATAATTATATTTGAACCAACAAATTAGGACATACCAGCTGACTTAAAGTGTGGCAAAACAGTAAGTTAAGTCACCTTTGTATAACTTTCAAACCAATTATTGCTCTTGGGGCCAATCAATGAGCATCTTAAAGTCATTTTGAACATTGCAACAGTTGCATCAAGCAACCCTTAATCTAGAAGAGGCCTCATCTTTGGCAGTTCGCCCAGCCAAATTAGCCAGAAGACCAAAGAGGCTGCTCTAAATTTCCGGCTGAATTGGCATTCGATCCTTGCCTTTCACTTGATTTGGGTCACCTCCGGCCAGTTTTGCCGTGCCGTGAAAAGTCCACCTCTATTCTAGATGTTCTTGACCAAACACATCTCCATTCGATTTCGACTATGATTTTGCTCCCCTCGTCCATTGGCCCGAATTAATGATTTTCATTAATGTGTTAGGTCAACCAGTACAATGAATTTGCAAGGCGAATCAGGCTGGGAAATTGCCTATGAAAACTGAATACATTGGTGGAACAATTTCCCCCATAAGTTGAGACAACACAAAAGGGAAGTAAAAACTCATAGTCAATCACGTGTTGATGCTCATTTACATTTTATTTGTCATCTTAGGTGTGCAAAAGTATATTCTTCTAACCAGCACATTAGCTTTAAGTAAAGTAACTTGGCGTAACTATTATTATATATTTACATGCATTCATTTTTCGACAAATCTCAACAAACCACTCCATTGAAGACTTGGTTTTCTTCTCATTTTGGCCACCCTTCTCTTCCTCTGCACTTTGCCCTAGCTGACTGAGTCAGACTGACACAGATGAGGCAAGGTGGCCAACTTTTTTGAAGCGAAGATGCTAGGTAAAGTCAAATCAATGCTAGAAAAATGCTAGTTGGGAAATGGAAAATGCCTGAAAAATGCTACTTTTATAAAAACGAAAAAGGGACTGCAGCGGCTATAATGCTCATTAGTGAATATTTAAATCTATATTTTGACCTTAATTTTGCTGAAATTCACACAAAATATATTTTTCTACTACTCGTTCCAACTAGTTAAAAACTTTGTTTTCAAAAATTTCTAATGCACTGTTTGTGAAATAAATAAATGAGGGAAAACAAAAATTGGGAAGCCATGAAGCACCAATTTTTGATGACAATTAGAAAAAGTGATTTCTTCAATAATTTAAGGTATGTAAGAAACCAAACGTTATGATTTAAACGATATTCCTTCAAATTTATTAGGATACTAGATTTACTAGAAATTGAAACGATTTATGGACCAAAAGCGCTTTTTGGTTTCAGTTTCACTTAAACCTACCAAAACCAAAAGCAGACCTGCATTTTAAAGACTGAAATTTCACACCAAAGTTAAATATTTCATGCTTCAGAAACTTTTCAACTTATTTTCCCTATTTTTTTAATTTGCAATCATTCAACATCAAACATGAGCAATTCAAATTTCAAATTGACTTCTGCTTGTTAAGAATTTTGTGGTCAGCTACTTTTGATTTCAAAAAATCCTTCTTTTGACAAAAATGGTTTTGGTCAGAAGCCCTTCTAAATCCAATTTTTTACTGAAACACTGATTTATCCATTCTAAGTTTAAAAAGGAGTTTTTCTATGGTAAGTATTTTATTTCCATCACCAATTCAATCTTTTTTGAGACAAGTAGTGCTTTGTGGCCCTTCTTAAGTTGTTGGTAGACAAAGCCTGTAAATAGAAATTTGGGTAATGGTGACGATGAGAGGTCCGGTCGAAAGAGCGAACCAGTGATACCAGAACTTTACGCACAAATCCTGCCAAAAAATATCAAAAAGAGAGCCAGATTCGGCTAGATGGGAGCAAATTGTTACTGTCATGCTTTTTCATTTCAGCAAACAAATGTGAAAGCCTAAGTTGCAATGATTTAAAGCAATTCAGATGTTCTACATCGAATACTTTCATGTAAGAATGAATTTCAGATCAAAACTGCTAGTTTAAACAATGAAAATTATCCTTTGGGCAACATCTTCAGACGTTTTTTCTGTTTTGAAAGTGGAACATATTTAAAATGAAAGATAAGTGTTATCTGTTAATTGGCATTGGCCATTATTTAACTTGAAACTACTGATCTTGAAATATCTGGCAACACTCCTTTGGTGTTCTTTAGTCCGGACCTCACATCGTCACCATTACCGAAATTTGGTTACCTTTATTGTAGGACCAACTTAAAAAGAAAAATTGGAAGAGTTGTGATCCTTATTTTCAAGTTAGGGAACGTAGGCAAATTTGCCTATCAAAATCAGCTGTCTTATTTTTCTTGGGGGGGGGCGGATTTTTAATACCGCTACAAGGAATGGGAATCCCTGTAAAGAGAGTAAATGATTAATAAAGTTTATAAAATTATCGTTTATATGAAATTTGATCTACCAATGAGTTACTGTTGGCAGATCTGTACAACCCTTGAATGGTGGGTTGGTCAAAAATAGTATTCAAATATTTGTCCAATCCTGCCTTAAATGCTGTTAGAGGATCAGCTCCTACATATTCCCGACGAAGACTAATGGGTAACAAATTGAACAATGAAGGAGCCCGATAAAGAAGAGAAGAGGACTTCATTGTTCGAACTAGTCTCGATTCCCTTGGATTTGGAGGTGCTCTCAGAACGCACGTAAAACCTCTAGGATCGCTACAACTGATCTCAAATCCTTGGTTAGGACAGAGCCCATGAATGCTCTTGAAAACATACAGTATCAAATACCTTTCATACCTTCTACAGGTACTGTAGTACTGTACAGCCCTAACTTCTTGAGCCTCTCCCAATACGAGAGCTCTCTCATTCCTGTGATGTTCCTAGTAAAACATCTTTGGACCTGCTCGACCTTTTGCAAACCTGCTGAACTGATTGGAGCCCAAATGGGTGAGGCATATTCAAGATGCGGCTGAACAATCGACTTGTACAGAGTTAACATCGTAATACTATCTGTGGACTTGAAAGTGCGATAGATCCAGCCACATGTTTGAAATGCCTTCCCCACTTTCAACTGGATATTCTCATCAAACTTTCTATCATCTTGGATGATAACTCCTAAATCCCTCATGGACGAGACCTGCTCAATATCACAACCTCCATTGTCTTTGAGTGGAACATCTAATTTGGACGTCCCATACGTCATTGTGCGGAATTTCATCCCGTTCAATGCCATGTTACTTTGGAGAGACTTTCTCCAAGTCCTCAACTAAACATTTTGAGTCCTGATCATTCCTTCCACAAACTAATTTTGTGTCATCAGCATATGAAGAAATACTGGCTTTTGAGCCCAAAATTGGGTGATTTTTTCCAAAAAGCGCTACAATAATGCTAAAATGCTATGCAAAATTTTTCGATTCTAGAGCCTTTCAAATGGTGCTAAAAAGATGCTAAAAAATCGAGCAATGCTAATCAAAATTCTGCGATGCTTTTGCCCTTGAAAAAATGCTAATTTTCAGAAATTAGCAAAAAAAAAATGCTAGTTGGCCACACTGATAGGAGGATCAAATGGCTAGATTCCACTAAATTTGGAATTGTTCACATGATCTGCCAAATGTTAGCTAAAATACTGCAAACTTCAGGTATTCAGGGCGGACCTTCCGGCCCTCTTAATCCAATTGAACAAGGCTTTTGTTAACTAGAAATATAGTTATTTTCCTGCATATTTGGCTTATTTATAGACTGTCGAAGTTCAGAATTGTAGGTCAAGCGACAGTCTAAGCAGCCAATTTATGTACTACGTTTTTACACCTTCTATGAGTAGTTCTTAAACGTTTGGCTTTTCTTTGATATTTCATTGTGCAACGCGTTACTCAAACTTGAAGTTTATTATTCTGCAGATCAACTAATATTGCTTCTGTTTGTCAGATTAATGAAAAAAACATTGCACTGAAGGCTTCATTCCCTCCTTTTTTGAGCATGTTTGAAAATGGTCGCTCTGAGTCACGCCAGTGGATAGACCAGGGGTTGGCAACCTGTGGGCCGCGGTCCACATGTGGGCCCAATGGTAGTCTTTGGTGCGCCCAGGAGCTATGGGGAAAGTCCATAATAATGGGCCCACGCGCTATCCATAGTACCGTACTTATGGGCCCAACGCTCTTTGATCGCTAATTTGTGGGCCCCTGAACCTACCAACGTCTGTTTGGTGGGCCTCTGACAAAACGAATCTAATTTCGTGGGCCTTGTGACCCAAAAGTGGTTGTCGACCCCTGGTATAGACAAAGGGGCTTCTTTCTCTTTTTCTCTCTCATGATGAGAGATGTCCTCCTCGGTCTCTTAAGGGTGAGTGATAGTAAGTCCAAAAGCTAGTACTTGAAATTTACAACAACATTGTAAATTTATTTTAGTCAAATTTACAATATTTTTTAAATCTTAACATCAAATCTAAGTGCAATTTTCTATAATTCCACCTTATAATCGGTTATTTTAAGGCCCTGGGGTGGCATGAGAGCCATTCAAAGTTACTGAAATAGAGTATCTGACATTCTGAATCACATGTCTAATGGCTTTTGTGCAGAAGAAATTTAGTGCTCAATTCACAAAAGTCCACATCTAAACACACCAGCTGGGGCAAAGTAACCGATTAAGAACGAATCCACGCATAAACCTTCATAGTTTTCTGGTCACGGAAGAGTAATGACCCTCTCTAAGGGTTTAATTCAGCTTTCCTTATCTGCAAGTTTCATAACTATTCAAATGTTTTTTTTTTTTAAGTTATGGATAAATGCAGGCGCTTAAGTAGTCCGACTTTTAAGATTTCCATGCAAGGGGTAGTGATGTTGACAGATTTTGACAGAAATCCAAGTAATGTGCCGTACCAATAGCATTAAATCATCTTTAACAAAAAAAAATCATTTTCTTTTCTGGAATTTCCAGCAAAAGGCATACTTGCCAGTTAAGAAGTTCTCCTTAAGAGCTAAAATTTTCAGGTGTTCACTTATATTTCCCAATTAAAAAGCTCCAATTTCCCATCCAACCCAACAAATACCACTCAAGAAATTCTCCAAAAAATCACCAACGCTGATTAACGGGTCTTCTCTTTCAACCACTCATCAATCAAATCCCGAAGAAACTTCCAGCGGTGCCTTGCCAACTTTGGTTCTGCGAAAAACTTGTTCCAAAGGTACCGATCGATGCCGATACCTTGTCGCTTACCAAACCTTGCTAAAGCTAGCTCTTTAGTTTCCATTGGCGCCTGTGCATCATTTTGGCATCGTTTTCCCATAAAACACTTGAGAGTGGCATCTTGAGGGTCGTGCCATCTTGAATTCTTCTTTAAAAAAGTTGTTGACTTGTACGTTGAAGTTCCGTCATTCAATTTTGCTTCTCAAGCTATTGGTTTTTTCTTCAGCAAATTGTGATATGTTCTGTTGGGAAAAAGAACTGTCTTGATTCGTTCGTGATTGGTTCGAGCCAACTTGGAAATGGGTTTTCTTCGTTGTCAATTGGTTTACGTACTACATATGGGCATTTTTAAACACTGAGGCATAGAATCCGACAATGTCTCAAGTTTGACAGGAGTAAAGAAGTTTAGGCAGGAGTAGACAAGCAACTGTGTAATTGCCTGGTTGGTGTGAACGAGAATCGGGAACCATTCATTTCATAGCCGACGAGGACGAACGGAGGGAGGCCAAAACAAACGGTTTATGCGTTTCATTTATCTTGCTCAGTCTGATTGTGTTTGCCTCGTGTCAGCAAGCGAGGGACCTCAATTTGGAAAAATGATAACAAAAATGAAGCAATGCGTACTGCAATGACGCCCGATGCTTATTATTTTTCCGCTCAGTCAAAGGGACAACTCAATTAGACTATGGCAGCGCTATGCAAGGTCATGCATGCTTTAATCCTCGCTCTTTGATCACGATTGCAAACATCCCCTATAGATCAAGGAGACACACAATCTTCCTGATGAAATGTGAGGCTTTCAGGGATTAGAAGGCGTTTAACCATTTCCTTTGCCCAAACTAACCATAAAAATTCAAATCTATTGACTCATCGACTCAAAGGGATGCCTCAACTATGGTGTTATTACGGCCATTCCATAAAATCTTAATGAAGCAACAGAAACAAAATATTTTTTATAAAGATTTCGTTTCCCTCACGACAGATACAAACTTAAGTGTCATTTTATAATTCTTATTCGTTAACCCAAGTTTTCCTATAGATGATTCAGAGTTCTGGGAAATACCTACTCAAAAGGTAATGATCGACAAAAATTATTAACTTTCGGTTTAGTTAAGCCCTGGACATCTAACTGTCCATGTTTAAGCCGAACAAAACCGAAAGCAAACAACCACAGCAAAAAATCAGGTGGAACAATTATTTCTTAAGACTATGAAAGGCGAATATTTCTTAACTGGCAAAAGCCAAGATTTGCTGTTGTGGAGTACTGTAGCTTAAAGCTTACTATTCAAAATTTTTTTAATGGAGAAGCAACTTCTTTCAGCTATTTTACTATTTGCCTTTCCATTTAGAATGGCCTGTGGCTGCTGTGAAGAAATTATTTTTAAGCGTTGGAAATACCACCCAGTTAATCGCCAACACATGCATGCTTCTCTGGGCCTTTATTCGCTGCTCGCTTAAGCCAAAATTAAGATCGATGTACTTCTCCGAGTTGCAATAAGTAGGCCTGGCCTGTTTTTTACTCCAGCAAGTCTCAAAATCCGAAGCTTATGAATCTTTTTACTCAATCAATAGGTTGTTGTTTTTCAGTACAAGTGAGTATCATTTTAAATGTACAGTACAAATAACCTTCCTAAACTGACTGAAGAAAAGTGAGGCAAAGCCTAGTAAAATACATTGATTAACCAATGGTATTGGTAACCCAACTCAAAATAGTGAAGAAAAAGAATTCGAAATGGAATATCACACACTTATCGCAATGAAATGTAAATGCAAGGAGAAAGGAGAGGAGAAAATTAGTTTCGATTGTTCGTTTAATGCTTTAGGGATCTTTGAATTAAATTTTTCTTGAATTAGAAAAGGCGGATTTAGAAATTTATATATATCGCCATTTTTTACTCAAATTTCAGTTTGAAAAGATCGCTTTTTAACAATTTTTGATGATTTTTGTTTACTTATTTACAACAGAATTCCTTATCTCAAGCCACTAAAATATAACAATTCCAACAGCAATTAATTGTAGCTTCAGAATGCGCTGCATGAAAAGCTTCTCAGATTGGAGAGAACTTGCTAATATTATCTGCACCGTCAATATTTTTTCATCAATACTGTCAGCGTACTTCACTTTGGCAAATGACCCCAGGGGACTGAAACCAATGACGACTGGGATAGTATTTCCAGTTGGCCTCCATTGACGATGCATTTGAGCATGCGACCGTACTGACTTCCTTCTTTTTTTAATCTTGCCTGAATGAATACTTATGAACTAATAAAGTACGTGTACCATTGGTATTAACACTCAACCTGACAACTAATGGCAGGCGTCAAAATCAATTCTATGAAAGCTAATGAATCATCTTTCACGCTAAGATCTCGTTGTTTCTTACGAGACAAATAGACAACGGATAAAATTAATTTTGCTAGGTTTTGAAATGCGATGCTTTAATCTATCTTGAAAAAATAAGAGCTCGAAAAACGGCGTAAAGCAAAAAACAATAACAATGTGTTTGGTTTTTGGTAGGGCTTTGAAGAGAAAAATAGACGTTTAGTGGGATCTTTTTTTCTCATTTGTTGTCGTTATCTTCTTTTTTACTCGCAACAACGTTCAGCCAAACGAATTGTGTGCCTTGTGATTTGTAACCCCTTGGCCAGTCATCGGACCACAACTAAAAGATATCTTTGCTCTCCATTTATCATGCCATGGTTGGGCTCCGTGAGAGTAGCAAAGAAGAAGTTGAAAGATTCGAGCGACGTTTATCACATGTTTATTTTTTGGAATCCAAATACATATCTCGGCCAACGTGGCCGAGTTCTAGCCTCAAGATTTCAGCGGAAATGGTTCCAAACTGAGTTTTAGAAGCGTCGGGATTCGATAAGGGGTCACTTCAAGAAACAATTGAACACGCATAATTTCAAAATATCCAGACATTGTTGACCGTTGTAGAGTTTTTGTAAAGAATGCGCCAAATAGTTTCTTGTTCCATGGTATCGCGTTCATGAGGCTTAGTGTTACGTTATCACCGTTAAGGGATCTACTAGTAGGGTAGCCCAACTACGGAAAAACTGAGTGAGTTATTTTTTCGCTCATTGTTGCTTTAGGGAAAAACAATTGTGTTTCATTGTCTATTTCTTGAACAATTCCCCTTGCTTGTCGTTGGTCTCTTGCTGTCTATTCAGCCTACATTCAGCCACTGCTCTGCCAACCCGTTCCATTTAGAACCGTTTGCTTAAGTTGTCAATTATCCATGGGACGAGCTGGTGCATTTCATTCAAGTTGAGGGAGAAGGAGGGAGTATCAATGTGAAAAAAACAACATTAAGAAAGAAACGGCAAAAAATAACTTTAGCCTTTTAAAACGCGGAAATATTTCCTCTGTTGAGTTTGGAGGCCACTTATGGCGCCTCTCCGTCGATTGTGAAGCGCTTCAGGATTCCCAGTTTAAACAACAAACAAAACAAAGGCAATAACACTCGGCCAATGAGTACAGTATTAGAGTCATGCGTTTTGGATTCGAATGGTTTGTTTAATGTGTTTCTGCTTTCGAATATTGCGGCTATTTGTGGTGACTGCGGTGGTGTCGATGGTGAGTACATCGATTTCCTTGGGGAGAAGCTACAAATACTGGTACAAGTACAAGTACAAACAGTGTTGAACAAACAGTATGTCAGCCTAGCGTGTGTGCACAATCGACATGGAAGGTTCCAATCTCTTCTAATCGACGCGGAGGAGAACGACAAAATCAAATTGCCGTTGATGGAACTCTTTCCTTGGAATCGCACACAGAACATCGGGGAAACCTTTCTTTCTTAGCCGCGTTTCACAGACGAATTCGTGGACAATTTACCTCACAAGAATGTTTCTCTTGCATTATCTATTTTGATTGTACTTCCCGCCGTCGTCGTGATTGAAGTGACGAGGCTGGGGGAAGGTTGATCTGGCACAGGTTGATGAGTGTCTATAGACACTTCCACGGTGTTAGAGGAATGCTTTCTAAGGCTGAGATTCCTCTTCACTTGACCGCTATTATCCGACGATAGAATGTTGCCTGCATCATTGGCATTGGGAACCACCAACGAAGTTCGTGTGGTCTCAAACCGGCTCACTCGAGACGAGGGTTGCCGCGAAATCATGGAATTTTTCCGATTGAAACTGCACGCTCTGGAAGTTTGGCATTCGAAGGTGGACGTGGAGCCTGCTCGTGTCATTCGGAATGATTGGTGACCATCGGGTCGACCCCCGACACTACGATGAGATTGAAAGCGATAACGTTGGATATGACTTTCTGAAGGGATGACACCTGGAAAAAGATAAATGAATTAATGTGAAAGCTGGAGGAAGCAGGACAGATATCTTGTGGTTGGGTAATCGATTTCGCAGTCCGAATATCATGATATGCCTTAATGGGTTATGCCACACTTCCTTCGAATGGATTATCCAAGGTACTAGATTGACCTACTACACGTTCCATCATGTGAAAGTAGTCATTGAGCGGGAAAGCTATTTGTCTAAGAATGATGGCAAAAATGTCACCAACAAAAAGTGTTTTGTCAGGTGTTGAGCTTGGAGTCGTTTTTGTTATACGTAACATAATGGACAAAACATGGACAGAACAAACTACCGTTAACAATTGTTGAGTCAAGTGTCGCCAAAAAATATTACAATTCATTTATTGCACGTTTTGGTCAATTCTTTGAACCAAAAGGAGCGAGGCAGAGAGCTAGGAAATCTATAACATCTTGTTAAAGATTTCCTGAGCAGGGAGTTTCTATACTAAGAAAGTGGCTAAAACGAGTATTATGAAAGTGATTGCACCTTGCACTTATGTGAAAAATGGAAATGCAAGTGCTCATACGTACTTTATAACAGATCTAGAAGATGATCTAGAAGATGGTCTCTTGAGTTTTGGAACTAGAGAGTGATCGTGCAGTTAGGTGTGAAGGCTTAAATACAGACAGGACAGATCGGGACTTTTTGGGACGGGTTTCCTTCGACCCTCGACCGGCTTGTGTTGCCACGGAAATTCCCATAACCTTAGAGGAGGTAGAGCACGTAGCAGAACACGTAGAGGAGGAGGATCTCGGAGGTGAGGCTATGTTCGAATGCACACCCGACGAAGGTCTCGAGGAAGTTTCGAGGCAGGATGGGGCGGCGGGTTCAATTGGTGACGCCGACCAATTTGGGGACAAGAGTTGCCTTGGAGGGCAGGGTGAAGCACCTTGAGGAGAAGGGCAAGAGATCGCAGGTACGGCCGAGTGTCGACGAGAGCAAGAGCTAGAGCTAGTCTGATTCCTTGGGGACAAGGTAGGATGATGATTCGGAGCAATGGATGAGTGATGAAGGTCGTATTGAGAATGGTGAGGGAATTCCCCACGTCTTTGGGGAGGCAGGAGAGAGGAGGAGGAAGAGCGGTGGCCTGGAAAACTACGGACATAACGTGGAGATGAGAGAGTTCTTTGTACAGAGGAGTGAGTTGAAGAATGATTTTGATTAGTTGTTAAGTTAGTGGTGGTCGTGGTGGTGTTCATTGCCGGATGCGGTGACAACCGAGAGTGCTCTTGGTTATAGCAGTATAGATGATTATGGGCTGGTTCGGTCAGCTTACCGCATGATAGGAGACGTCGGAATGCTTTGCGAAATTTGTCTGACATGGCGTTGTACAGGATAGGGTTGATAGCACTGGAAAAAAGTAGAAAAATACGTCAAATAGAGTCCAGGGAACACATTGTCAAGTCGCGCTCGTCAACCAACAGTTGTGGCCTGGCTTCATTTCGTTCCAGTGTTGCTCACAGCCTTCAGCCTGCGACCAAATCACATCAAAAGAACAACAACAACAACAAACACCCTAGCGAAGACCATGGTCCAGAAAAAAGTAATTGAAAGGTTGACCTTTCCAAAACAAGCGCACGTGGCGTGAGGTGTGTCTCCCTGATAGAAAAGCCACGTAAAAAGTGAAGCTCTCCTCGTCGTCTCAATGCGAAGAGTACTTTGAGTCAGAGATTGGCAAAGACAATGAAACGAGACACGGTGTTCCGAATGGCTTTTTAGGTTTGAATCAAAATACCCAAAGACATCATGGCACATTTTGGACCCACAATTTAATGGGGAATAACTTTACTTTTATTGTATTATGTAAGTTTAGGCCCAGGGAAAAAGTTAAATACCTAAAAACCTATCAATTATAACATTTTTAATAAACTCTTTCATCCATATTTAGAGACCATTTAGTTACTGCATGAGCACTGCGTTGCTCACAACCCTCTCCCCCTGCTATGTACATATATACCTCGTTCTATAAGAATAGAAACCAGTATTGAAGTTCATCTTTCTCTACTCACTCCACGATGAGTGGCCTCGCGGCTACTCGGCGTGTTACACTTATGAACAGGGCCACCAGATAGATGTAAATTACATTTTACAATGTAATTACCAAAATCTGCGATTTTTGTCCAAAATTACATAAATGAGGAAAAAATTAAATAAATGTGCAAAAATTTCCTGTTTTGATGGATATGATATGGAAAATTGTCTGATTTCACGTCAAAGGCAAGATAAAGAAGCAAAAAGATAGTGTTTTAAATTTTTTAACAGGTATATTTAGTTAATCCTCAGGCCCGCTGGAATGTTTTAAATGGTATTTTACATTGTTGTCACAAACAATGTGCAATTTTTGTCGAAAACTACAAAAATATGGAAAATTTCGAAAGAATGTAGAAAAAATGCCTCTTCCGTTGAGAGTGATCAACAAAAAGGATGTCAAAAATCAAAATAAGAATAGAAGCTGTTATATTTGCAACAATTGTGACAAAATATGGTCATTTTAGCATCTTTTCCTACCTATGAAATAAAATTTAGATGATGCAAGTACATAAAAGGGCAGTTTTTAGGCGATATAGTGATATTATTAATAATACCAAAAAAATCCAATTTTGTTACGTCATTTCTCAAAAAAACACCAAAAATAATACGTTTCGGCAAAATATTTTGCATAAATTTGGTGGCCCTGATTGTACCACACTGTTTTTATGTTAATAAATGAGAAAAAGCTTTAAATACAAACTTACCAAACAACCAAAAAAACTACCAAAAAATCCGATTTCATTACATTATTTCCAAGAAAAACTACCAAAAAAAATACATTTTTTGGCAATTTTTTTTACCAAAATTTGGTGGCCCTGCTTATGAATTCAAATTGAGTAAAAATTCATTCGGCAACAGCTGAGTTATTTGACTTTGAATGGTCCATTTTTGACCCCAAAAGGCCGAAAAACGCCACTTATATGAAAAAAAACAAATTCCCAAAGATTTCATATACCACGCGGATGGCTGGGGTTTGCTCCCGGCTGACTCCCTCTCTTCAAAACTCAACTCTTCGGAGTTAAAATTTAGCTTTGAACTGTCTTTCAATGCAAAGTAGGCAAGCCCCGGTTCGATCCCGGGCTTGCCGAGTCCTAGTGGCCTGTGGTATTAAGTTACATGCAATAGTCACGGCCCTTGACGCCTTAAATGGGCGAACCTGGGGTCATTCCCGAGCGTGAGGTAAAAAGTAATGCTTGTTGGTTTGTCCAAGTGGAGTGGCAATATCCCCATATGGCGGACAGCCTCTATCAGATCACAGCTGCGAAGCTGCGTTCTGACTCCACAAACAAACAAACAAACAAACAAACAAACAAACAAACAAACAAACAAACAAACAAACAAACAAAGTCTCTTTACAGGGAATTCCATTCCTTGTAACGGTATTAAAAAACCCGCCCCCCCCCCCACCCCCCGCAAAAAAAGTCTCTTGGCAACTAATTTGCCAACATTGATTTGTTTGCTTGTTTTTGGCTCAGTTTGCATTTTTTCGATTTTTTTCTCCCGACAGCTTCAATGCGATTCCCAACCGGATTCGAACCTACGCCGTCTGGGGAAGCACTTACACTCGGCCCTTAAGAACCCCATTTGAAGATGAATTTACAGTATTTGAGTTTTCATCCTTGGGAGGCATGTTTTAATGGATGAGTGTATTCGAACGAATTCAGCTGGGGATTCTGGGGCCAAAATGGCTAGGGATGCGTCAGAGTCGAGACTCATTCTCTATAAAACTGAATCAAATTTCGTGGGCCCAATTCGTTTTCTTCATTTTGACAATCAATTGAAATAAGATTTTTTCCTCACGTAGCAAACTAAAACTATGAAATGGCCAACTAGTCTGACCCATCCCTAGCCATTTTGGCCCCAGAATCCCCAGCTGAATTTGTTCGATTACACTCATCCGATCAGACTACTTCTCTTTGTTTTTTTTATTTTTCTAATTTAGTCTAGTTATGCAGACTTGAACATGAATAGCCGCAATTTGCTTGCACAACTTTGATTGCGATCACAGAGTCAGGAAAGGTACTAAAAAGTTGTTAAAAGGTTTGCCATTACAATTGATCACGTTGAGGATGAACAGGGGTTATTATTTTCTAAAGAGAAGTTTGCTAAAAGACACATTAGCGGTTATTCCAGAGGCCAGGCAGCAGCTTATTCATTGATTTCGGATACCATTTAGACAAATCAAGTGTCTTACCGCCACTCCCGAAAAGTTAATTTTCTGCTCCACTTAAGGGCTCGTGAGCATGAGAGAGTATTTTGAACATTAGTAGTCGAACCAGAGACGAATCCTGAAGCTCATGAAGAAAACACAGCCTGTCAAACACGTCATCACCATACATTTGGTGGCTGCCTGCCACTCCTTCCTTCTCATCATCCTCAACAACAACAACAACAACAACAACAACAACAACAACAACAACGATGACTACGATTGTGCTGGCACTCATATTAGAAAACCAATATTTAGGGGGTATGGTGTTCCAATTTTCATTGATTCTAGCGATGGGCTGAGGCAAAATCGACAAATTATACGAACAACAGTGACTGAAAACGAATGTAACAACGAACGTCAGTCACAGAAACAGTAAGCACTTTTTTAGGAATGTCAATCGATGAAAAGAAGGCTAAGGAAAACACTCTTAGCAAGAGTTGAGCACTAAACTTGCAGAAAACCCACTTGCCAATAACGGAGCTCAGGTCATAAATCGTGAAATCATACACATCCCTTGAGAGTCGAAAGCCTCCCACCAAAAAGCAAGGTGCAAAAATGAAAGGTGTCAAACCCTTTTTGGTTGGATTCGTTTTTCATCCCTGCTTCTCCGTCGAAACCAGAATAGTTTAAAAACGGCTTGGGTTGGGCATCGTGATGCAATTTTCATTCCATGGCGAATTGAAATGTTTTTTCTTCATTTTGATGCACAGAGAAAGTGAAAGGGCTAACAGAAAAAGGAAGAACTTCTTCTTAGATGGTGTCCTAAAGAACATGTAGGTATTTATTTCAATCTCTCATTCTCTTATGATAATCCAAATGGAGCATTTTTCTTCACCAAACTCATTTGACGATTCGTTAAAATAAACGAATGTATACTTACATAACTAATTTCTAGACCTATGTTCAAGTCAAAGACACTTTCGATACAAAAAGGATGTAAGCCAATTTGATATTAAATTCCACGATACATTTGAAAGAAGAGGAAAAGAAAACAGAGTGACTCTCTTTTCTTTTCATTTTGGTCAGCCCTGAAGAAAGGTTGTCCGAAGCTCTTGAACCTCTTGAAGTAACATTAAGGGACCTTGGGCCGAGAAAGTTCAAGAGCGCCTGATTTAGCAATCTTTTTTAATTCATATTGTCAAGGGGAACGCACCTATTTACGTAATTCTTGGAGAATTGAACCCCACTACATTCACTTTCTGGTGGGTGACTTTTCATAGGGTTGAAAGGCGAGATAACTATGCATTGAAAATGCATTGGTCTTTGGTGCAGTGCTGCCAACCCCTTTGGCTAAAAATATATGCCAGAAACCCTTCAAAAACGGGGCAAAAATATGCCAGATTACTTCAAGAAATAGGTTCCCGTGAGCTGACAAACGCAGTGACACACCAGGAATTTCTGCTCCAGGGCAAAAAAATATTTTTGGGGCCCTTGTCAAAAACGAAAATTTCAGCCAATATTTTGAAATCATAAATTGAAAAAAGTTATTGGATAAAACTCGGCTTACTCCTGCACAGTTGCTTTGTAGATGAATTATGTGATATTTTTTCTAAAAATATATTCAGTGTGGTTGCTATTTGTTTGGGGTTCTGAATTTGGTTTAGGTAGCTTTAAATTCCCCTAAGCTAGGGTTCCACCCTTGATATCGAGCAAAATTTCGGCATTCAGCTCGTCGCCACTTATTTTGGTCTATGCTTACGTTTCTTTTGATTTTGCAGTATAAACCTTTCATCTTTTTATCCACTGAAACAGCCATTATTTCAATGATTTTCGCATCTATTTCTCCAACATAAGTGTGAACACTGCACAGGATTCGGCACTTAAAAACTGAAATAAACTAGAAATGCATTCAATGGTCATTTCCACAACTATTTCAAATAAGTAATGTAAGTATAAGTTCTAGATAAAATTACAATAAACCATGTCAAAGGGCAAATTTGAAAAAAATGTTTGATTATGCTTAGGCATGTCCTAACATTAAATCATTCAAAATTTACCGCGTTTGGAGACCTTAGTTCTGAATGACCTATTAACAAGCTAGAATATGCCAGAATTATGCCAGAGCGGGAAAATATGCCAGGACAAAAAAGTTCATGCCAAAGGGGTCTCAAATATGCCAGATTTTGATTTTCTGGCATGCAAATATACCAGTTAGCATCACTACTTTGTTGACTTCAGCCAAATTTTCACTTACCAATTCATGTAAATGCACGTTTTGGCAAACATCAGGTACCACAGATCCAAATAGGGGGGAAGGTTATTTATTGTGGCGAGGCTGTTGTAAACCAATAGACCTCGATATGGAACCCACAGAGTGGCAAAAATCATCACAACGCACGCAAGCATCTTGACCACCTGAAAAGAAACAAATGATCTCTCAGGGAAGAAGAACCAATTGTTTTGTTCAAAACATGGAGGGATAAAACATCATTCATCTATGTGGTGCTGCACCACCCAAGATAAACACACATTGTAAGTGGATTTGTACTACATCCCTACCCATGGATCACTCAACTCTTCTTCTCTCTACTTGCTCGTAAGTAAAATTTCTTTGTAGATAGCACATAAAAAAGTTGTTAGACCAAGGATTGGTGGAGGTCTTTAGATCTTCCTCCTCAATCGGTTCCCTTGAGCCCTCAGCCCTTGGACCATACGTACATGGAACTTTTCCATTCGAGTGAATTGATCACATAAATCCAATTCATCTCATCCACCTAAAAGTCCGACAAGAAGAGAGTATTTCGGCATTTTGCCTCTTGTAAGAAACTGGGAACGAGTCCCTTTTACATTAGTTCACCCAAATCTGCGAACCACTGAAAATGAGAGGATAGGAAACGAAGAACCAGCACGGAATTGGTCTCGAGGTTCCCGAAAGAGGACGAAACCAGAATGAATTACAAACTTCCAATGTTCCAATCAGGTTTTATTGGAACAAAATGAGGGCCCTAAATTCCTTAGAAGTCTCTGGAAGCTTCCTCGAGATTCTGACGAGATCTCGCGCAACTCTCAACTAACACTGACCCTTTCCAAATTGGAGCCAGCCACAATCGCGTTCCGAAAAAGTACAAGGAAATGTCTCCTGTTCTTGTTCCATGGTCCAATTTACTCCGTCGAAATGCACCCCGGATCGACATTCTACTTGAATTATTCATCAAAGCCTAACCAACAACAACTTGGAAAGCATCAAATAAAATAAGAACGTTACTTTGGTAAGCAAATTTTGACACGTGTGTTAGTAAGTAAACTTTCCCATCTTTAGCTTGACCAACCGAGCTTAGTCAAAGGCGAGGAGAAGCCCAGTGTGTATGTATACTGTACATTTATCTCAGACCTGTTCAATTATCTTATCTAGATAAAAGATAAAGATAAAAGATAAAAGATAGTTTATCTTTTATCTTTATCTAGATACTTTTTTCGGGAAAGTATCTTAAACTATCTTTATCTAGATACTTTTTTCGGGAAAGTATCTTAAACTATCTTTATCTAGATACTTTTTTCGGGAAAGTATCTTAAACTATCTTTATCTAGATACTTTTTTCGGGTAAGTATCCTAAACTATTTTTATCTAGATACTTTTTTCGGGAAAGTATCTTAAACTATCTCGCATGATCGTATCGAGTGGTAAAGAGAGAACGAGTTCACTGATCAAGTGGTAAGACGGAAGTGTATTTCTGTATGTCAAAAGCTCATAAGTAAACGGCTGAATTGCTTACGCAAGGACATCATGACATCAACATTACAACTCCCCTTTTTAAATATGAAGGACTCTGAATATATAAACATTCCAATAAACATAAATTCACAATTGTAAACGGTCAACTGGACGTTTATCTCGGATCGATCGTCTCGGAAGCTCTTCTTTGACATCCACCGAACCACCATCAACAAAATCACGGGGGGTTTGGCGAAGGAATCGAAGATTCCGTTCCGTCGTTCGACCTGACGGGAAACGGATGAGGTACCGTCGAGGTTGCTTATTGTCCACAACAATACCATGTCGATCCCATCGTCGCGTGGTTGGATTTTGAACGAGGACCGATTGCCCAAGGGGAAGCTTCTTCCGAGCTCTAGTGGTCCGATCATAATACGCCTTGCGAATAGCATCATCTTGAAGACGTTTGGCATCAGCTTGCTCAGACGACATCTGAAATTCAGGTAAAAAGGCTTTCCTATGAATCGGTAATTTTGACCTGAGAGGACGACCGAACAATCGTTGGGCAGGAGATAATCCATCCGAACGCGGAGTATTTCGGAGCTCCAACAATCCAGACAGGAATTGTTCCGATCCCCACTCCCCTCGGCATTTGGCGAGAAGATACTTGCAAGCCTTGACGTTGGACTCGGCGTGCCCATTGGATTGGGGGTTATGAGGCGACGAAGGTCTCCATTCTACACCCCAACGCTCGAAAAAATCTTGGGTGAACGACGAGGCAAAAGGAGTGCCATTATCCGAACGGAATATATTGGGTACGCCCATCATGGTGAAAAAACCACGGAGTTCCTGAACGAGAGAAGAGGCACAGGGGGAAGAATTAAATCGAGCCATCAAGGGAAACCCCGAAAAACGATCGGTATATACGAGGAAATCTTTCCCCCCATACGAGAAAAAATCTGCGGATACCATCTCAAAAGGACGAGAAGGTTGATCCGTAGACAACAACGGTTCTGGCGGATTTGAAGGCCGAAAATAGGCACATTCCCGACAATTTTCGATCATGTTAGTAATGTCGGATGTAAATCCTGGCCAAAATACAATCTGCCTGGCTCGCCTCTTCGTTCTTTCCACGCCCTGGTGACTGGCATGAAGTAAAGACAATATCTCTTGAATTGCAGATGGAGGAACGACGACACGAGAGCCACGAAGGACGAGATCTCCATCAACGGATAGTTCATCTGCAATCTTTTTGAAAAGCGAAACATATCCGGATCTGACCTTAAAAACGATGTTTTTCTCCACCGACGACTTCAAAGCCTGGTACTCGTCAGAAGAACGAGCATGGACAGAAAGGTTGTCCAGGACAAGATCAGTTTCTCCAGCTTTGACCACAGCTATTTGGAGATTGGAGGCGGCTTGATCATCATTGTCCTCTTCCCCGGGATTCGAAACGGGTGCCCGAGATAAAGCATCAGGAATAAAATGTTCCTTGCCACATTTCCATTCCACAGAGAACTTGAATGAAGAAAGACGAGAGCGATAAGTGAGAATACGTGGATTTTCGATCGAATTAAGCATTTGGTCATTGAAGATGTTTTTTAAAGGTTTGTGATCCGTAATCACTGTAAACTTCTCCAAACCCGACAAATAAATCCGACACTTTTTGATCGCCCAATAGATTGCTAAAGCTTCGAGCTCAAGAATAGCATATCTGGTCTCCGCTTCTTTTAGAAAACGGGATCCGCACTGAATGAGACGCCATTTGTCATCATGGAGTTGTAGAAGCGCAAACCCGAGACCCTTCAACTTGGATGCGTCTGTTTGAAGAACGGTCTGGGCTCCAAGCTTGTACATCCCCAAAATAGGAGGAGAGGTGAGGGCAGACTTTACTTGCTCAAACGCATTCAAATGCTCAGGCAACCATAAAAATACATTTTTAGTTTTCAACAGACCTCGAAGTGGTTCGGCGTTTTTGGCGATCTCGCTTGAAAACTGACCCAGTTGATTCACGAGTCCAAGAAATGATCTCAAATCTCGACGATCTTCCGGTGGAGGAAATCTCGAGATCGCGGCCACTTTCTCTGGATCGGCCCGAATGCTATTTTGAGAAATACGAAAGCCCACGAAATCGATTTCCTCAGCTCCTCCAATGACGCTCTTTTTCGCATTGACGGTCATACCAAAATGGACACATCGCTCAAGGATCTCACAAGTGATTCGAACGAGGTCGTGGTAATCCTCCTTGCCCACAGCCATATCGTCAATGACTTTTTGGACTTCGAGACCGGACATTGCCACGTCGCCTCTGTAAGAGAAAGAATCTCCCGTAGAAATGAAGCCCATTGGCGACCGAAGAAAGCGGTATTTCCCAAAAGGAGTTATAAAAGTAGTCAACTCTTGAGATTCTTTGGCTAAAGGCATTTGCCAATAACCCTTGATCAAGTCCAATTTGACAAAATACTTATCACAGGGCTTGAAACCACAAATTGCCTCGGCTGGAGTCTTGGTGGGATGGATGGAGCGGACGACCTCTGTGTTCAAACGTGTCAAGTCAATGCATAGACGGAATGAACCATCTGCCTTCGGTACAACGACCAAGGGATGACACCACAAGGTGGGGACGTCGCCCACGGGCACGATAATTTGCCGATCCACCATTTCATCCAGATCTTTCTTGACTAATGCCATTTGAGGGATTGGTATCTGGTAAGCCGTATTGATCGCAAATGGTTTCGCTCCTTCCTTCAAGGTTATCACCATCGGATCCCCAACAATTGGTCCACACATTGGTTTCAATCGCGATTCATCGAAGGCCAAACTGTAAATAGATTTAAGTTTGTTTTCAACGACGAAAAAATCTTCCCTAGAGGGTGAAGAAGGTAAAGTTGAAATCCATTCTTCTCGCTCTTTCAACGGCCAAATAGGAATGACTGGATTAGGAGATATTTCGACCTTTTTCTGCTCTATTACAGAAATGGCTGGTTGAGGGAAAGTGGGCCCCACAATTCCCAAGACTCGACACGCCTCCAAACTGAGGTATGCATCGTCGATATCATGACTGACAATAATGGTCACGTCACGGGCAATGTGTTCACCATCCAATGACAAATCGGACTGGAACGAACCGACAAGATTAAGGGGACGACCATCAACACCAGAAACGGTGGAGCTCGGTAAACATTGCTTAATAGGCGTTAATTGACATATGTCTGAATCGCGAAATTGATTCATACCCATTATATTGACGTCGGCTCCAGTATCAGCGCAAAATCGGAGGCTGACTGACTTCGATGATCCACAAGGGAAAACATTCACGTCAATCCGGTTGGCACGTTCACGATGGGGAGACGTTGTCCCATGAAGATGAAGACCACCGGCTTTCTTGGAATGATCTTTCTGGCGACATGCAGGCTGCCAATGACCTGTACGCCCACAACCGTGACATTTTGATTTCTGGGCCGGACACTCATTTCGGGAATGAGTCTTGGTGAGGCCACAAAATGGACATTTCTCAGAATACCCTGACTTTTTGAAAGGTATCTTACCGCCTTTTCCTCCATTTTTCTTGTATGTAGATTTCGCCACATGAACGGCTTGATCGAGAGCACCGACCTCTGGAACTGGGTTTTGAGAATTGAATCCACGGACTCCACGACGATTAGTCTCCAGTTCAAGAACACACTTTCGGGCCTCATCAAATGTTGTGGGATTACGTTCCATCAACTTCGTCTTGTCGCTATCAATCCTCATCCCCTGAAATAATAGAGCGATGAGGAGACGATCTTCGGTGATCTTGGCAGTGTCAGCATAATCTGCTGCTTCACGAAGCGAAGTGCAAAAAGAAGAATAATCTTGGCCTTCTTTCTGTCGCACCGCCAGAAGATCCCGCATGTCGAGGTGAATGTTCCTCAAACTTCGTAAGTAGGCCTCAACCAAATCCAATATTTCAACAACAGTTCGACCAGTATCTTGTTTGATTCCTAGTGAATGTTGGATGATCCTCAGGAAACCCGACGAGCAGCATTCCCAAAATAGACCCACTTGGATGGATTGTGCCCTTTGATCTAAATAGACAAGGTTCGAGTAATTTACCCACATCGGACGCCATCGTACAAACGTCTTATGATCAGTGTCGTCCTGAAGTAAAGGAGGCTTCTTTACATCGACTCTTGGAAGAGAACGACCCGACCCGGATTCACGAGCTGGTGGAGAACGCCCACTAGCCTCGGCTCGGAGTAAAGCGGCATCCACGTCTCGTTGGAATCCAATCAACTTTGATTGAGCATTGAAAAATGCTGCAAGGTGTCCATCTACGGCTGGATCTGCATCGGCCGCATCAGCTGCGAGATGGCAGATCACCTGATCCTCGGCATTCAGGTACTTTTGTAATCGATCTTCCCAATGATTAACAAATCTTTCCAATAATGTTGGATGCTCACCCACGACATAATCGTTCAACGCGGACTCAGCCTCATTCCTAGCTCGGGTAAGAGCAGCTTTGAAGCCTCGGCGACTGGCCTTCAAGACTTGAAGCTCATCTCGGTTGGACATGACGGACACAAACCAAGGGAATGACGAATCCACGGATCGAGTGCACCACAGGAAATTCGGAAATCCAAGTTTCAACACCACAGAAATGGGATGGATGGGACTCCAGGGAAATGATCCTCGCACACCAAATGTCGAACACCGAAAAGTGTTGAGACCACCAGTCTCAGATCAGGAAAGCCACAGACGGATGTACTTTAAGAATTCGTACTAACCGACTGCGCCATCGCATGATCGTATCGAGTGGTAAAGAGAGAACGAGTTCACTGATCAAGTGGTAAGACGGAAGTGTATTTCTGTATGTCAAAAGCTCATAAGTAAACGGCTGAATTGCTTACGCAAGGACATCATGACATCAACATTACACTATCTTTATCTAGATACTTTTTTCCGAAAACTATCTTGAAATATCTTTATCTAGATATTTTTTTAGAAAACTATCTTGAACTATCTTTATCTAGATAATGTGTTTTCTCAATCTTTTGTATTAAAGCATCCATTATGCATTGTTTAGTATGCATTATGCATTTTCCCAAAAAGTATCTAGATAAGATACTTCTAGATACTTTTCTTCATAATGCATAATGTCAAATTACTTGTGCATTATGTACATTGAAAGTGGATACATTATGCATGTTGAGACTTGAGAGTGAACGCATTATGCACATTGAGTGAGGAATCTGAGGATGCATTCATTATCCATTTTGAGGAAGGGTGCATAATGCATCTACTCTCAATGTGCATAATTCGTCCACTCTCAAGTCTTAACATGTATAATGCATCCACTTTCAATGTGCATAATGCACAAATAATTTGACATTATGCATAAAGAAGAAAAGTATCTAGAAGTATCTTATATAGATATGCTTTGTGAAAAGTATCTTGAAGTATCTTATCTAGATAGTTTTTCGGGAAAGTATCTTAAAGTATCTTTATCTAGATACTTTTTCAGGAAAGTATCTTAAACTATCTTTATCTAGATACTTTGCGGAAAATACTATCTTATCTAGATACTTTTTCAAAGTATCTTGAACAGATCTGATTTTATCTCCATCTAAGGATGTACTAACTACGTATGAATGAACTATATTTTCCATCTTGTCATGGAGCTCTGGGGTTTCGGCCGTTTAACGTGCCTACAAAGAGAGTGCTTTGACGTAAAAGGAAAGCTCATAATATATGCAAGCCACACATTCTCGGCTCGTCCTGGAATTTTTTCATAACGCCAACACGGAAGATGATGCTAGAGCGTTATTCGGTCCGTATGAAGATTGCATCAAGAAGACTGGACAGACAGAATTTAATTGGGATTCCGTGGAGGAATGATAGCCTCAAATTTTTACCAATAGATGGATTCGCTCCAAGGGCAAGCAAGGTCAGTCAAAGACAGCATAAAAATATTTTAACCTGACGTACAATTGAAAGTTTAACCTTTTGTACTTTTCCCTCAGCACCGTACTTGGCTTGTAGATTAGATCATAGTGAAGTTAGTTTGATATGATTGAACACAAATTAGTCATGCAAGGGGGCCATATGAATTTGCAAATTCTCAGAATAACAAATAACTTATCCGGGAGGTGGTGGGAAAGTAATCCATGTACAGTGCGTAATTTCAATCCGGAGATTTTGTTGAAGCAGAAATTTATCGGGAAGGCTAAAACATTCCGACCTCAATACTTAGAAATATGTCAATTAGGCATTGCTAATTTCTTTTGACTTCAGGTGGCGTTTCAACTTAAGGTTTACGGTAGTCCCGACGATCCCAAAAAGTCCGTTCTGGATCAAGGACTAAAGGTTAAATGCAAGGTAAGGAGCCTCATGTTAAATGTCAGATGGGAGCCTAATAGAATAATGACCAACATCTTATCGAGGAATAAAGAAAAAGAACATTGTGGTAAGAAGAAGACCGATTTATTCTCTTGCGAATTTGGAAAGAAAAGCGTGACAATGGAATAAGACAAATGAGAAAATGGTTGCCAATTTTGTGCCCCGTAGTCTTGCGCCGTCTTTTTGAGGTGCGTCGGTTATTTTCTAATCTGCTCTCGATCAAAAATTACGAACGGTCAATTGCTCCGCCCCCCCCCAAAAAAAAATAAAAAAATTATAGTGATCTTTTCTTTCTGTGTCTGTCGAGCAACTGTACGAGTACAAGTTAATTTATAAGTATGGATTGTATTTTGTTTGTGCAAAACCGCAACTGACAATCAAATTATTACATTGGCCTATGATTGGTGGGGTTGAACTTTCTTTGAAGTTTATATTTTATTGGAAAATTGAAAAAAAAAAACCCTGCAAGCGCTTGAAATCTAAGAAAATCCAAATTTTTGGCCAATTAGACGAAAACAGACAAATAAAATCCAAATTAGACAAAAAAAAAATTCGCGACGAATAAAGGCCAAAAAGAAGGAAAAAAGACGAAAAAGGACGAATAAGTTTATTCGTCTTTCCTGTTCCTACTCATCATGATTTCAAGGACAAACACAAAAGACAAGCATAGGTTAAGCGACATCAGAATTGTCAGATGTGGGCTCAAAGACAAAAAAAAACCTGCCACATCAATTCTGGCCACCTTTTTGTCACACCTCTAGCTTGTGGATCGGAACAGGAACCTCTCACCACAAGACGTGAACTTCAGCTGACGCGTAGCCCAATGAGGCCCTCAAAACGGCGCGGCTCTGCACTGAATTTGAACGAAATTGCCGAAAGACGATAGAAATAGGTGTTTGATAGCAAACATCACTTCAGAACATTGTTGCAGCATTAGATAGTGCTCCTTTTCCTCCCATTCATTTTTATAACGATGCTTTCTGTTCTCTGGAATTAGTCAAAACTGAGCTCCTTCAGACCAATATCTCGCACAAAATCGAGAATGGATCTCGAATAAATGCACATGTAACTTAAATATAATAATATCAACTTCAGACAACGAGTTCAGTTTTACTTTGATAAAGTTTCATGAAGATTGGGCGTCTTTTTAGAAAACTGACCATGTTATTAACAATGAAACTCACAGCCACAGTATCCACACTCTTCCCCATAAAAACATCATTTTTAGTCAGCATTTTATCGTCTGAAATCCTTGCAATCCATTACATGCCAAATATCAACATTTTGATCGGCCAAACCAAGAGGAAGCACGAGATAAAACATTTTTTTTTGTCAACTTATAGTTGAGTTGTTGATGATTCCCTCAGATTGACTATTCATGCAGAATGCAGTGAAGAACAGATCACTCTCATGGAGCACTATATTCTTCGCTTTGATGGTGTTGTTAGGTACTTTTAATCTGAAACCATTGGTATTTCAGGATAAGTTGAATAGAGGATTTTAAACCCAGATTGAAAAATTCGCCAATAGATGGCGGGGAAGGTTGGGCAAGTAAAGAGAAAAGACTTATGAGCTAAGTGCTTAGTACTTGCCCCCTCTTTCACGCCATCTTTTGGCGAATATTTCAAGCTTGGTTTAAAATCCTCTATAGGGTTGATGATGAATGGTGAACGTGGTTTACCCACGAATGGGGTGCATTTAATTATCTCTAAGAGACAGCTACACAAACTAGAATGATGTCTAGACAATTGATTCACTGATTTAGTATGAAATATTGAATATTGAGTCCATAACACTCCCCCTATCGTTTGCTCCTTAGGGCCCCATTGGGCTCTCAAAAACAACAACAAACAGCTGCCTTCGCATCCTCTTCTGTAAGTATATCCAGGAACCCCTGAAAGGGGTGGACACGAACTCCGATTTTTGAAAAAAATGGTATGAGGCCGAGGCTTTATTTTGACACAACGTCATTTATTCCTTATTAACTGCTAAAACTGTTGAACATGTGTCTTGAAAGAATTCAGTCAAACTTTTTGTGTTAATATTTGTGGACTGGATGTTCTTCACCTTGTTTTAGAAGTCCCAGCACTCTTTTTACTCGTCTCATGAACTTTAGACATTCAACTCTCCAAAGGATTTTAGTCCCCATAAAAATGAGGAAAATACGTAGATGGAATCTTGCTTCACCCATTAGTCCAATTTCAGTGAAACAATGCTCAACAGAAGTATCTGCGGTGGTATCTGGAGTGTTAATCATCTTCCATTCTCTTCAACACCTCCACAATGAAACCATTTCCATAGGAAAATGAAAGAACAAGAATGGTCTCATTTTGAAACAAGATGGAGTCCAAGTCGGAGATGTTGTTGACTATAACTATTGAAGGGCACTTTCGAGGGTTCTGGATCAGATCAACCATCTGATCCGGATTGGAATAGGAACAAAGGGAATCACAACGTCCTTGAGACAAAATGAGTGAAAAACGTGGGGATTAAATCCTTGATTGTGGATTTGATTGAAATTTTTTCAAGTCTTGGGGCTCAAGAAGGTCAGGACCACGCAGGACTGGGGCTAAGGGTCCTTCAGGACCAGAGGATCATGTCTTATCATTGCAGGGATAGGCTCTACAGGCTTGATAAGGTTTGATTGGTCTTCTTAGATCCCCTTGTCCAGGAATTGACAATCAGATTGAAAAAATCCACACAATTCAATCTTGATGGGAGCATTTCATTCTAAAGACTTTGAGAGGGTCCATGTAATCCGGGTTAGACTGTCAGATCACCAATTTGGGCTGACTGACTCGAAAGGCAGATCAAAATATTGAGCCCATCCATTCATTGCTAGTAGGTCCACCTGATAGGTTTCAAAGTCATCTTAATTTGTTCTTCATTTGATCAAATTCTTGACACTGAGGACTTTTTCTTTCTTTGTTCTATATGGACCTTAATCCGAACGCAAATTCCTCTTGAAAAGGGATTAAGAACCAACTTTCCCCAAATACTCTCACCCGGATCAAAACGGGGAGTGTTATCGCACTCGTCCATCACACAACTTGAACAACTTAAGAATATCTTACCTGTCCTTATTATCCTGAACTATAATAAAACACAACCATACAATAAAAGAAATTCAAAAAATGGACCATCATTTATAGAACATTAAATTATGCCAAGGTGACACAACCTATAACAACCTTGATTTCATGCAAAGTTTGGCATGTGTTAATTAAGTTCAGGATAATACCTTAAATATTGATGGATGGGTTCAATTGTAAGTTCAAAGATACTAATAAGACGTTCAAGTCAGATAAGAGATGAGCTCAGAAAAAAAACGTTATTTTGTTGTTGATAATTCAAGTAATCGTAAGATATTCTTTGTTGTTCAAGTTGTGTATTGGATGTGCGTAAAGAAACTGCCCGTTTTGGTACGGGCGAAAGTTGGTTCTTAATCCTTTTTCACGAGGAATTTGCGCTCGGATTCAGGTCTATATTCGTTCTATTAGCTTTAGTTTGGGCTATCACTTCCACAGATTGTAACACGTAACCTAGTCATCAGATTTCATTTGATCACTCGACTGTCATATTGTAGAAAAGACACCTTGCGGGTTCATTCGCACTTGATGTCATCCATCAATCAATTATTCACTCTTTCATTCACTCGTTCATGGCTGAACTTGGATGTCTTTGAAACACCAACATCGGACTGATTTTGGGGCCTGGGGTTGACCTTTACCAAGGCTAGGACTTGGCTGGACTCGCTTGAAACACAGGGAACACCGATTGGCGCACTATCTTTTGGAATTTTGGTCGATTTCCGTTTGATTTTCCGCTCCCAACATGGCCGTTTGTATTTCTTGTTTACGAATCTCGGCCTCATACCGGAGGTTGCGTGCCGGAGAAATTCCGCGAGTTCGTATCCAGTATATTAATACTATTATATAGGTTATCCCTGGTATATCCATGATCTGAAGTCGCTTCTACGGAGAACGTTGAGTCGTGCCTTTTAAGGGCTAACCTCGATCGATTTAAGAACGACTGAAATCTAATCAATGAGGCCCTAAATGAAATTTAATGGGAAAAATATCGACTGTGTTATGATGTGCTAATATCACGAGTTCGAGACCTTGCTTCTGTTGAGTAGATAACACTTTTAAATGTTCATACATAAGGTACATGAACAAGTTCAACCTCTCTAGGTTGAGTCCTGGTAAAACGTGTTTGCTTGTTTCTTTATTCGTTCTTTTCAGGCGATTTGAAAGGAAATATGACTTAAAGGAAATGAGGGCGGAGAATGTGCAAGTAAGTTTTTTTTCTCAAGGTGAAAATACTTCTCTAACTAATTCTAAATTTGGTTAAAGCTAACTCATATGGCTCCTGTCGTTTCAAGTTTTAAGAGTGGCATCTTAGTGAATTTTCAGTAATATACAGATAAAATGAACGAACACATTTGTTTTCTAGCTCTGACAAATAAGCAAATCCATTGCTTCACAAGTTCATCTCCCTACATCTTTTTATCGGGTCTAGCCAACGAACTTTCAACTTTAACGATGCCTATACGTATACATCCGCACAACCATACATATCATTGATTCAAAAAATTCTCTTTGGGGAATGTGAACAGAAGCATTAAAAATTCAATAGTACGTACATCGATCGTCCCTTCTAGTAGTTACAACTTCCAAGCAGCATGAGAGACTCTGGAGAATTTCCATATAGCACTCCGTTTTATCTTCCATGAAAACCAGTGGTTGCCCAGTTCCATTTTGAGTGATACATGGGTGCAGCAAACGTAAGCACATGGACCAGTCAATGCGACATCTTTTGTGCCTTTCTGGTCCTCATTTCTACTAGCTATGAAGCGAACCCTTCAATATTAGGTGTGATTGATTCTTCTTGAAGGCGTTGATAAGGCCTGAAGTGAATCCAAAAGCTTTCTACAAAGCGCCAGAGGCCAGATAACCGTGAACATGGTATACGTACTAATGTCACCCATATCAAGTTCCAATCTGACAAGCAATGCGGCAATGCATCCTCGTTTGTGTACTGTACGTACATATGTATCTGCATGTTTTCGGATCAGAAAAGCGAACTTGAGGTGCCCTGCGACATCAAAGCAACTTCATTTAATTGAAGGTAATGATGACCTTTGTAAATATTAATTACAATCCAAGAAAACTGAGTACCTTCATTTCAGAATTCAATTTCTTTCAGATTATGACATTTCTTAGCATTCATCACAATTTTTCCATGTTCTAAATCAAGAAACCCTAGGACAGTTAGATTGCACTTTAATCGGCAATTGGAAATGCAAGACATTACACTCATCAGAATACTTTATGCACAGACCTCGCAAAATTTATTTTCAATTCTCAAGATTTCATCACTGTTTCATTTGAAGTGAGGTCAGATGCTCAATGAGTAACGCAAAGACCCTCTAGAACAAGGATCGTCAACCACTTTTGGGTCAAGGCCCACCAAATTGGATTACATGTTGTCAGAGGCCCACCAAACAGACGTTGGTAGGTTCGGGGGCCCACAATTCAACGATCAAAGAGCTTTGGGCCCACGAGTACAGTACTATGGATGTCTCGTGGCCCACTGCTTTTGCACTGGAATTGCCCTGGGCCCACCAAAGACCAGCCTTGGGCCCACATGTGGGTTGTGGCCCATCGGTTGCCTTCCCCTGCTCTAGATCATGAAGAAACTAGTCTCTTCAACCATTCGAGTTTCTCCTAAGTCAAAATAAATTATTTTCCCTAACGGCACGAGATCACGCAAGGCTCCATGCTGCCGTTCTCAAAAACTGAGTTTCTGGCCTTTTTCGGCCTTTTATGGACGCGTGTTAGATCAAGGATCTGAACCCTCATCGGAAATAGGACCTGTCTCAAATTCCCTAGACGTTCTTCAGACAACTCAAGACAATTCTCATTGGGCAAGATTGATCACATTTGCCCTTCAAAAGGTGACGAAATTCTTGGCCTGCAGATTACATGATTTCTTATACTGGTGGAACAACAACTTTCAGATTTCGAGTATTAAGTGCCTTCTTCAATTCATAAGGTGATGCCAGGTTTTTAACCTTTCAAAAGATGACTTGAGCTTAAATGCTTTTGCGAGATTCAAATTGCAATGACAGCAAGCCTACGTACAATATGCAGTCATCCTTGTTTGTTTTGCCAGTTGCTTCTCACTCAAAACATTTGAAACATAGCTCTCCTCATCTGGAAATGTGATAAATTCATCTGTGCAATGTCTTTTAAGTATGTTCTTTCAGTGCTTCATGTGCTACAGTCTATGATTGATGGCACACCCGCCCTTTGATAGTGCAACAACTTTAATGACAGGAGTAACTTCACACCCTAAGTCATTTTGGGAATCAGTGAAGTCTCCTTCCTTCACTGTTTACATTTTGTGAGGCAGAAGTCTTGGCATCTTTGAAGCTCAAAACAGATCATTTTTCTTTCAATATATTTGCCCCAAATTGCAAACCAAAGGCATTGTACGTTTATCAAACCATCAAAGAAAGAAAGTTTTAGTATTATTAGATTTTCTATTATTGCAACTAGACTGGAAAATACACATATTTCTGGTTATGTTATTAAGAAAATATGTAATTATAATTATGTTATTATGATTCATGAATTGTATGAATCCTGTAATGAGAATCAAGTTTTAGTAGATATATGGATGTCCCAATCCTGAAATGGGATTCAGGGAATCAAAATTGAGAACCCTGCATTAAAGCTACCTAAATTTATTAATATTGAACTCAACATGTAACTACCACAGGGGAAATATGGAGTAAAATTATACAAGAAAAATTGCCTTGACTTTTCCACAGGGCCAGAAAAAGGAGTACAGGGCAAAAGGTTCTAAAATCTGCCTGATGGTTAACCTGAACTTTAACAATTGTGTGATAAAATTTATCAAATTGTAATTATGAAACGCAGTCAATGCAGGGATATATAATTTTCTCACCTGTAATACGTTAACGATAGCTTTGTTGAGGAGGACCAAACAATTCCTTAAACCCCAACTAGGCAAATTATTGAAATTGAACACTTTACAAGTCTGACACATCCTGTCGCCCAGTACCATGTCTACTTATAGATAGTTACCGGGCGTAACGAAAAAATCTTTGCACTCAGTATTTGCCCAATAGCTCAAGATTGGGCTGTGGTAGACAAATGATTCCGTTTTATAATATAGCATAAAGACATAGCTATCAAACAAAACAAAAAAAAACGTTCTAGTTGCTATATTTCCCAATCCGATATTCAATATGGAAAGAGACAAGCGAATTTCGATCTGCGCGCTTTTGGACGCTGGCCAAACGCCAACACAGATTTCCCACCAAGTGGGCGTGTCCAGACCCACTGTATATGCCGTGAGGAGGTCCCAAAATATTGAGAGAAAGGCTGGGAGTCGACGCAAGTCCAAACTTGACCCAAAGAAGTTCCAGACACTGGCAAAAAGGGCCCCACTGAAGTCAATGAGGTCATTTGCAAGGGATTTGGGCATTTCGCACATGTCAGTGAACAGGGCAATGAAAAAGGCTGGTGGAAAGATCCTTGTGAGAGTGGAGAGACCTCCAGCTTTTTTCATTGCCCTGTTCACTGACATGTGCGAAATGCCCAAATCCCTTGCAAATGACCTCATTGACTTCAGTGGGAATATAGAATATCTTGGGAAATATAGGATATATTTTTAGGATATATAGGATAAGATAGAGCTTTAGCTCAAGCTCAGTTCTCCGCCAGACAGTCACAGAAAATCAATGCATTGTCTCAATGGCATCCATCAGATTACCTGGGCCCGTATTCTCAACTCGTTCTTGGTACTTGAAGTCCTACTTCTATGTAGTAACTTCGTACTTATAGTCTAGTTTCAATTACCAAGCACGAGTTGAGAATACCGGCCCAAATTCATCCAAGCACCTTCACAATGAAACTTACAGAGTCTCTTGGCCTTTGTTGGTAATTACGGTAAAAACTTATCTTTGACATTTGCTGCCGTTCCAACGTGAGTTTTTTTCATTTTATAGGCTTTGCAAAATAAACACTCAAAGCTAATGTACTGCGACCATCTTTTGTTTGTACGATAACTTTGGTTGTCGAATTGAAATACATTTCCAGAATGCCACAATGTGATATGCGTTGAAGTACACCTTGACATGAAACTTTTGCCGTAATTTTGAACCTAAACATTTAAATGACATCATTTAGTCGCATGTATGATGTCAAGTCAGGTGTTCCACATGGTTTAATTTTAGGTCCGCTCCTATTTATTCTCTTTATTACTCCTCTCCACAAGTTTAGAACAAAAGCCAGTATTTCTTCATATCCTGATGACACAAAATTAACTTGTGGAAGGAATGGTCAGGACTCAAAAGGTTTAGTCAAGGACTTGGAGAAAGTCTACTCTTGGGTTGGTCAGAGTAATATGGCATTGAACGGGATGAAATTCCGCACCATTGTGCGTATTGTGTGCAGTGTACGTATGGGGCGTCAAATTAGATGTTTCGCTCAAAGACAATGGAGGTTGTGATATTGAGCAGGTATCGTCCATGAGGGATTTAGGAGTTGTCATCTACAAGGAATGGGATTCCCTGTAAAGAGAGTTAATCTTTATTATAGTTTCAATAATTAATGTTTATATGAAATTTGATCTACCAATGAGTTACTGTTGGCAGATCTATACAACCCTTGTATAGTGGGTTGGTCAGGAATAGTTTTTAAAAATTTGTCCAATCGTGCCTTAAATGCTGTTAGAGGATCAGCTCCTACATATTCTCTCAGAGCGCACGTAAAACCTCTACGATCGCTACAACTGATCTCAAATCCTGGGTTAGGACAGAGCCCATGAACGCTCTTGAAAACATACAGTATCAGATACCTTTCATACCTTCTCTGAGTACTGTACAGCCCTAATTTCTTGAGCCTCTCCCAATACGAGAGTTCTTTCATTCCTGTGATGTTCTTAGTAAAACATCTTTGGACCTGCTTGACCTTTCGCAAATCTGCTGAACTCATTGGAGCCCAAATGGGTGAGGCATATTCAAGATGCGGCTGAACAATCGACTTGTACAGAGTTAGCATCGTAATACTATCTCTGGACTTGAAAGTGCGATAGATCCAGCCACATGTTTGAAATGCCTTCCCCACTTTCAACTGGATATTGTAATAGTTGATAATGAAAGGTTTCGTGTAGCTTTTAATAAATTCCCAGTTCATCCTCACACATGGTGACCGTGACAGGTGACGAGACAGGCTCGTCCTAATTATTACATATATTGTGTCCTAAGAGGCCTAAGAAGCCAGTTTCACGTCCTGACTTCCACCAAGATGCCCAAAGATTCAATCCCGATACGTTAAGATTGAGGCAAATCCTCCGATAACCCAAAAAGACAATTTCAAGATGGCGTCACATAACGTTTCGACTGCTCAGAGAAGCCGTGGTCAATATGCCCGTCATGCGGAAACATCTTTGAAATCCCTGGTAAGCCAGGTGGATGCGCTACAAACCAAAGAATCTATCACGATCTCCGATCTCGCCGAGGCCGAGACTTTGATTCCCATCGTACAGGAACGAATAGATAAATTAGGCGAGTCTATCATTCATGTTCAGGTATTGGAAGATATGGGTGAGGAAGAGGCATTAGATGATCCTTTTACTCTTATGGAAGCTCGTTTGTCGGACGAATTTCTCAAAGCGAGTGTAACCATTGGGGCACTACATCGACGAAGCACGGATTCTCAACCCATACAACCGCAATTTGTGTTACCACCCTCTCCTCACATCGCACCGATTGGAAATGCTCACCGTGCTAGTACTGAGTTGAGACCATCAAAACTGACGGAAGGAGCCGACCTTATCAAATTCAATGCGTGGAGAAAGACAGTCAATGATTATTTCATGGCGGCAAAGATAAGTACACTTCCGAATACGGACCAGAGGGCACACCTTCGGGTTTTAATGGATGATCGTATGGATAACACTCTACGTTTGCTGTTGGATGTACAAGATACTGACGATGTCAAAACTAGGGCTGACGATTTTCTCGAACTTTTCAATTCTCGAGAATGAGAATTTCTCGAGAATTCGAGAAAAATTCTCGAGAATTCTCGAGAATTTGAGAAAAAGTGAAAATAGCGAAAAAAATGTACATTCAAAGCTTCCAAAGCACTTGAAATTGTTTTTTTTTTTAAGTTTATACCAAAATCAATATGAACATGAGTGTGAAAAACAATGATTGGACCTCACGGACAATAATATCTGAAATTTCATTTCTGACATTTCTGAAACGTTCTACTGACATTTTTAAAACTTCGGACATTTTCGCATTTTTGGTCAGCTGTAATTTTCAAAACAGGGATTTCTTGTACACACCACCACAGCCATTAGAATCTCGAAAAAATCAGACACAGAATCTTGCCTCGAATCTGGACAGAGAAGATTTTGTTTGGGCTGGTTCACGAGTTATTTTCTTGTTCGAATGTACCATAAAGATGTTTATAAATTTCAAACATTGCTCATGGCTCCTTTTGGTCCTCATGGTTCTTTTACTTGAAACTTTTGTTTTGAATGAAACAGTTTTGCCATCAATTCCAAAATATGACCTAGAGTAATCTAATAAAAAATTCTCGAGAATTCGGAAAAATTCTCGAGAATTTTCGATCCTCGATTTTTTCGAGAAATTCTCGAGAATTCTCGAGCGAGAATTCTCGAGAATCAGCCCTAGTCAAAACTGCCCTGGATGCATTAGAAAACCACATCAAAAGTGGGGTCAGTCTAATTGCCCGACGCGTTAAATTCCAACGATGTCGACAAAATCAGGGTGAAGGATTCAATGATTATTATCTTCGACTACGACTCATTGGAGATAATGCGAATCTTGATGGGATGTCATATGAAGATCGCCTAGCTCAACATTTAGTAGCAACTGTTTCCAACCGAGAATTACAGGTCGAATTATTGAAGATGAAGACTCACACACTGTCAGAAGTAAGAAACAAATGCATGCAATGGGAAAGTGCTAATGCTAACCAAAAGGTGTTGGATGTATCCTCCTCGGGCAATATTTTGGCAACTAGTTCCTATAAGAGAGGCAAGGATAAAATTTTGCAAAACCGTGCTCGATCTCAATCGCGACCAAAGATTTATTTGGATCAAGGTCCTACTCCAGGAGCAGACGGCTGGTGTATTTGGTGTGGATCGCACAAACTTCATTCTCATTCAAATTGTCAGGCATTTGGCAAAAATTGCCACCGTTGCCAAGGTCGAGGGCATTTATCCCATCGCTGTTTGGCAAACAAGGGAACGTATATTCGTTCATACTCACACAGATATGCCCATCAAACTTTCCATCATCATGGATGACGACTCCTAAATCCCTCATGGACGAGACTTGCTCAATATCTGAAACTCCATTGTCTTTGAGCGGAACATCAAATTTTGACGCCCCATACGTCATTGTGCGGAATTTCATCCCGTTCATTGCCATATTACTCTCGCCAACCCAAGAGTAGATTTTCTCCAGATCCTCAACTAAATATTTTGAGTCCTGACCGTTCCTTCCACAAACTAATTTTGTGTCATCAGCATATGAAGAAATACTGGCTTTTGTTCTAAAATTCTGGAGAGGAGCAATAAAGAGAATAAACAAGAGCGGACCTAAAATTGAACCTTGCGGAACACCTGACTTGACATCATACATGCCGCTAAAAGACCCTTCAACTTTAACTATCTGCTTCCTTTCGCTTATAAAACTATCAATCCAAGTCAGGACCTAACCCTGGACCCCAAACTCTTTGAGTAGATCGAGCAAAAGACCATGATCTACCTTATCAAAGGCCTTTGCAAAGTCAAGACAGACTACATCAACTGACTCGTGAAGATCGAGCCCCTCAATGATTGGCTCAATATGATCAACCAATTGGGTTACTGTACTAAAATGAGCTCGAAACCCATGCTGTCCAGAAGGAATTAAATCATGGACTTCCAAATAATCTACAAGCTTGGACTTCATAATCTTCTCAAAAACCTTTGCAACGCTGGAGGTCAATTACTAGGGAGTGACTTATCTCCGCCCTTAAAAATTGGAACGGCATGAGCTACTTTTAGAGAAGAGGGAAACTTGCCCTGATCTAAGATGCAACGCATCAAGTAGGAGAAAACTGGGGCAAGAATATGTGAGCATTTCATCAGAAACTGAGGTGTCACACCATCAGGTCCAGGAGAACTCGAGAGCTTTAAGCTCTTGATGGCCTCAAAAGCATCTTGACCTGTGACTACCAGATCCTCCAATCGACTATCCTGACTATCAATGCCAGTCTCATCAACAACATTGCTACACTCATGGCCTACTCTGTCTATCCTTTTTGGAAGTGAAAATACACTTGAGAACTGATCTCCAAGCATATTGGCCATAGCCTCACTATCATTGACGGTTTTACCGTCGACCTCAAAAGGTCCTACAGGATGCTTCATTTTTCTCTTTGTATTTGCGAACGAGAAAAATGCCTTTGGATTAGTCTTAACCCCCTGGACAACTCTACTTTCCTTTTCCATCTGATCAGAATCAATGGAGGCCCTAATTTTAGCTTGAACCAAGGTCAATTTATTTTGGAGGCTAGCTACAACTACTGGATTTGAAGTACGCCGAAGTCTATTCGAAAGCTGACAACTCCGTTTAAACAACTTCTTTCTAACCTTTGGAATTCTGGACAATGGCCTACCTTTTGCCACCATTTCTGGAATACCAATGGACAAACAAACCTCGTCAAAAAGTAAAATAAGCTTATTTATAGCTTTATCTATTGATGGTTCCTGCTTTAGAATAGAAATCAAGTCCAACTCGCCTAATCTTTCAACAATAATGGGCCAGTGTTCATCTTTGAACTTAAACTTGGCCACGCCCACCTTTTGAGCAGGTTTAACTCTAGAGCTCGCCGGCTTTTGAGTAATGGTTGACCCTATCTCAAGAATGTGATGATCTGAAAGACTGCATGGGGCAACATGGACATACTGGATCAGATCAGGGTCATTGGAAAAAACTAAGTCTAAAACACTCTCTGCTCTGGTTGCAGCACCAACTTGTTGAGAGAGATTACGCAAGATCGCAAACTCTTCCAATTTTTCGAAAGACAGCGATGCTGTTTTCGAAATGGGAATGTACCCATCCGGACTAACCTCCCACTCAACAATGCTAGCCGGAAAATTGAAGTCACCAACCACAAAGAGTCGAGAACAAACTTCTCGATCTAACTCCTTTCGTGTAAATTCGAGTGCCGAAAGAAATGAGGAAGAACTACAAGAAGGTGGCCGATACATTGTTACTATTGTAAGATCAAGAGCCTTGACGTGGCAAATCAACAAATTCGACTTATGAACATGACTAAAATGTAAGTCTTTCCTGACATATAGACATACGCCCCCACGTGGGAAAATGGGATTCTCAGGGCGTACTCTATCACACTTCTTCGTCCAAAACTCCTGGACGAAGCCAAGTCTCTGTAATGGAGATAAAGGAGACCTCTCTATGAATGGCTAGCTCCTCCAGTACTCTGACCTTTGTGCTGTCTTTTTTGGAAATCAGACAATGCACGTTCAAATAGAGCCCTTTTATGGGCTTAAGGTCTTCCGATGGACCAAGTCTATCAGTTCTTGGACCTTCCTGTCTAACCTTAAAAAATCCTGCTTATTAACAAAATTTTGCTCTACAGGAAGGGATTGTTGAGGAGGGAGAGGGGCGACTACATTGGAGTAGGACCTAGGTTGCCCATAGGAAAAAGTGGGATGAGGAGCGGGGTTATGGATGTTCGGGAGAAGGGTAGAAATAGGAATAGGTTTTGAGGTAAGGGAAGGGAAATGGGACAAAGAGTTGGGAGGAGGAGAAGGACGAGAAGGACGAGGAGGGGGGAGGCTGAAAGGATGAAATGTTTTGGGGATTGGTTGGGGATTGGAGGCTAACCTATATCCATAACTAGGAGACCCAGATTTTGCTGGTCTCGGTTTCCTCTAAGTGCCTCGTACATGGACCTGTTTACACTCCACATAGAAACATGTCCCACTACTCATTGACCTTGCTTTTATTAAACTTTAGAAGACTTTAACTTTATTAGACTTTATTAAAGACGACTTACGAAAAAAATTATAAAATGAACGTTTTAAGTTAGTTTTTAGTTATGATATATATGAATCTTACAACCTAGACAGAATCATAGAAAAACGAAAAATTATCATTTGTTTTTGCGACATTGAAAATGTATTTTCACATTTCTTTGCAACGGCTCCAACGTACAGCCGGAGCAATCCATGTACTGCAACTCTACTTCCAAAGACTAGGGATGAATTCGGATCGGATCGATTCTGAAGTCGGCTCGCCGTGCCAAAATCCAAAAACCCAGGAACCGATCCGGAGTCGGAACCGACCTTTGAGGAATGGACTCATAAATTTCAAATTAATGTTACTTAGAAGCTCAACTTGCTCATTTTTCCTAAGTTTTTGTTGTACTATTTCTTACAAAAGATAATGATTTCTAGGACTCGGACAAAGTTCCAAAATGCAACTTATACCAAACATTCCAACTTTTGTCCATTTTAGTCAAATTTAGCAACTTTTTGTGCACAACAAACAGCAACTTTTGGTTTTTTGTCACGATCAACTAAACCCTGCCGAAAATTGTTCAAATTATATATTTTACACGTACTTTTACCGGTCTGTTTCAAAGAAACAATTGTTTTTTTCTTATTTTAGAATAATTTGTGCCAAGTCAGCTTGTTTTCTTTTAGAAGTCAAACGTTAAAGAAAAGACCAACTTAAAATAACAAACTTTCGCCCGAAATGAGACACAATTTTGGCCAAATTTGGCATTTTCACGTCAAAATGTGTCTGTAACAACCGAACCTCTAATCAAACTTTTGACTGCGTTCCGCTAAATCGTTTCCCTCAGCACTTCTTCCTCAGTCGAGAGTTGTGATGCATCACGTCTTAAGGGCTGAGGGTTGAACATAGATCTACTAAATAATAATACATTGGTATACCAATGACTTTCCTACTTGAATAAGTAGATCCAGACCTTCCTTATCTGTGATTATTTTAGTGTCATTTTTAGGCCAGAAAATAGCAATTTTCGTTGAACTGATGGCAAATTTCAACAAAAAATATTGCAAGTTTGACGCCAAAAACTGCTATTCTTCGCCAAAAAATAGCAGCTTCATCTGAGCCCTATGTATTACCCGAAAGAAAAAAATACTGATCCTTTAAACCGTGATAAAAAGCAATGTTGAAAAATCTATCTTTAAGACCCTATTTGAGCCGGATTCGATCCGATCCGATGCGGATTCGCATCGATCAGGGTCTGATTCGGATTCAAAAATTTATTTTCGGTTCCGAACCGACCCTAAAAAAATGTTAAACTCTCAAAAGTCGCCGAACCGACCATGAATCAAAACTGGAAAATCTTGGCCCGATCCATCCCTACAAAATACCCTCAACTAATGACTAATGTTTGTTAGGTATATCTAGATTGTTTTGAATATGACAGTGTTTCGAGTTAAGTTCAAGAAAAACACGAATATATGGTCCAGAATATTTTTCTTCAGATGGAATTCATCTGCTGTACATACATATTGATGCTGGCATGTAACAAAACCACTTGTGTACCAATGAGTAGGTTAAAAGGTTCATGCCAAGTTCTAGCCTAGTCGCGGACGAGGGCTTGCAGACGTCATGGTCTTTATTTGCTTTGGCATCCGAGAAGTGCTCCCCTGAGACTGTTTTCTGTGGCATCCAGGCCATATTTTGGATTCGATTCGTAAGAGGACCAACCTACGTACATCACAATAAATACATATAGCTATGGTAATCTAAGACTAGACTTGTTATTTTGCTGCATCATCAACAACAGCATACATCATTCCATTTCGACGTAGTATCTTGTGACGATTGTTTCGGGATAAATATGTATACTCCAACACCAATGAAAATAAAAGCAAAAGAGGAGAAACAAGACGTAGTTGGTAGGAACAAAGAAACTTTTAATTACAAAATACCAGATACATTCGTCAAGGCCTGCGGGACCAATTGAGGCTGACATGCTCCTCCAACGGTTCTTCCAGATTGAGAGGCTACTCACTCTACTTGTTATGTGTTGAGGTGCTGTTATACTCTCAATCTCAAAGTACCCATTCAAAAACCATTTTCAAACTACTCTATCCGGTTTATGGTGCTCTAAGGCAAAACTTTCTTAATTACTCTGTCAAAATGATAATCCACAAGTTCTTCAACCAAATCAGAGTTTGACCCTCATTTGCTTATGAGGATCAGGAAAGTGGGGAATGAATACTTGCAAAAAAGACGACGACCTAATAAGAATCAAGGTTTCCCATTAAAATATATGGATTGAAATGTTTTACAAATGAGACCTCGCTTTTGTTAAATTGAGCAGGGTGTTCGTGCCGTTTTCTTCTGAAACGGTCACCATTGTTGTCGGAGTTTCCCACGTAGTACTAAGAATGCAGAAGCAAAATGTAACAACCTTTTTAATACTATTGAATATCACAAATTGGTATTTTATGTTAAAATATCGCGTTTAGGTTTTCCATTCGGTCGATAACGTAAATGGGGTTTCTCGGTAAATTAAAGTGAGCTTCTAGGTATTTTTAAACCAGAGGCTCAACAAAGTCAGATAACACCTATCTCATAAGAACGACAACAAGGACCTTAAAAGACCCTTATCCGTTTTATTTGATGCTATGCTTCTTACAAAAGTTGCAATAACTTGATGGACAAGAGACATCAAACAGTGACATAACATGAAGTTTTGAATATGGCCTGTTGGTTTTGAAGCATATTCATGAAGTATCATCGATCGAACAAGCTGCCGAACTGAGAAACTGAGAAACATAAACCTCAACTCGAGAATGAAATGGGAACCAAATTTTGTTCCTGTTTTCGCGAAAATCTTACTGATGTCAGTTTCTATTGGATATTGCAGATTCAGCATTGGTACTATTCCACTTGCACACCGCTGTGAAAAGTAGCCTGACCATTATTTAATAACATGGCATGGCATGATTGTTGGTTAATATAGGTTCCGGTAGCGTTCGTTGTAGCCTTACTAGTAGGTTACAATCCTCAACGATAGGTTAGTTGTTGAGGACAGTTGAGGGTATGTTGGAAGCATAGTGAGACGCAGTAGAAATAACCTTGCTCGAATATAGTCTTGATCCATCAGCTGCGTTTATCAAAGGCAAAAGCGCAGCCAATGTACAGAGACTCTACTCGAGCTTGGTTAGTTCTACTGTGTCTCACTAAAATTCCAAATGTCCTTAACAAGTGACAAAATGTTCCACTTGGCCTACATGACGAACTAGACAAACTTGATGTGTTTCAGAATTATTTATTCGACAGGTTTGCTTAGAATTGGGCAATTACGCTCATTATCTGATTTTGTGAGACATAGCCAGCTTGTTGGGCGACCATGCACCAATTGCAATAGAATGTCACGCACAAATGCTCGGATATATTTTTTTCTCAAAGAGAAATACCAAAATTTGAAGAGCTGATAAGCGGCGGTGCCGTCAAAAACAAGGTTTTTGCTTGTTTCTTAGAAGCTTCTCGGCCAATGTTTTTGAAGAGCATTTGCTGAAAGTTCTAAGGAAATTTGCAATCTGACTAGAGTTTGAAAAAATATACGTTTCTTACCTCCGAATCCATTCAAAGTCCACCTTTTTATCGCAAACAACATGCGCAGTAAGATATGTTACAAAAGTGGGTATTTTGTCCCCAAATATGCAAAACTTTGAAAAAAAATTCACGGAAATTAACACAGTACTGAACTTATTACTGAATTAGCTTACATGAAACTCGTTTGTTTTAATACTTTTCGACTTTTTCGATGGTGGGAAGATAATGAATAAGGCTGAAATCCTCAGCAAATGACTGACTCCGTAAGTTTAAGGAAGAACATCTTTGCCAATAGCTCATCAAACGTTCCCAAACGAATCAAAAATAAATAAAAATTGGCAGTGATAGCCGAATTCAACGAGTTTTCAGGTACGAAAAACGGAAAAAGAGCCGAAAGGATTTTAGAATCGCTAGGGCAATTGCAAAACATCTCTACCTAGCATTGAAAGAAACAGGTTCTTACAAGTGTAAAAACATGAATGCGAAAAATACACCATCAAAAAACCTGGGCACTCACATTAGCCTTATTGATCAGGCATTTGCAATTCTTAGTTATGTGTCTTACTTCTTTCCGTTTTCAAAAGCTCAAATCTTGAGATGCCAACTCAAAATGCTCACTAGATTATTGAGTTTAGAGGCTTGAATTTAGATCAAAGTAGACTTTGCCATCACAAACAGGCCAATCTAGGGAATTCCTCCAATTCACTTCCAAGACAATGAATGATGAAAATGGACATGGACATGGCAAGCTTTTCGAATGCCCATTTTGAATTTATCGAAAATGTAAAATGCCAAGCCTTCACAGAAAAATGGATTTGTAGAATAATACGCACAGAAATGAACAAGTGCCTTGGAACAATCAAACTCTTATTGTCGCGTATACCTTGAAAACATGTGATAAAAACTGTTGATTCCTTAGTCCTGTCAAAACTACGATATTGCTGGCCATTATTTTTCAAGTTGCGTTACAAGGACGGCCGAGAATGCAACCAACTGCAACAAGACGTTCAGATCGGCTTCAATAATATTCTGCGCGAGGTACTGGGAATCAAACTGAAAGATCGGGTCTCTATCCGCGAACTTCACGACAAATCTGGATTCCTTTCTATCAACCAATTATGCGCAAAAGCCACAATCCTCGAAACATGGAAGGCCATTAATACGCTTTTACACCCACTCCGTGGAAACTTCAGCCAAAAATCCCTGCTGCGGACCAACGATCGACAAAGAGCACAACAAACAGAGACCTAACTCCCAAAAATAGAGACCAAAGTTCATCATGTACCCTTCAAAGTCAAGAACTTTGGAACTCCCTTAATGCCAATACCCGAAATATGCCAATTGGACAATTTAAGAGATCCATCGAACAATTAGTGGGCGCTCTACCAATTTAACTCATTCTGTCTTCCAATTTATCATGATCATGTTTTACCATCCGTCCCAAACTTACAAAAGCCCTTAGGGCTTAACATATCCAAATACAAATACTAAAATAAAAAGCCCCCAACTTATTGAAGAGTGTCTCATATTTCTGAGAAGCTACAATTTAAATCAAAAGTTTTCCATCTAAGCACGTGTGTTTAAATAGTGCCCTCGAGAGGCACTTGCTGTAAACCATGATACTTTTTAGGGTAAACAGTAAACAATCTTCTGATTAAGTTGTTCTTTGCCGCACTAAACGTGCTGTACAAAGTAATAGAAATATTCCACTTTCTCTCACATGACCACCAAATTACATGTTTTGGCTATTTTTCCCAAACTTTAGTAAAGTACGTTGCAAAAAAATGAAAGCATGAGAAAAAAAGTTGTTTTGTGGACAAAACCCCGTCACGCAATAAGAACATTGCTAGATTTAAAGATTTATATCTCTTGTTTTGCCTCGTTTTGTGTGTTTTGACGGATCGACGGCATTAGTCCAAAAAACAGGAAACAATTGCTACGAATCTGCAAAAATATTGGGATGAGCACTGGAATTTTTTCAAATGTAAAGTTTTGCTATCAAATGCTCTGTATAAATAGGGATTTCTTTGAACTAAGAACTACTACGAACTTTATCGCAACAGGGAAGCAGAAATTTAAAAAAAACTGTGGATATCCTCCGATTTATGAGATTGAAAACAGGTACATTTTGAAGCTATCAACACATGTCTGACAGTATTATACCTTCCCGCCAAGAGAAACAATTAAAGGAAGTAGTGACCTACCCCATGTTCCAAAATTAAGGTAACACTTACAAAAATGGGCATAACTTTTAACTGAAAGATTTTCGTGAACATCGAATAAAAGGTTTCATGATCTTGAGAGTCTACCAGTTGCCCTTGTTTACTTTAAACATCATTTCCTTCACCCTGAACAACGTGGAGACCGAGCGCCAAATGGTGATCGACATGGAGTCGCGCGGAAAGACGGTGAGGCCACGACGCCTAAGACCATCACGGAGGCCGCGTGCTTCGTCTTGAACGTGAACTTGACGTTGTCGGGGACATCTTCCGGCCTTTTGTCTATAATGTATCGATCAGTACGGCTGTTGGAGACACGATCGACCCGGCAAAGTTTTTCGTCTGAAAACAAAATCGTCGGTGTTCCGGCCTTCAGCTTGTTCAGCAGCTTCTTTGACCTAGCAAGCCTCTTGGCCTTGATTTTTGTTGATGAGGTGTTTTTTCCTCCTGGCTCTCGACTTCATTCCCAGATCGTCATGAACAATCCTATGGACTGTGCTCGGGGTCAAGGACATGGCCTTGGCCATGCCACGAATGGTCCGGACTGGATTCCTCTTCACGCGATTTTTGACAACGATAATCTTGACTTTTGTCCTTACCAACCTCTTCCGTCCCTGCCCTTTCTTCCTCTTGATAGTTCTGCGCTCCTCGAACCTTTTTTTTTGATGGCATAGATGGCCTTTCGGCTGATTCCCATGGCCTTGAAGGTCTCCGTCACCGTCTTTCCGCGCGACTCCATGTCGATCACCATTTGGCGCTTGGTCTCCATGTTGTTCAGGGTGAAGGAAATGATGTTTAAAGTAAACAAGGGCAACTGGTAGACTCTCAAGATCATGAAACCTTTTATTCGATGTTCACGAAAATCTTTCAGTTAAAAGTTATGCCCATTTTTGTAAGTGTTACCTTAATTTTGGAACATGGGGTAGGTTGGCCCTTGTCCAGGCCTGAGTTTAAGGTAGTGATGGACCGAAAGGGCTCATAACCGAAACCGAAAGTTTCGGCCGAAAGAGGGCTTAACCGAAACCGAACGCAGCTGACAACAAAATTGTATAAATCCAAAATACACCTTAAAAATCAAATTGCTCATGTGTTCGATGTTGGGTAGGCGCAAATTTTGAAAAATCGGGAAACTTAAATTTCAGAGGTTTTTGGACGAAATTTTTTTCGATTTTGTTGTCAAACTTCATCCTTTATAGTGCCTGTCTGCTTCCGGTTTCGGTAGGCATAACCGAAACCGAAACCGAAACCGAAATTTTGGCCGAAAGCGTTTTCGGTCCATCACTAGTTTAAGGTCTCTCTGACCTTTATGCGTAGATTGGCTGAAGCTGAGAGGTTAGCTAAAATCGCTTCAGCTAAAAGATATTAATTACACGTACCATTTACTTGTATCGTTCAACTTGAACGAGTCAACTCATTAGCTCTGTTTTGAAAACAACATCCAAGTCAAGGTCTCTCTTTTTGTGTTGTACTTTCTTTCATTTTCAATAAAAAGAACACCATCATCACTGAAGATCTTATGTGGCACAAACTCATTGATCGCCTTCGTGTAACTCATCCAACTTCTGTATTTAGCTTGAAACAAGGCAACGGTTATCGATGTCCGATGATTCGATAGACTACTTGATGCGAAGTACTCCACACTCGACGTACTGCACAGTCATTGATGTACGTTATCACTCATTGCGTTGGTGTTAGGGCTGATTCTCGAGAATTTTCTCTCTAGAGAATTCTCGAGAATTTCTCGAAGAAATCGAGGATCGAAAATTCTCGAGAATTTTTCCGAATTCTCAAGAATTTTCGAGAATTTTTTATTAGATTACTCCAGATTATATTTTGGAATTGATGACAAAACTGTTTCATTCAAAACGAAAGTTTCAAGCAAATGAACAATAGGAGCCATGAGCAATGTTTGAAACCCTATAAACATTTTTATGGTACATTCGAACAAGAAAATAACTCGTGAACCAGCCCAAACAAAATTTAAGTGGCTTCTCTGTCCAGATTCGAGGCAAGATTCCGTGTCTGTTTTTTTTCGAGATTCTAATGGCTGTGGTGGTGTGTACAAGAAAACCCGGTTTTGAAAATTACAGCTGAGCAAAAATCCGAAAATGTCCAAAGTTTTAACAATGTCAGCAGAACGTTTCAGAAATTTCAGAAATGATTGTCCGTGAAGTTCAATCAGTGTTTTCCACAATCATGTTCATATTGATTTTGGTATGAACTTCAAAAAAAAACCAATTTCAAGTTCTTTCGAAGCTTTGAATGTACATTTTTTCGCTCTTTTACATTTACTCAAATTCTCGAGAAATTTTCTCGAATTCTCGAGGAATTCTCATTCTCGAGAATTGAAATTTTCGGGAAATCGTCAGCCCTAGTTGGTGTATCAAAAACATTAATGTACGCGCAAAACTCGGAATCTACTCCACATCATCAGGACGTGTCGGTACAGTCGTCTTTTGTCAATTATTATAGCTGAATCCAGCCCAATAATCCTAGAAATTTATTCCATTCTAATAATATCGTTGGCCGCCAACGTGAGCGTGTGATAGAGAAAGTGTGTTTGTTGTGAGCCCGAGGATCTTCTGACCGCCGACTGCCACTTGAGAGTGCCGTCTTTTTAGGCATCCATTGATCACCCAAAGCTTCTCATCAAGGATCTTTTATCTTTGACCTTTTCATGCCAAACCTCAATGGATATGGTACACAAAACATGAGGTTCATTTGCGCAAACTCACTCGCTCGAAACTTGGTGTATGAGAACCATAGGTTTCTAAACCATCGGATATCGTGCCACCGACCCTCGTATTGTTTCACGCACCGCACGGACTGAAGCTCTCAAGTATAGAGATCACGAAATCAACGAACGTCGAGTTCAACGATTTTGCCTTCTCATCAAAGCCCAGTAGTACATATTCCAACACAAAATGAGCTTGTTGGCATCCTGTTACTCTCCGTAGATCGAATGAAAAAAATAAGTTCCTATAATTTAATCTTGCAAATAACAACAAACACTCGTGAACAAAATATTTCATTATGCTTTGAATCTAGTTGAGGTCAAGAAGAAGAGAGAAAGGCGATTGTCACTTATTTTTTGGCTTTGCCAAGGTACATTCAAAAAGGGTCTAACAATTGTCAAATTTAAAACGAAGATGGTTTTTCTTGTTTTCCTCTTGTCAAGGGCAAGAATACTGATCTAGCTTCTGGTATTTATTTTGATTTTGGGGTTTGATGGTCACGAAGTCCACACTAGGTATAAGAAAAGCAATCAATGCAAGAAGGAAGGTTTTTTTGGAAAACTCGTGAGAATTCCATCTCTTTAGTATTTTTATTTTAGGGTGAGCTGTGCGCTTTCCCCTTGTACTTTCTGATGCCTTTCGGTTATTACACTGCACGATTATCGATCACTTATATTTTTATTTTTTGACTTCGCATCGCTGTTGGACAGCTAAAAACGCCCTGCCCATTAAGCTTACAAAAGAACTTTGAATTCACACGATTAGTGGTTCCTTTGCCAATAACCTTGTTCCACTCGACTCATCGCGGGGAATTCTGCCTCACTACGGGGCATTTACGCCTCGTTCCCATTTGGCAGATCTACAAATCTGACCCATGACGTAGCCTTCTTCATTGTCTTTGAGTTCAGAATGGAATGGAAGCAAGCAAGTTTGCAGTTTTCATTTGATTGTGGTCTCCATTCAAAGCGAAGTTGGTGCAATCTCAAATGCATTTCTCAAGGCCAGGGCAGGAAGGGAATGGTACGCTGACATGAATTGAGTATGTGGATTTCTCTCATCACACCCCCTACGTACGTCGTACATACATACATTGAGTGTTGCATTTACGGACAGCGAGGACATTTTAAACAAGATGATATGCTTCCTTCACCTTTTCAAATGAAAATTGTTTGCACTTTTGAGCGTGGAAGGCAACTTACACAAATTTACGATGTTTGACCAAACGATCACCCGACAACTAGACGACAACGTTAATTCATACCCACTCACGTGCTAAGTCTATCTTTGAGTCCTGAAATAGACCCTAGGACTTGACCGTTTCAAGATGCTCGCTGACTCGACAAATTGCCAGAGGAGCCTCGATGTGTCTTGGGATCGAAAGGTGATGAATGCTGTCGATCCCAATAACAAAGAGAGAGAGAGAAGCTTGCTTTCGTGGAACTGGGACTCGTCAGTAAATGGATCTTGTCTCTCTTCGTCACTCTAAACGACAAATCTGGTCTACTAACTAGGCAGGCGTACGTATCTACATTCACACTACAGCTAAGGCAGAGGAGCTTTTCCACTTAGATGCATCCAATGTTCTCACAAAAAATACTGTATTTGTCGCGCATTCACTCTCCATGTTCTAAAAGTAAGAATGAACGAACGCAAGTCAAGGCCACTTTCGAACGAAAGCCATCTAGGCGAAAGATCCTTCTACTGATATATCACACAAGATCCCACGAAAAAGAACGTATTGTATTCGTCATCGATCAAATCCATGTATGGCGTTTGAGAGCTTTCTTAATGTTTTCTTTCAGTCCACGTCTAAACAAACGTCTCTGCGATGGTGCACATCAAGGCTGACATTGCATGGTAATCTTTCAAATCGCGCGCACGATGTACCGGGTGCGCCGGAATAGCGGACCATTTTCCCAGACGTCTTAGGAAGTAAGTGTCAAGAAGCAGATACAGTATTTTCATTTATAAAGCACCAACGTAGTTCTAATGACTCCTTACTTAAAAAGGGGGAGGTTGGCATTAATAATTTCCCGACAGACAGCTCAAGGACAATGGTAAAGCCGGCCCTTAAACCTGACTTTAAACGTTCCCTTGAACTTGTGATTTTAACCACTGGGAGGACATAGATACATGGCAAGGGGAATAATGCGTTTCTGTAAAAGGAAATAGATTTGTCCGCACCCGATCCTTCTTTCGTCAATGCAACTTTTTTGCAATTCCAAGTAAGGCATGTGCATTTTTTTGGTAAAAAAGAGCGTTTATTTGCTAATGATGTCCCAAAAACAGGACTTTCCTTTACTCGTGTCATGTTGATTTTCGTACCAGAGATACGTTCTCAATGGGGTATTCGTGAAGGAGACAGCTGCTGAAGTTGCCTAAAATCAATTGTAGACGGCGCCACATTTGACTAGGCGAGAATAAAATTTTGCTACGGAAGTACTGCTACCTTGAAAGTCCTTTTTAGACACTATTTCATCAGTTTTTCAAGTATTTATTGATCTAAAAATAAAAGAAAATAAGTTTACCTCATGATTTTGTCACATTTTTACCCATACACGGGGACATTTCTTTTAAAAAGCGAGTTTCAAGTGTACATATAGTGTTGCGTAAGTTTGGAAATATCCTTAGTGCGACACTTCCGGCTCCGCAACATCAATTTGATGAATACTTATTGTCGCATCGTTGTTTGCCGTTGTTTGCGGTCAAAAAATGGACAAATTTGCAGGTAACTGACATGACACCTAGCTTTTTACAAAATATGCACTATAAATACGTAACTCCAACGTAAATAAGAATTTACGTTGGAGTTACGTGAATGAAGAATATTATTGCGAACTAGTAGGGAACTAAAATAGACTAGAATCAAAGCTTCTTACTTCAGATTGTGCTTTTTCCACAACTTGTAAGAGCCCAACCGGAAAAGTCCCACTGCCGATAATTGTTGGCTGAGAAATTGAATGATGAGCTTCGAAGTCGTCGTGCTTGGGGTCATTGAAACTAACATGGATCTGATCAAATCGCCCTTCCTAGCCAGCCCTACAACAATTCCAATCATTTATTGGTCGATTTTGGGGTTTAAAACTTATCAGAGTCCCAGGGACGAATTTGGTCCTGGCCAGACAGGAAAAAATCCGTGCATGCGTCGTTTCTGACTTGCTTGATTAAAGACGTAATTTTCAAACTCACGCAACATTATATGTACACTTGAAACTCGGTTTTCGAAAGAAATGTCCAGGTGTATGGATAAAAATGTGACAAAATCATGAAGTAAAGTTATTTTCCATTATTTTTTGATCAATAAATCCTTGAAAAACTGATGAAATAGTGTCTAAAAAGGACTTTCAAGGTAGCAGTACTTCCGTAGCAAAATTTTATTCTCGCCTAGTCAAATGTGGCGCCGTCTACAATCAATTTTAGGTAACTTCAGCAGCTGTCTCCTTCACGAATACCCCATTGGATTGAACTTATTGGTCGTATTTTTTCACTCATTTTGATGCCCTTTCCCAAATGCCTGCTAGTTGCTAGACTCAAAACGGTAGCTCTTTTTTAGCTCTGTAATTGAAAGTCTAGACTTTGTCGTTGCAGACTTATCGACCCCCTCGGTGATGGGACGCCAGGACGAAAAAAACATCAACCCGAACATTAGTGAATGCAAGTGCCACAAGGCCATTTTTAACATCCCGTGACTGAAAGGCAACTCGTAACGAATCTTTTTCACAAATCTCTCGGTTGCTTACCTGCACACGTGATTGATTGCTTTTAGCGGCCGCTTCCGACACGGACATGGCGGTACCATTACTCAAACCCCCGGGGAATTTGTTCCTCGAGTTGGTAAGCAACATTCGCGCGATCAGAAGGTACAGCACTACCGACAAGATCAGAGGCAACACATAGAAGAGGAGGATGTCGGTGAAGAACATGATCAAGTACTCGGTGGAGTTGCGACGAAGTCGGAAACCACAAGTTGTCACCTCACCCACACCCTGGACACACACAGTGCGCGTTTGCGTCAAAAAGAACCATGGCGAGCAATAGACGATGGCAAACACCCAACAAGCCACAATGATTTTCTTGGCACGAGATATGGTGCAGATTGACTTGGACTTCATGGGATGGCAGATGGCAATGTAGCGCTCTACGGTGAAGGCCGTCAAGGACAAAGCCGAGGCGTCGATGCCTAGATACTGGAGGTAGATCATAAGCGTACATCCGACCGATCCCCACACCCATTGGTCTCCAAGGATGTGATAGCTCAGCACTTCTTGTGGGACCGAGGCTACCAGTGTAATCGTATCAGCCACGGCCAAACTCACGAGATAACAATTAGTGGTGCTGTGCATGGAACGCGTCCGTCGAACCACAGCACACACGAGCACATTTCCCAGAACTCCTATGATGAAAATGATGCTCTGAAATAATGTTCCGACTATGGCATAATTAGGAGAGTAGTACTCCTGGGGTTTACAATGAGGCATGGATCCGTTGGTGGGGACTGCGATGCAAGCCGATGTGTTATCGCAGCTGGATCCTGAGTAAACCACAGTAGTAGGCGAGGAAGAGGTCTCGGGATCAGTCAAGCCAAACTCATTAACCAACAGAGTTAGGTTCGTCTCCATGTTGCGACGTACCTTGTAGGTTTAAGCACGATTGATTTTTTGTATCCAACAAGCAGGCCTGACGTTGTGAGTGCCTTTTTGGTTTGGGTTTGTTGTTGATGGGGCTTTTGTTGTCGTCGTCGTTGAGCTTGGCTGTGGTGGACCCAAACTAATCGACAAGACTGTCAACCAAGGCTCTCCTAAAAATAGGCAACAATGCTCTCTCAAGTATGAAATGCATGAGGAAAAAGATTGCTGCGGAAAATAGTAATGGGAGGAATTGAGTTCACCGAGCGAGCACGGCTCGTGGAACCAGCCTTGAAGCACACTGAGTTCACAAATCAGAGCTTCTTGCCAGCCGCTTCCAGACGTTCTTCAGCGCTTCTCCCTTCAAAGTGATTGCACCACAGGGAATCCGGAAAAGACAAGACACTGGAAAGGCATCTTCTTCTTCATCTTTGCCCAGGCTTCATAACCCAGAAAAGGCAGCGAGACTTTGACAACAAAGTCTTGCTTTGCCCCTTCTTGACATACAGTAGCAATATTACGAGCAAGCACTGCACTCTCTGCTTTTGGACGATTCTTGGTTCTTGGTGGATCGTGTCTCCAAACGGCCGCTATGACTCCGAAGAGAGACTGCCAGGATATATAATAAGAAGAGCTTTGTCACTCCCGTCGTCCGTTTCGTCCGTGCTTAGAAAATCTGAACGACTCTAAAAGCTTGAAAAGCTTGCTTGCCACTCACTGCCCTTGTGGCCAAATTGGACCCGTCTTAGACTCGAAGTGGAATCGTTTTGTCGTGGGATGGACAACGCTACGTTCGACTCTAGGCCAGCACTTTATTTGTAATGTCTAGAATATTCAGCAATGGCCCAAGACACTCCTTTCAGTTGAAGCAGAGTCGATTAGAGTCAAGGATTCGGCTTGAGTATCGTGCACGAACTTGAAGACAAACGCCCACACACTAGAGTAAATGGCTCATGAAAGGCACAACTTTTTTTGTTTTACTTTTAACAAAAGTAACAATCTGTTGAAGAACACTAAAACCGTGATACACCTGGATTAATCTTCTCCAAGATTATTACAACATGATGAAGAAGATCCAAGAGACTCGTGAGTCTAGTTCCACGGGTGGTGACTTTTGGATGGTCCAATAGAATGAATTTCCGATTCAGGTATTCACATTTCTCTAGACTTTGATCTTGACTTGCCATGGGAGATCTCTTTTGCGTTTGACAACTTGGCTCAAGTCTCTGGCTGAAAGGATTCGCAAATCACTCTCAAGAAAGGATAATGAAGCGTGCTTGAGTATTTTTTCGGCCTTCGAAATCCAAGGAATCCAAGACTCGCGGAGGAGAACGTTGACTTTTCTTGAGGCGATTCATCTTGTGCTCAATTTTCATGACAAGACCTCTTCTCTACCCGAGTAGCGCACGAAAGTGGGACCTAAAGGCCAACCTTTCCCCCTTGATCGCCTGGGTTCCCGGCTTTGTCTTGTCTGGAAAGACATAAATTTATCAACAAAAAGTTAGAGCTCTCTCTTCAAGTTATAGACACGACTCACGACAGGACGACCAGTCTTGTCAGACACAACACGTTAGCTCCATAGACAGCAAAAATACAGAATCGGATTCTTGTCCTGATTCCATACTATTGATGTTCTTGTAACTATTGGGATTTTGTTTTTGTCTTTTTGTCTATTTACCTCCTATCCTGCCACCTTCCTTGACGTTGCACTCATTTCTTGAGAAGGAGAAGACTTGTAATCTAGAGCAAAATGTCTAGAATTCCTGTGACATTGAAGAATCGCAATTAAGTCAAATGCTGCAGAACCCTCCTTGCCTGTGGCTTCAAATACATGGGAAAGCCAACTAAATATCAAGGTTATTGAAGCAAGAGACCACCCTTGCCTTAGTATGAAATACAAAAGAAATTAGGAATGCATTCCTAATCCTGCCTGGGTTAAAAACACAGCAGGTAACTTGAAAAGTTCAAGAAGCCTCCTACTCTTAAGTGTTTGAAAATGCCAATCAGCAGGAAGAACAAAGTGATCCAAAAGCGTCAATTGCACTCAACAATGCCATTGCTCTCATGTTTCTCGTCATCCTGTTTCAACCCAATGAGCAACTGAGCGTGGATTAGGATCCAATTTCCTGGTAGACGAACACTTCACCAACTTACCGAATGGAAAACACTCAAAGGTGAAAGAAAGTTCTTGGGTTTAAATTTGATGCCTTTTTGGCCTGAGTGCTTCAAGCAGAAGTCAAGTGAAGACGTCCCGAGAATTCGGTTGGGATGTTAAAAGCTAAGAAACAACATTTGAACAGTTTTAGAAGCTTTTGCTTATCAGTTGATGACACGAAGCTATCAACAAAATGAGGCTTCAATGTCTCTGAGACCGTAAACTTTTGTCAAGTGACAGCTCGAAAAATCGGCCACTTAGAAGTCTCATTGGTTCGACCTTTGTGATTTGCATAGTTTAGGTCACATAATCGATAGGTCTATAGCGGTTAGCCTACTCACATTTACCGATGTGAGGCCATTTTGAAGCAAGGGAGCGACTCAATCCTCCTTTGGTCATAAAGTTTGCTGTTACAACTTAGAAAGGTGGTTGTATTTAAGAGTTAAGGTTGTGACGTCAATTACAATTAAAGGGCAACAAGAACTGCAAGAACAGTATGAACGTTACATAAAACATTAAGCAGAAAATATTTATCTTGTAGAGTTTTGATCGGTCAAGTTCTTGCAATAGTCTTTACATTGGTTACAGCCCTTTGCTTGTAGTGTAGTAGGTGATGTACGTTGAAAATGACTTTGTCGATTATTTATTCTTTCAAAGCAAACGAATAGTAAGTATGATGGGACAATGCCCTATGATAGACGTGATTATTGCTCTTTGGGGCTTCTCATTTAGTTCATAAGCTTTGCAAATTAATTGTCTCTTTTACAAAGCCATGCAAATGACTTTCCAAATTCGCCAACTCGACTCTTTTATTAATCTTAGGCTAGCCTAACAATATTATTTACTTCGTTTGCCGCCATTTTAGAGTATGCTCCAATGGCATGAAATTTGTACGAATAAACTTGGAAAATGGTGATGAGCTTGGATTAATGTGAAACCTAAGAGCCTCATTTTCAAGAGTCTCTTTTCTACAACAATCAGATCAAGAAGTGGCACACTTCAGCAAATGCTCAGGGAAATGTAATGGAAACCCCGAGGTCAAAAAAGTTGTCTGTTTCTTATAACCGAAATAAAATTTCTGCGTTATGGTCTGGCAATGCAACGTAAGGCCGACGACGTCAGTAGTGTGTCAGCCGGGGATAAAGAGAAATATGACTTTTCTAAGAGGCCAATTCAAACTTTGGCACTCGTCGTATCTCGTATGTACTCTTGGCGGCGTTTGATTTTGATACTAACTGACAATTCGGCTCGCTCATTTACAGTGGTGGGGATCAAATCCATGCTGGCTGCAGGGCAACGCAAGAGAGCCACCATGAAAAGAGCGGTTCAAAAGACGCAAGGGAGTGGAAGCAAGGGGGGCTCTCAATTTGAGCTGACAAAATGGCCGAACTGATACAAAAGAGCCCTTTCCTACTTTGGGGATGGTGGGACCAGAAATGAGAAGAAAATTCACACACGTACGCCTAGTTCAATTGTCAAGGGAGGATGGTACACGGAACGAGGAAAAGGCCATCAGCCGTTTCCGCTCAAGTGGGCTCGTTAATTTTGAGTCCACGTACGATTCTGATCTCATTTGGGAAAGAGATCAGAGAAAAGATCGATCGATTGTGGTGGGAAAATTTGTAAGCACCTCAGATTAATGACAAAGACACTCAAGTTTTCTTTTCGAGGGATTTTGATCAACTTGTTTCGAGGAGTTCTGCCACTCTATTATTTAAATCTTTAACACCTTCGGCCAACTTATAGATGGAACGTCAACACTTTCGAAGATGAATTGCTCCATTCATCTCGAAGCTGTCAAATGAGGTTCCAAAATATTGAGCTTGGCAGGCATTCAATTCCTGACATACCTGAAACCGATTTCAAGTCGATGGGCACGTTCGTTCGTCAAACAGTTCTTTCTCAATCAGAGAGGATTTGACACGACCAAGGACGAGTTGACTTGACTTGATCCGTTTCGCCTCGAGCAACTATGCGAAATCCGCAACTTTCAACGGAGACAGAACGGCGTGGATTCTGAATCCTGCTGATCCGTTGCACGATGATCCCCAGCTTGGCGTTTCACCATCGTCTCATGTTTGAACATTGTCTCTTTTCAACTGGATCCTTCTTGAACACTTCCAAGGAAGAGCCCTCACTCGAGTTTCTTCCCTCTATCCACATTGTGGCCTCAACTCGATGGCTGCGAGCAACTCGCGATCCTCCTCGCTCCTCTTCTCTCCTTCTCTTTCCCTGTTCCCCCTCTTTAGATTCTTCTCCCTTCTTTCTTTTCGTGGGGAGCTGACTCTTTCTTTGCCTTTTGCCACCGCGGACGACGTCGCTTTTGCTTTTCGAGGACGGTCCTCAACTTCAGGACTTCGACAACAGCCGAGCGTCCTTCCCGTTCCCTCCGTCCGTGATGCCTGCGGATAAAAAAAACTCTGCTGGAAGAACGAGGCTGGCAATTCAACGAAATTCCGCTTTCAACGAGTGTCGTACCATTGTTGGATAAAGTCTTCTTTTTACCAGAGCGAAGGACGCCAAAGTGTATGAGCATACATGTACAGCCAAAATGAAGAAAAACTCCACATTGCTAATTTGGAGGGAGGTTGTAAAGTAGACACAGAACTCACTGGGTACCCAAAAGAGCCATTTAAAACAACCGCCTTTCTCCCTTGACATTTCCATTGTCAATTGTGACACAAAACCCAATAGACATGGCTAAATTGTGAGCGTCGTATCGGCCTTTGGTCAAAATTAGTATGCTAGACAGTTGTCCCAAGGTAAGTTTCAGATGAGTATAAGACGACATAACAACTCTCAACTGGAGCTCCCGCCCAAAAGCTTGTAATCTTGTCTTGAGAGCTTATCATTCATGGTCGAAACCAAGAAAAATACGGCGTTGTCCTGCCAGTGTCAATTTGACAGAGTGTGTTCTAAGATCTACGTAGGGTAAACAAAAGTAATAATCAAGATAAAACGTGCCACATTGGTCTTCATGTCCCAACCGAGCCCTGGGCTTTTTAATCCTTATTAGGCTAGGTAGAGAAAACCACGGTTCATTCGAGCTCTTTCATAGAGCAGGTTTTTGTTGTTTTTGTTTTTGTTGTTGCTGTTATCATCAACAACAAGAACTAGTTGGGCAGTCTTAACTTAATGGGCCTCAAGAAGGACGAGTTAGCTGAAGAATCGTGGTTCTCAATGTAGCACTAATCCTATGGGTTTACTAACCAAATGGTTAACTAGCAATTGCACTTACAACCATTATCTTTGAGCCAAAACTTTTTCCAAAATGATAAATATTGACAAAAAAATTGAAATCATATTGAAAAGAGAAAAGAGTGAAAAAAGATATTGATATTCCCCTTTTGGAGCCATTTCTGAATATTTTTTCCCACAAACATCAAATTTCTCCCTTGTGGAATTCTTGCCATTAGATTTCTATCTTGCTAGATTTTCACACTCTTGGAAGTTCGAAAGGTCATTCCAGTTGAGAGGATCCAAATCACCCAAATCACCATGAAGTACGGAAAAGGCCATCACGTAAATATTTTGTATTTTTAAATAGGCACAATAACAATTCATATGTTATATGTGCAAGCAACTAATAACGCAAAGGTTTTGAATTTCCTGGCCATTTTATTCTTGAGCAGGCTATTCAATGTGCACCAACAAGACCCGTAGATATATTGAGCCCAAGACAACTAACATCTGTCCCATTAGTGGAGGCACCCTCCACCTTTTCGAGTGCGGGCAAGGGTTGTGAGGGCCGGGGATGTCATTACTTTGATGCGACACGTCTAGCGAGGCTACCTTCTTGGGACTTTGGAGGGGACGAGAACAACCTCGGCCAACAACAACAATATTGCTAGGCATTTGATACACTTTTGATGAAGTCGTCTTGTCATCTTGTGATTCAAAAAAACAGGCGATTAAAGACTTAGACTTGAATAACTTTATTTGGCATCTCAGAAGTTTTCCTCAAGTTTCTAAAACCTTAAAATAGGAAAAATTATGAAGAAACCGCCAATAAGCCTACATTTTAATGCAAAAGTCAATCAAATTAGCTCCAAAAATTGATTTATTTTTTGGGTCAAAGTTACCTCTAAAAACTTTTCCACCAAGAGCTGGGAGAAAATAGAAAAAAAAAAATTTAAAAAAAATCAAACCAATTCCGATCCATTTCAAACTTCTGACGAGATGGAGCTCGGACATTCGGTCCATTGTTATTTTTGTAACGAAAGCACAAACTTGCCGGGAGTTTAAACAAAAAAGTTTTATAAATAATTGAAACTTTTTGACCTTTTCACTTGGCTCTCCGTTGTGTACCTTAAACAATTTCCGGTTACTGACGTCCCTGTCATTATGTATGCACATGAAATCAGTTTGTGCGACTCTCTATTATCATAATATCCACGAGAAATTTAGCTCGAATACAAGTACTTTTGAGGAAACTTGACTCTTACAGTATACTCCCTGTGGGCCCACAAGGGCCAATTTTTGGGTCAATCGTGGGAATCAATTTCTTATTGACCAACCATTTTTCAAACTCGTGATGCCTGCTTACTTATAATAATACTCGGAATCAAGTAAGCTACAAAGTCATCAAAATGCAATAACAATCTTTTTCCCGTTCGCCGAAGGAAACTCCTTTCAAACTATGTTGGTGCCATTTGATGATTACTAGGGCTGCACAAAAAATGCAAATAAAAATGCCAAAATATGCACCAAGAAAATGCAAATAGAGTACACAGTTGAAGAACATTTGAACTAAATAGATTTGCAATATACGCAGATTCTTTTGGAAAAAAGCTTTATTGTGGAAGGAACATTTTTTCTTTGAAATCAAGGGCCATAAAGATCATAAAAACATTTGTACCTCTTGGTTTTTCATTATAAAATTATTAAAAAAAGGTTGTCACATAATTTGTTGTTAGTGAAGTAAAACTATGCGATTTGGTCTGAAACGTTTGCATTTGGAACAAATTTCTTTTCACGCTTTCATTCTTTAATTGAAAAACGATTGGCAAAACTTGAAAAACGATTGGCAATGCTTGAAAACGATTGTCAAAGGGAAATCTTAAACCTTTAAATGAAGCACTTTTGTTTGGTGCTCAAAAATCCTGATCTTCCTCACTTGCAATATATCTTTCATTCAATCAAAAATTACCCGTGGGGAGAAAATAGAGGTGATTTATCCTGAAAACCTCAACTGAAAACGATGTCAGCCAAGCCTTCAAAAATGGAAAAAGAAAGAAAAAATGTCAAAGGCAAGAAAATGTCAATGTTTTTTAAGACTTAATTGCGAAAACACCAAATTTCAATAAAAGTGCCAAAATTATTTATCAAAGATAAGAAATGCCAGAAAATTTACCCAATTCCGATAAAACCAGCAAAAAAATGCGAAAATGTAAATCAACCAAAATAATAAACAATAGAAAAAAGTTTAAAACTTTGCATTTTTATGAAATGCTCAGCCCTCATGATTACTTTCTCCACATTCTTGAAAAGAGAGGGACCAATCAAGGGGAGGACAGAAGACTCCTACATTCTTGATTGTTGACTTCGCACGGGCCTCCTACGTATACCAAGTCTTTAGGGGAAAAGCAGAATAAATTCATGTAGGAAAAATGTGATATTCCACATTACGGCAATCTTTATACCAACCATACTTTGAAGTTCCTTGTCTTTAGGAGACAAACAAGGACCACATTTAAGCTACGCATACATGCATGATCCCCTAACACTTCCCTAAGACAAAGCAAGCCCACGCCATTTCACCAAGACCTTGCTGACTCGACCTAAGATTGAGGCTAGGTGCCAGTTATCGTAATTTGCCGGACTTTATGAGAGGACTCAGTCTTGTCGGATGATTGAATTGAAGTGCCATTCGCTTGCACGCTCACTCGTCGTGAATGACTACTAGGCTTCCACGGGCTGGAGCTATCAACTATGTTGATGTTGATCGTGCTAGCGACCGTAGCATGCATGCATGCATGCACTGGGCCTCAAGGACTTCCTTTGACTGGTCCTAAGGTTTGGCCTTTAGGAAAAAAGTTCGAATTTCACGAGACCTCATTTGCATTTCTTGGGCGGGGAAAAAGGCAAAAGCGCAAAGGAAATACCTAATCTCCTTTTTATATCTCTAGTTGGCCAGATCAAACGGAACAGGACCGGGAGTTTCCTCTCCAAGATATCGAGACTACCTATTGTGCCAGACTTTACTCAGCAGCCATGCCCGGTGGTTTCCAGCCCCTCAAAAGGCTCTGGCACGAATATACAATTGAGATCTGGAAAATTCATACCATGACAATAAATGGGTTTGTTTGTTTGTTCGGGTCGTTGCCATTTCTGTTGAAGGAGCACCCATATTCTGGGCAAGGTTAACCTTTCGGAAACGGAAATTACTGATTCTGGTTGAACTCAAACACCAAGCCTTTCATCAAAAATGTCATTCAATTTGTTCGTGTTTTACACCAAGGACCCTCCAGCTCAGAACTCATTCGCATTTTTCACGGCATTTTTCTTCAACTTTCTGGAGTCAATAAAGTGCACTTCCTTTTTTGTTTTTGAGTTGAAACAAAAATGAATAAGTCATTTGGCATCGCACACAAATGAGATTTGTTTATAGCCACTAGTGCGAAACAATTCAAATTCAAGTAGTTTCTCAAAGTAAACATATCTAAATTCTTAGTACTTAGTGTTTTTATACATTTACTGTAGCTGACAGAGCGGACAATCATCCGTAAATACTAAAAATGAATAGAACTTGTGATTGGCTTGTAAAAAAAGCGCAATTGACAACACATATAGTGATGACAAACAGGGCCCATCCACCATTTTCCTTTTACCACAGATGAATCTTCTATTCCAGATCATGAGCTTATCCTGGTTCCCTATCTCGTGGAGCCCATGAAGCAAGGGCCTGACACACAAAGTTGAGATAGACTCCATCGAAAAGTTCATAACTCACAATTTTCGTATTGATCACCTCCATATCACGTTCTCAAAACCGGAGTTGGCCAGAACATATTCTGATTCTGAATTTGATTTTATTTCCGAGCAAAATTTTGGTATCAAGTTTTTCACTCAAAGCTGCTAAAGCAGGGCAATTGCTGCGTTAATGAACCCTTCCTTAAAAGTCCATTTGGGAAAAAAACGAAAACGTTTTAACAAAGAACTGTCGACACTTCTCGACAAAAAGGAGGCAGGTTTTCAAAACTCTATTAATGATTTTCGGATGTTGCTACTTGAATCTCAAACTTTTCCAACCAAGAGTAGTGAACTCTCAACGTTTCTTTTACTGATTTGTGCAAACTTTACAACGGAGTTTTGGTGTCCAGTATTAAAAGAAAATAATTCCTTCGTACAAGACTTTATTGGGTTCAAAGTGGCAATCACACCCAAACTAGTGAGTATATCATGCAAAATAAATTCAACATCACTGAGAAATGAACAAAAAATGAGAAATAAACTCTAAAATTTCTAAAGAACACCCAATTGTGATAAAGAGACTTTATGAACTACAGTATCAAGAATCAAAACTGAAGGCCTGACTGAATTTGAAAGAGCAAATGTCAAGTGCAGATCAAGTTTTCTTGACCGAAACCGAATTGAAAGTTTTCTGCGGTCGTGCAACAAGTTTTGGTTTATTGATAGTTTTAGATCAGGGGTCGGCAACAGCTTTTGGGTTAAGGCCCACCAAATTTGACTTTGCGTAGTCAGGAGCCCTCTAAACAGATCCTGGTAGGTTCATGGACCCACATATCTACTTTCAAAGAGCTCAGGGATCAGGAGTACAACACTATGCATGCTCTTGGGGCCCACTATTTTGGACTTACCCCATTGGTCCTAGGCCAACCAATGAGCACCCTTGGGCCCACAGGTCGGCTCAGGACCTCTGGTTACCAACCCCTGTTCTAAATTATCTCAATTTAAGCAAAGTATTGGTTAATCATGTGCAAGTCATTTACAGTATTATATACTACATCTGTTAACTTTTTATCATATCTGCCATGAATTTTGAATGGAATGTATCACAATCACGGAAATGTCGAGCTAGGATCCCTCAAACAGGTAGGGAATCATAAGAACATAAAAAGCAGAATTCCAGTTTCCTTACAAAAAGTTATTTTTGACGTTACAGCATTCCGCCAGCAAGGATCGAGTTGTCTAAAATGCGACAGAATTAAAAAGCATGCATTTTCTCTTCTTCTTCGCCTTTTCAATCTTTGATTTAGATTAAAGCAGGTAATGTCAAAATTACTGACAGGTTTAAAATCAGACAACTTAAGAACCAGATAAACCAAATAGATCAAACTCAACGTCGAGAAAAGAGTTTGAATTATTTGGATGACGAGCTTAAGAATAAAAAATGAAATTTTTACTCAGTTAAATCATTTACGTTCTCTTGCAAACGATACCTTATTTGTGTTGGGAAGCGGTTTTTTTAATTTTAATTTTACTACATTTTTTAGGCATCGAAACAGCTGGCTTTATAAATTGTCATTAGTTATGAAAAAATGATAACAAACCTAGGATTCCAACACCGTTTCAAGAATAACTCTAGATACAAAAATAATGTTTATCTAATTTTGATTGCCTTACAATGCAAGACAACAAGATTCTTAAGCTACTTAGAAAACGAGTTTCCGACAATGGCATTGGTACTTTTTAAATGCCAGTTGATTTGGCTTTGTATATTTATTTGTTATTCTGACACTGAATTGCAATGGCAAAGCGTTATGTGTAAATGTGCTATTCCTTTAAGCACTTTCAAATTCCCCTAATCCGATCCAGTTTTTGCACCTTCAGTCTCCTGCTTCGTGGAGGTCATTTTTCTTCGTTAAATGACCTCCTAAAGTGACAATGAAAAGTGAAAAGAAAATTGGAAGACTGGGTTGTAAAAGTCCACATTGGAATTTTGACAATTACAACTTTTGTTTGCAATTGAAGCTTGTTCAAAAAACTTGTTTGGGCCTATTTCTTTGAGGCCGTAGACATAGATAAAAAAAATTGTCAATGATCCGTCCAACGTTGTTCAAAGTTCAAGTGCTCTATTAGCGATTCTATCTGTACCAGCAGAACCTTGATTGAAAACCTCTTCCTGTTGAAGATAGGAGAGTAGAATGTACGCAATGAATCAAATCGGAACTTGGTCTCTCAAGGTGATATTTTCGTGGTTGATACGGGAGAGCGCTCTATCGTGTTCTTTGGCCAATCCAATCCAAAAATTTCAGTCGAGATGGAACGTCATCGACTCGACCTAAGGTTGAAGTGTGTTAACGAATATGCGGAAAAAATCCACGAACATATCAGTTTCAGTCTTCGACGTAGTTTCCCCTCCAAGATGTCGTCAGCCTTTTCAGCTAGTTCGTGCTTCCGATCTAGACGCAGTACACACACACCTCTTGCTCCTGCATCCAATCAGATTGTCCACCAGATACGTATATGGTGGTTTTGTCGGCGGTATGAAAGACATTGAATTCACAGGCATTGCCTCGATGGTCTAACGTGGCCTAGCTTCGTGGTTGTTTGCTTGTTTAATGGCTATCCGCTGCCCTTCTTGAAACTCAAACCAACCACATGCTCAAGAAACCCCAAGAAAAGGGAGGCAAGAAAGAAAGAACGAAGAAGAAGAGAGGACTGAAACCGAAGGAATGGAGAAACCGAAGGAAGTGCCCAACACCAACTGGGTTCCGTTGAGAACCTCACGATCCACGGTCAACGTATGTCGGTCAGGTCTCTCTCTCAGAGTCGGGGTTTGCAATAGATGGACCATTAATTTACACACGTATCCAACACCACTCACACCCATACAAGCACAGCTTCGAACAAAGCAATTTAAGGTGCTATTTATGGCCGAGGAACCAAAGAGAGTAGTACATTTTTGACATGGAACGTCTCATTTGTGGTCAGCGGGCATGAAGATTTACCCAGGCTTGAGAAGAAACTTTTGTCTTTGTGGACGTTAATGTGAATCACGAGTGGACAAACGCGCTGGTGACATAACAAGGATTCCAGGGCTGAAACTCACAGCAAAGCCATATAAAGGGTTAGGTGTAATTACCCATGCAGGATTTTATACGAAAATTAGATGGCTAGGGATCACTTGATAATCTATGAGCTCCTCCAACTACTTAAAGAGACGTTTCCAAACACAATGAGACATTCCTACAAGAATTAGGAAGGACATCTCAGTTTCAAAATCAAAACTATAGTTCCCAAAATTGCGCGTCATGCACGACGAATGAATGACTAACTACTTCATTAATATAATTTGAGTCAGCCAATGCATCTTGTGATTTTGAGATGTTTCTCATTAACCATCCGGGATATAATTTGATTGGACCTCTAATTATAACCCATTTTACTCACCAAGCATAATGATGCTCAGCCCTGTACAACAACAATTGTTGGATAAAACTCCTTCGCACATCGACATACATAGATTTGCCTCAGTCTGGATGGAGGAAACACGTTTACTCTAATTTGAACTACGTTTTCCTGCATAGCTCAAACAACAATTCTTACTTACTTTTTTTTATTCCCAGGATTTCCTCACTGCATACAAAGAAAGAAACTTTCATAACATTGCCATGGACAATTGTGTATTTTGGCCTAGAACGGTCCAATTTGTCCAGACTTTCCTCCCTGTGTATTTGATGCGGTTGGTGATTTAAAGTGAAAAGCTTTTAGCAAGATTGTTCTCAAAGGGCACAAGCATGAAATCATGACACTTTTAAAATGAAGCAAATACGCCTTGCCATTTTGTATTGAGTTTCAGCCAAGTTAAAGAATGACTTTCAAATTAATTTGTCATTCAGATTACTCTTGACCAATTTTTGCGAGTAAAAGTTTTTGCAAGGATATGGGATTCATTTTCTACCTGGCTTCTTGTTCTTTGTAAGGCTATAAAACTGGAACCACCATGTGCGACAAATCACTATCAATGTGAGTAGGATTTTTGTTTAAGACTAGATTTAAAATCAGAATTTCGGTAAAAACTCTTTTCGGTCCATCCATCAGTCATGTTAAACCTTGCTTCTTTTTTTCTTGCCACAAGCATTAGGTTCACGTGATGATCCAAGGTTTGTCCAGTTTGAATGGCAACCATCCACGGTCATCCTTGAGTCATAAAGGAGTACAGCACATTCTGACATGTATCTAGGGAAGGGCAGCCTCGTTTTGGTTGACTTCAAAATAGGCTGTACACCGAATTTAGCTCGGCTTTTTCATCCCTTAGACTCGGTTCAATATCGTCTCGAAGAGACGTGACAATCTGGCCACAGGATCCACACAAGCACCCATTAAGCCAACCACATTTTCTCTTGTGGTATGGTCCTTAGAGGGAGAGAAAGTGAGAGAGAAGACTGTTCATGCAATGGAATCCCATTTTTTCGGTCGTCGTCTGAGGTGTCGTTGTAAAAGTTTGCCGAGAAGATTTAAATGCAATCACCTAGACATTTTCTACGTTTTCTCCTGACTGTGATACTCGCATGTCTTCCAGAGCACTTTATGAAGATTATTTTCCTTTCATTCTGGCTGAAATGGTTCCGCAAATTGGCAAAGATTTCCAAGGACGGACAAGTTTGAGCATTTTGTTGGATCCCAGCCGTCAAATATTGCCTGGACACTTAGTTACGGGGAAATTGTTTGTGTTAAGAAGGATAAAATGACAGAGAACGGTTACCAATGAAGCCACTGAAATTTATTTGAAACTCTTTCAGCACAGTTTTACTGGTACAAGTTTCAATTTATGTATTAAGATTCAAATCAGCGATGAAGAGTATTTTCATGAAATGGAACAGCAAGAGTGTTCACGAATGTTTCTGTGCATCAAATGACTAATAAATGATTATGGGTAACCAGTATATACTGATTAGATAATAGGTTGATGGCTGGCATGTACAATTTACACTCTTTAGAAACCTTGTGGTAGAGTCAGGTGTTTTGGTAAGCATACATACAGTAAAGGTGAGGAGTTCAAATAGATCTAGCAGAAATCGTAACATCAGTTGATCGGTTTTAAGTGATGGTAGGTTTCAATTGCTGGATGTAGATAGTTCTTTTGTAGTTAAACAATTCTTCAACAGGACATAAGAAGTTTACTCTAATCCTTTTTCCATTGTTTCCTTTCAAGTACAGATAGCCCAAAATATCAGCTTGAACCTTGGATTATTTCAAGAGCACAGGTCAATAATTAGAGTGATCCTAGATATGTATTCTCTTCAGAATTGATACCCAAAAATATAAGTAACTTTAATGAAAACACGATAAAATAGATTAAAATGTATCTGAAACGCAAATAAATATTCAAAATTGAGAGCCTTTTTTATCAAAACATATTGGGTTTTCCTTTCCAAAATTCTGATGAATGGGCAATGATGTCATTTCAAGAAAAATCAATGTTAAACAATTTACACCAAAAATACTTCGTGCATATCTTTTTGCTTACAACGCTCTTGTTGTCTAAGATTTGGCAAAGTATTGCTCCCCATGATTCCAGTACTTTTTCATATAACTATTTTATATCAAAACAACCAAGGTATTTTTAACACACATTTCCTCCATTTGGGTGTCACTGGTTTCTTCCTTGAAACAAGTCATAAAAGTTTTAAAAGAAATGAATATATTTCCATTTTTTCCCGAACTTTTGATAAACTTTTCCAAAAAGTGATGTAATTTTAGGCGAAAATCAGATATTTCTATTTCAAGAGTACAAAGAATGTACCGAAATTCTTAAAAAAATATCAATCAAAGGAAGTCAGAGTGGCCACGCGTACTAGCGCGTTCTTAAAAGTGCCGAGTGTAAGTGCTTCCCCAGACGGTGTAGGTTCGAATCCTGTTGGGGGTCGGATTGAAGTTGTCGGGAGAACTCCTTCAATTTACAGAGAATCGCATACCTTGTAGCGGTAATAAAAAATCCGTAAAAAAAAATGAGAAAAGCGATGATTTTCCTTTTTTGTGGAAGAGACTTGCGGGAGAAAATGCTCAAATATCTAAAAATCGGCTCAAAATGGTAAAATGAATATTTACATATTGTAATTCAATGTTTTACCACTCGGCTAGCTATTAAGCAATTGCTCACCTTAAGAAATCATGCATGCTTTGGAGGTTGGGGAATGCAGGGAGAAATTGGTGGAGGGAGATTGGCACTCCTGTTTGGCCTGTGAACCTACCCATTGCAAGACCAGTTGAAAAAGCATACAATCTCAATACGCACACAATAAATCCTAGTCCGGGCAACTCCAGCCCAACGACACAGTTTGCTCAGACAGTCTTCTTCAAGACTTCCAGGAAACACAATTTCCACAAGATTTGAATTTGAGTAGCATATAGTCACACACATAAGTAAGGGTGAACACTAAATTTTGAGGGACGAATTATGGGCCTTTAGGGCAAAAAGAGTGAAAAAAAAACGAAAAAACAAAAGAACTGGGACTGAAGCAACCCTTAGACCCTGGAGGTGTTCTGGGACCTAAACTAAGTATCGACATAAATGTGAGATGGTAAACATTGCCATTCATCAATCTTCGACCTATTGTAAGGCGCAAAAACAAAGTTTGAATCATTTTAGTTGTCAAGACCTCAAACGAATTGCCTTTTTGTTCCACCAGAAGAAGCACATTTTGGGCCCACTTTCATTCTTTTATGGGTCTATTAGACCCTCATTACCATGACTTTTCCTCGTGGATGGCTGAGGGCAGGGCAAAGTTGGTGCTCAACCTTCGAAGAGTCAAACCATGGGAGTTCGTTCTTCCTACTCATCCATGCAAGGTTGGAGCCCTCCTAACAAATGGTGTTACAGCCTTATAAATCCCTCCGAGTACCAAGTGTCAGTACTTGGAAAGCAGTACCAATCCAACTTCTTTTCCCATCAGCCGAGTACAGTACATCCATACCAGATGTGGGTGGATTATGGGAAACTGCCCACTGGCGGGTAGCACTTTCGTTTAAAATGGGCCCTTTTAATACTCGACGCAGCGTCCAAACGAGTTCGGATCACTAGGTTTCTTAACGTAACTGGTACCCTTTTTATGTGCTGCAAGTCGCGGACTTTTTTCAAATGTCAAAGGAAAAGAGCCCCTTTTATAGGTGTAATCAAAAAGCAGCATTGGTCAAACCACGAGCACCAGGACTCGGGAATTGTTGCACAATGTATGGCGTTAGGGCTTGATGATGATGATCGCTGCAGCCTTGAGTTCGTTAGTTGAAACTCATGCTCGAGGTCAAGTTAACAAGCTCTCTGCAGATTTAGATATTGAAGGTCTCTCGTTTCTAGAACAGCGCTAAAATACTCTCGAAATGCATAAAATGAATGAATGAAGTGCGCTCACTCCAGCATTTATGCGTCAAAGATTCACATTTTTATCCCCAGAGAGCCGGCAATTCGTTTGCTTGAATCCCTAAGGTCTTTGTTGGCTGTTGCGTTCCTTGATTTACGTCGTAATTTTGAGCTACACTTTATCGCCCTGAGAGTGAAAATCTGGAATATTTCAGGATATGTGCCCATGCAAACACACAATGCAGTTTTTCTCTATTATTGGATAAAATGGATTTAAGTATGTATAAAATAGGTGGCTTGATACATTGACCAGTACACCAAAATCCACCTAAGAATACCTGAAAGTACTTTTTTCAAATATTTCATCTTTCACAATATCCGTAATTCGTCAAATTTTGACAAATTGATCGAAATGTGCAATTAATGCAAAAACAACAGAAATGTCGGGGAAAAATGTTTGAAAAGTAAATCAAAATGTATTGATACGAGCGCAACTATCCAAGATGAGGGGTAAGTAAGAATCAACATTTTAATCAAGTAAGAACGCTTGAGTAATCATTACAAGTTCCTTTTGCCTGACTTCTTAAGGGCAGCCCGAGTTTGGTATATGCTGAAAATAGCTTTCAATTCTGAAATCTTCATTCATTACGAGTTCAAAAAATACTCAAAAATAATATTGACACGTTAAACCAGGCCCCCCATTTCATTTTGGACCCCTTGTCAAGCTTAAGCAATTGGACAGTTAGTTGTTGACCCCATCGGAGGAACACGCATCGATTCCCGCATGACTGGGATCGTATGCGACACTTTGATGACTGCAAACGTACAGTACATGTGGCCATCACCAATGCAAACAACACAAACAAGAAATTGTAGATAAGATGATGCATGCTCCTAGTAACAAGCAATGCCTCTGTCACGATAAGGCAGAGATGAATGCGAAAATGGACACGAAAGAGGTTCAAGTCTGATCTGTCTTGTGTGAATCGCTTTTATTGAAAGGTAGGTTTAACAATTTTCCAATTTTTATTGAATGGTCACATTGTGGTGGACCAACAATAAAATTCGGACCATGCAATGAGTTCGATGCAAGCAACATGAGGTTTCTGAGTTATGGATTTCGTAGTGAGAAGCTTCGTTTGGTTGTCTTCAGTGTCACGTTCCTTATATTTGTGGTTGAAATTCTGCGTTTATTGTATAAAAAGCACGAGGCAAGCCATTGGTCAATTATGGTTATTTCTTGCTTTCAGACATTGACACTTTCGAGCTCCCAGTCTTCAATTCGGTCCCTTTTCCGAAGAGTCCCACCTACTACTACTACGACGTATTTACATCTTCGGCCTCCTAGTCTACCACTCTTCTTCCACCACTTGGACCAATGGAGTCGATATTGAACATGTGGCATCCATCTTGGGCAGAAGTCCCTTGGAAAGCTTTCAATGACCCTAGGGACCGGTTTCAGGTGAAAAGAAGCACCATTGACACATTAACAAATAGAGAGACTATTCTCGCCTTAGGGATTGGCAAACCAAAATGCCTCTGCTCTCGTTTGAATTTTCGATTCCTGCATTTGAACTTGAAAAAAGTAATTATTGTCCAGGGATTTGGGGAGGGGGAGGGGCAAATACACTCTTGGTTTCGCCGATTCACAATCCACTTCAAGTCTGGGCACTTTAGCTTCTCTTCTCTGTTTTCAGGTCATGCCAACCTTCGTAATGGGCGAGTTCGTCTTCATATTTCTTTCCATTATCCTCTTTTTCCACGCCTGGGTCCAAGTAAGTAGCAAGTTTTTCCCCCCCGAGTATTCGGTGGAACATACGCATGTACGACTTCCACGTGCGTTCGTATTCACCTACCTACCAAGCAAAGTAGAGAGGGACACTAGAGAGTATAGCCTCATTGAGTGAGAAGCTCCAAATGACCAAGTAGAACTTGGAAATGTGTTATGGGTGCCAACTCCCTTGCTAGCTTCTCTCGCCCTCTTTCTTGGCCGATAATGTTTGACTTCGTTTGCAGGGTCGAGTTCATCTAATGGTTTGGGCGGGATCATTCATAACGGGTGTGGCTAATGATGCCATATTCATGATGCTTCCTTTGGTGGACAACTTCTGGCAGGTGAGCAAACCGTGGCAAAAAATGAAGTGGTCCATAAGTTTCAAGTCTATTATACGTCGACTTCTTGAGTGGTAAAACACTACAATGGGTGGTGTTTTCCTGGGAATTGACCTTCAACCGATTTCTTTTAGACATTGCTAATCCTGCTGTCGTTCGTAACATATCCAGTACTTTAGTTACCTAAAAGTGGTTACGTCGAGAAAAAAAAATCCGAATTCAATGTTGAGTGTGATATACACATGGCGTAGAAATTCAAATATTGCCCCGAAATATCATTGAGGCATTCATTTGTTTCTGGAACAAGCAGTTTCTGTGAGAAAGAAGAGCACTACGAGCTGAGTACTACCAACTGCAAAGCCATCGAACCACTTGTGGAAACACTAGATAACGCAAGTAGCTAGTCTAGAAGGCCATTCATCTTTGTTGCTCATTATTAGGAAGCGATGATAGAAAATGAACAAGGCTGAGTTAAGATAAATAATTAGGGCATACTTAGTGTGCGTGTGTTTGGGTTGTTTTTCCCTAAAATATTTTCAGTGATCTTTTTGACCGGCATTATCACTTAAATGGTTCTCGCAATAGAATGAAAAGGACCTTCCAGGACATCAATTCCGGCGGGAGAAAGATAAATGAGCTGTCTAGGGTACATTTGTCTCATCATTTCAATGGTATTTCTTATTGAATCTGATGAACTGGAGTGATAAGTGTGATGAACTGATGATGAACGCAGGCCTTTTGTGGTAAATAATTTCTGTTACAAGAGTAAGAAAAATCATTTTAGTTCAGAATTGTTACGCCAAGGTTCTCCAACGTTAGTCTTGCATGGGCCCACAATCATTGAAGTTGAGGGCAGAAGAGATTTAAACTGAACCAGTGAGTAAGAAAAAAATTTCACCCCATCTGCCAATCGTGCCTAAGGCCCCTTCGCCTCTGTCTCACTTTCTCGCGGGTGTTGGTTGCTGGCAACGAAACTTTTCCATTTCGAACCCAAGAAACTTTTCACACGAGGGGACAAAAGAGCGAGATTTAAACGTATACCCAAGGGCAAAGTTTCTTTCTTATTGCCGGACTTATTTGGACTAAGGACAATACGGCTAGAATTTGCGATATTGCCTGGTGTTCCCCAAGCTACACGACACGATTAAGTCACCAGATAGTTTGACAACTTCTTTGGACAACTTCTTTCCGGCAACGACGATATTGAACCCGTCCATTGTCCCGTGCAATTCAAATAAAACATGTTCTTCTTTTGTACTCTTCCTCCAAGGCCCAGGCTTGCATCAATTTGACCCCCCGAATGCCACTTTACATCCCTTGTGTGTACAATGTGTTCATGTACACCTCGACCATGGCGGTTTGGCGACTCAGATTACCTCTTTTGGCTGAGGCCGCTCTGACTGGAATCATGGCCGAAATGATCTACGCTCCCTACGACATCACCGGTAGGTACAGTCACACGGATATATAAATATGTATGTTAGAATCTGTTCAAACCATTGAACGAATATTTACTAAGTAGTCATTCGAAGCAGCAAGCTTGGAAATTGGGTAGTCCTTCGGAAAAATGATTTCGCGCGTTCACCTTCAAAAAGTATTAAGCAAATATTTATGGATCAAAAGTTAGAGGATTAATCAAAATCGTGGATCAACATTGTAAAATTCTGTTTTAAAGTGTTATGGCTAAATAGTGATATAGATTTTTGATCATTTGTTTCATTTCGGGAAATGCATGCTTCAAGTGTATTCATTCATTGAGTTTTTGGATTATGACCCCTTTCAGCCGCTCAGACGGTCTTTTTCACTAAATTTATCCAACTTCTGGGATTTCCTCCGGTAATAATTGTGCACCATGCAAATTCTCATACCAACAAAGATAAGGGGGGTGACTGCTTTACCTTTTATTCAGATTTTTTATATTGAATGCACGCTTTTGCTTATTCGTTCAACCCACGGTTGAATGGTATTTTTTAACTCTGTCAAGTCGTTATCGCGAACTACATGTCAAAATTAGACATGATTCTATGAGATTAGTTTTTGCTTATATCGGATGTGAAGAGCCCTTGATCTATTTTTGTTCCGTTTCTTCCAAATTAACTTTCTTGAAAAGCCAAAACCAATATTTGAAAACCTGCTCATTCGAAGTCAAAGTAAAAGTTTGTTTGTTTGGCTGTTAAGGAGTCAAAAAATCACTAATAATGGATGTTCCATGAAGGAATATTTCGGCTCCTTACCACCTATTGGATGTTAATGACATGTGTTGGTAATTGTTTGCATTGAAAGACATTTAAGTTTCGACTCCAAAGAGTTTTTACGGTGGCAGTCAGCGGGGATCGAACCCCAACCTTTCACACGACAAACGGTCGCAGTACGCACTATGCCAGGCCTGACCAACTAAATAACGTAGGTATCTTGGAACGAAATCGTCAAGACAGTAAAATGAATCAATGTTTTATTGAAGATAATCGATTCAATATGTGACATTTACAACAATCAAGCGATCAAGAGTGCGTTACCTTGTCCATCAATTATTTCCTCTTTTGTCACGAAAGTTCTTTTAATAATCATGCTGGCTGTTCCAAGTTATATTCCACTCATATTGAGCAACTTCCGTCCTTCGTTGTCATTGTTCTACACCTACTTTAGAGTGAGATCACAGAAAACCCTTTTTGGAAATAAAACTCATAAAGATGATTATTAAAGCAAACCAGGATATCATGTGACATGTACAACCATGTGTTATTTTGCATGTCGGAGTAGTCTAGCTGCTCAACTGAAATCGAACACTCCAAGGGATGCTCGGTGGTGAAATTGTGGTCGCCTTGTACTAGCATCAACCAAGGACCAAAAGCACTGCAGTAGGATCAAATTAGGCGCACTTATTCTTTTCCAAATGAGACCTTGCTAGCATTGGATAGACTACTCTACTACTATCAAATCTGACTCAATCGAATGTTTGAGTGAAAAGTTTTGCCTTCTCATACTTATGTTCAAAGGAGAGCAATAGAAGGCATGACCTCTCCCTTTGGAGGTAAAATAATTACAAGAGGATTAGTTTATCCACTCTTGGCGGTGAGCTTCGAGAGAGCAAAACTTTACACTACTAAGAGATTACTATGTTCAATTGAGTTGAAAATTGAAATGTGCAGTCTAAACTATCCAAGCAAGGTCTCATTTGCGGAAGAATGTACTTGATTTGTTCCTACAGGAAATCATAACTCTTTTCACTAGCCTCCCAGTCCAGAGAAATTCAGTCGTTCTTGTATCAACCTGTTCAGCTTATGAACAGGTCAATTACTTACAAAATTACATTTAGATAGCACTTTTTTCGAGTTCAACATACAACCATTTTCCTTTTAAGGTGTTGTGTGAACAACGAAAAAGCACTAAAAGTTGATAGATTACCAATGAGAAAAAAGAAACAAGACATTTTGAATCCCAAAAGTTGTTGCTCTTATTAGGAAAGTGTACTGGTAATTTAATTCGCAATCGAAGAATGGTAATTTAATTGGCTGAAATGTAAATAAAAACAATTACTTTGATCTCAAAAATAACTTATTGAATACATTTACCTGGAATGCAATAATAATTTCAACTACAAATATTTGACAGGTCTGGTTATAAAGCTTATTAGACTTTCATACCTAAGGAAATGTTGTTCTTCTTGCATTAAAAAATCATAGTTTCAGAACTACAGTCTACCATTTCTGGCAGATTCGGGCTGGGTTTTTCTAAAACTGCTTTTCTTTTATTGGCATTTCTACATTATAATCAAGAACTTAATGTGCAAGGACTGATTCTTGGTTTAGTGTGGGATTTTAATTTGTGACATTCTGAACTTTCTTACCATCTTCATTTTGGGCATTTCACAAATCGATGAAGCCTTGACAATAAAAGTGATTGATTTTAGAATCACGGATCAATTGGTATTCTGTCACAGAGTTAGATCCCGAGACCTTTTTGTCTGTCTGAGCAGACAGTGACATGGGAATTGAATTTGAATCCGCTTGAATATCTTCAGAAGACGGCTCTTGTTCTTTCCTCCTGTTCATTTTCTGATGGCTAGGTTTCACTTTTGATTCCAAGATTGGGGTCGACTCAACTCTTCCGGTTCGGTTACAATTTGAAACAAGTGCTTCTCTTCATGCTTTGAAATGATTATTCATGCCGTTGGCCACAGATGTTCGACTAAGTTAATCTTTCTTTCGCCCCAATTTGGGCGTTTGTCTTAAGGCATTTAGGCATGATGAACGGTTGAAAGTCATCAAAACCGTGTCAAACGACTGTCAGCAATCTTTGTTGAAGTTGGAACAAAAAAAACTTGGAAAAGTAATTGAGGAAGTTCTTGGTCTAATTACTGGGGTATTATTTAACTAAATCATTGAAATTTTACAAAAAAAGAACCACTTAGATACACCGTGTTGGATCGGTGGGGCCTGAGATCACCGTGTTGGATCGGTGGGGCCTGAGATCACCGTGTTGGATCGGTGGGGCCTGAGATCACCGTGTCGGATCGGTGGGGCCTGAGATCACCGTGTTGGATCGGTGAGGCCTGAGATCACCGTGTTGGATCGTTGGTGGGCCGAGATGCGCCGAGATGGATCGTCGGTGGGCCGAGAAGCGCCGAGATGGATCGTCGGTGGGCCGAGAAGCGCCGAGATGGATCGTCGGTGGGCCGAGAAGCGCCGAGATGGATCGTCGGTTGGCCGAGAAGCGCCGATGATCAGCCATATGTTGTGGTTGTGTGAGATCTTTGATCTGGGGGGAAGGTGTGGCGTGCTCGCTCTTGAGCAACTGTGTTGCTCACAACCCTCCCCCTCCCCGATATGTATATATAGTCCGTTCTATGAGAATAGAAACCAGTATTGAAGTACATCTACTCTACTCACTCCACGTCGAGTGGCCTCGCGGCTACTCTTCGTGCTACACAAGTTAATTATCTAACTTGACGAAGTCGATGGGGAAAAACTCACGGTGAATATATCAGCATTCAGTTCGATCAGAGATCGCAAAAGGGGTTGCAAAAGTAATTTCGCATAAATCGCACTTTTAGCATGTTCTTGGGGAGTACAGAGAGCTACCGCATCATTTAAAGACTTGAACGTTTAGGGTGACAAGTTCAAAAACAAATATTTTAAAACTTCATGGCGATTTAAGATAAGCCGTGATTCAACTTTTCACGTGAAAACACATGTTAACGATTTCTTGTTTTGATGCTCTTTCTCAAAAACCTTTCATATAGCATCTATCGATTGACTCGTCGCACAAATGGACTAATAAATACGTGTGAACAGTAGTTGTTAATTCAAGCCCCCTCAAAATTTAGTCTTCAAGAGGTTTTCAATCATGCATATACCTCTAGAAGTGTATGCTAAGCAAAAAAAAGCAAAATTCTTTTGATGGAACAAATACGTATGCATTTTGTCACCAAAGTGTGCTTTCAATAAGTTCCATTTTCAATGACCGTGGGTGGATTTTGGAGAACGTGCTATGGGTATATTTTGTACGTAGTAGACACTAGTTCGTCTTAGTTTGACCAGGAAACTACACGTGGCCGAAGGGAAAAGATGAAAGCAATATTCTTCATATTCCATCCACCTTCAAAAGGTCTTTCATGTCCTTCCTCCTCCTCCTCCTCCTCCTTCTTCTTTCTCTTCTCACTTCAAATGCAAATTCCATTGGCCTTCTCCAACTCCAAGGGCCTTCAGTTTTTATTATCCATCTCGAAAAAAGGAAAGTGTGTTTGAAAGTTCATGTATTATCTGGGCCTTTTTCCTTCTGTTAATGGGCCATGTGGATCTGATCTGTTGTTTTGCAATCCTCAGTTCAAATGTTCGGCCCTTTTTCGTCAAAACAAGAAAACAACCTCCACATGGTTGAGTATCTCAACAAAAAGCAAAGAAAAATACATTAACTTGTCAAATTTGCCTCCCAAGGCTTTTAATCCTAGAGTCTGAAGGATATTTTGGAAATCGCTCTGTGAAATATCTTGGACGATTTGGACATTGCTCCATGTTCTTCAGTTCCTGATTTCAAATCATTTTCTTCAACTTTTCTTTTTTGGCCCGCTTTTCTTGAGATGCAATATTGTTTATACGGCGAAGAAAGGCCAGGTCTTGATTTTATGGCAAGGTTGAAAAAAATCCAAACAACATAAGGGGTCTAACGTAGACAAAATAAAACAATAGAGATTTAGCAATCAAGAGTTTCGGGAAGAGGATTGACTTTGCGGACCTTCGTGTTATTGTTTTCATTCGAATACCGCCTGTTTCACGGATTAAAAAAGTCTTTGAGGTATCTCCGTCATGATTGACACATATTGGAGTCGAGGGCACTGAACTGTGAAACAGAAAGGACCACCTTGTCCCACGAGTGACTACAACTTTCCAAAGTGTTTAACTTTACCATGCTTCTTTGGTTGGCAGGGAAGGTACTAGGTATGAAATCGAAGAATTCTTGTGTCTCTTCCTAATCACGTAATGGTCGTTGTGATGTAAAGTTTTCCCATTAGTTTCTTATCGGCGCCCAACCTGCTCCTAAATCTCGAGAACGTCTTAGGGATTCGGTATAGGTTCACATCGGGATTTACAAGTTCCTCTGCCACTTATTTCGGGTGACACTCTCAAGATCTATTTTTATTCACATTCAATTTCATTGTTATCTTTCATATTGGATCGTACTTGAGCCAAAATGCCTTCCTACTACGGTCCCTAAAAGCTCATCCCATGCCTCTTTACTATAGCCAAGTTTCGTTGGAGTAGGAGAAAGACACTTTCTATGTATTTTTTGGTTAATTCATCGCAACTATTTGTTGTTTCCGCAGGGGCGAAATTTATTTGGTGGACGTGGCACTCGAGTGATGCCAGCGTTCGAAACAGGAACTTTGGGGCGCCCGTGGGGAGCACAGTTTGGGTGATCACATTCGCTGGTGAGTAGTTGCACATTCCAAATGATCCAGAAGCTAAGCTGGCATCTTTTTCATCCATGGAATACGATCTAGCATGATCACATTAATGATGCGAGTGTATTTTGCAGCTTCTTTTCAGTTCTTGCTCCGTCTTCTTGTACTCAATCGAGTGGAAAAAAATCATGGGCAGAATATCGGCATGTTGAAGATTGCCAGCACTCTTCTGATGAATGCGCTCCTTTGTACGCCTCTCATGATGGTCCAAATGGCATTCTTACAACTCATTTCGGGCGAATCCCAAGGGTTACCCACCAACCGAAGCTTTTGGGCCGTTCTTGTCCTTTATGGGACGGTCATTTCCTTTGGATTGTGGCGCAAGTCTCGGCACTCACCGGTTGCCAAAGTTCAACACCGACGCCCACTCGCTCTGGTAGAGCTTGACGAGCCAGGAAAGAATGCCTTGGTGCCAAGGCCGGATATTGATGGGATTCCCAAAGTTTTCATCACCCTCTATTTCTTGTTTCTGACGCTAAACATGATGTTTGGTAGTCCAGAGAGCCACGTGTCGACTGGGATCCACCAGACTTTGGGTCCTTGTGGTGTGGAAGCCGTGGATTTTGCCGGTCATTTGCGCGAGGAATATGTGTGTCTCGCGAACCACAATGAAGATTGGAACATAAACTGTGCCGCGGCCATTCCTGTCGCGCCCAACTTTTCCGAATGGTATACCATATGTGGTGAACCTCATTCCAACTTCGGACTTTGGCTGAGCGTTCTAATGGCCCTGGGCACACTTGGCATCACAACTTACAATCTGGTCCTGGGAAAGAGACATTTTCCCAAGACACTGGTAGTCTTGACGAAACGCAAAAAGGATGGGAAGGAAACTAAAAAGTTACGCTAATTATGAGAGTCCATACAGGGGTTGGGGGGCCCAACTCTCAGCCGCTGTGAAAATGCACGAGAAAGGAAGCTCAAATTGGGAAATAAAATTGCCTCCCTCGCAAATTTGTTCCGAGCCCATTACTTAACAACGGACAAAATCATCTGTCAACAGAAAACCGTCACGATTGCAATATCAATGGCCCAAAAGCACTCAAGCTATTGTTCTGTACTGGGCCCTTAACTTACAGTCGAGCCACTCAAGTCCTCGTTATTTTTTGATCTTAGTGAAGCTCTTTCACCCGATTTTCTTAGTAACTTATTGGATGTATTAAACAGTTAGTTTTTGTCCATATATGTATTGGATTAACCCCACTTAACGCAAAAGCTTTAATTTGTGTTCTTCCTATCAGTGACATATTTAATGTATTGGCAAAAAAGTTCCCAGTTGTGTTATTCAAATCAAAGGCTAGAATCAGTGTGACATATTGTGTTTAAATTTATCCTAAAATTTCAAATAAAATACGCCAAACTTCACGATTTTCATGTAAAACCCGCCACAAAGCTGTCAAAATTTTCTTGCCCGCCAAACGAAAATTTCCTTCCGCCAGGCTACGGCGTATACCGCCAGAAAACCACAAGATCTTTTTGTCCCGCCAAAAAAAATTCTCGCAGCCAGACGAGGCCTCAAACCTCTATCTGGCAGCCTTGTTGGGATGTCGAGACACGGTGTTTCCCAGTCGAGTTCCGACGTGAGTTGAGCATGAGGTTGCGCTTTTCGTTCCGTGGTTTTGCGTCTTATTCACGATACATCAATAAACGTGACGTATTAAACATGTGCACATTTTAAGATGTTCATTGTAACAAGGGCTTTGGCTGTTCCTCGAAAAAAGAACTGAATTGATGCACACAATTTAAGAGCTCGTTAATCAATCAAACAAGTCAGCAGTTTCTGTTCCTTCATCCAAAATGAAGAACGCGTTAATCCTGAATTCCTTTTGGAAAAAAGGAACGTCATTGCAAATTACAAATTATTTTTTAGAATAGGCAATATGTTCAGGGTGTATAAAGGTGTGATTTGAAACATCTCAATCGCAATTACAGTAATTACTAGTGACGTCATCATTTTTGGCGGGAAAAAAAATTCGGAAGACCTGTGTTTCTGATGAGCGTGCGAGGTAACTAAAACGAAGGTCTCGGCCTGGTGATTGCAACAATGCCTTTCTTATCTGCACAAATTGAAGTTGAAGTAGCAATTCTTGACATTGTTTTTGCAAAAAAGTATGTTTTGTTGCTTTTATCTAAAATTTCGCTACATAAGTTGAGAGGGTTCTTCCGAACTTTGAAATTAGGAATGCCCAACTTTGAATAACAAGATGGCCAGAGGAGATCGGTTCCTGGGGCAACTAAACCTAAAAACAAATAATTTGTTTAATTTAAGGCTTCCAATTTCTCAATTTGTTTTCAAATTACTATGCAATACTTGTCAACATACATTAACCATGCCATTGCCCATAAATGGAACATTTTTCGAAAATATGACCCTTGAAAACTGAGATTTTTTTGGCAAGCCTACACTGCTAACGGCAGTTAGAGGCGGCAGCAGGTCCGTAAAATGATACGGTAATCACTCCCATTTGTTGAATAGAGGTTGTGAAGAATTGATTGTTGTCTTTCGCTATGGACGCTGCCAAGACCTGCCGTGTAGACACGCTGTAGGCCAGCCAGCACTGTCCAGACACATAGGAAGAGACAAATTACCTAATACTTCAAGTAAATTTGCCAACAATGTCACCAACCAATGTCCTTTTTGATATCGGTAAACAATTATGATACTTATTTATCAGTACAATATCACACATATTGCGAATCTCTTCCCGAGTGGACAATGCTGGCTGGCCTTCAGCGATGTCTACGCAACAGGCTGGTGGGGCGGGAATAGAGGGGGACAACAAAGAATTCTTCACAACCTCTATAGGCAATAAATACATCCTGTTTCATGTTGGTATTTGATGTTCAGTTTGTACCTTCAAGAGTTATCGCTAAATATCTAAAGAGGTTTCGGATTTGTAACCGATACAAAGAATGTCATTCGATGTAAAAAAGGGTCATGTTATGGCTTATAAGTGTTTTTGGTATGGTAAGTAAACGTAAGTGAACGCGATATTAATTTGCAAGTGAACTCTCGCAAGAAAGTTGCAAAACTTTGTTAAAGAATAAATAGAAAAAGCGCAATTGAGCGCAAAAGCGCAATTCCTCAAATGAGGAAAAAGAGACTCATTGTAAGTCATTCTGATAATGACGGTTTATCAAAACAGAATATGAAAAAATGTAACTATGGTGCTAATATATTCGAATTTTACTGGTTCATTTTTGACCCCAAAAAGCTAAAAAAACGCTCCAGATTTATGAAAATTCAATTGTTCATGCCAAAAGTACTTCGATTTGAAGGATGAGCCAAAGACAAATGAGAGACTGACGTGAGCAACTAATTTTTTGGCGAAGTAATAGATAAAAAACACTTCAAAGATGTACATACAAGGCAACCGCATTTATTTTCTGTGACTTCGTTCGAAGTTTGTCAAAAAAGTTGCTCGTGTAAGTCCACAATAGAAAAATAATCAAAATTAGTGCAGTGGCAAAAAGGAACGAGTAACGAGTTATTTTTGGGTGTATGAATCGTTACAATTACAGCATTTTTGAAATGTTATGGGATTTGTAGCACGATGAATAGCCGCGAAGCCACTCAACGTGGAGGGAGTGGAGAGATGAATTTCATACTCCAATACTAGTTTGTATTCTGACATCGAAAAATGAAACGAATTACTGCACTTTCGTTTCTTGAAATTTCGTTACAACTGCCCTGATTATAACGTTGACTGTACCACTTTCAATAAATATTTGAAACTCATTCAGGAAGACAATTCCTGATTTCACGTGCTTTTGGCTCCTTTTCACCAATATTGCATGTTTCCCTTCTCAACTAACACAAAACTGCGTAAACACAAAAAGAACGTGTATTTGCTTGGGTAAAAAGCACAATATTTTCAAGAAACACAAAATTTCTTCTGAACGCGGCATATGGGACTTACCCAATAAATGTGGAGATCATTTCCGGTGCTTATTTGTGAAAAGCTATTAAAGTATCCCGGACGTCACAGTTTCAATATACCTACATTTATTGAGTTACAAAAATGGATCTATATGTAATTAAATAAGGTAAGGATCAGTTTGGCTACATATCCTAGATGGAATGTGAAGTAGAAGTCGAAGAGGCGATGGTTAGAGTCGAAGTACCAGAGTCGCAAGAAATCACCTCGAAGGCAAGTCTTTTTTTTATTGTGAGGTTGAACGAGATAGTCGATATGATCTTCCGTTGTTGTTAGGATAAATTCATGTTTTTGTCAAGATTTAATTGAATTCTCAAAAAGTAATGTTAAGAAATTGCAAAATTTTAACCCATTACAATCTCAAAATGTAGTGTCATTACTCAACCAATACAGAAAAAATTAATTAATTACAGTACAGCCATTACAAGAAATATCATTACTAGGGCCAGGAAATATATTTTTTTTAGATATAAAATATTTTAAAAATATTTATCCGTTTTTCGTCAATTTTTTAAATATTTTGGCTTTTCCAAGGAAAAATTAGATAAATTCTCGAACATTTGAGCCAGAAAAAATAATTCAAGCAAAATTGAAGAAAATAAATGAACGACCAATGCTCAATAGGGCTTGCATTTGTACTAAGATTATAGGCATTCACAACCAAAACTACTGTCATCCACGAAAAAATTGCGCCATATATTGAGGCAAATTGAAAATTATATTTTTGAATCAAGTACATTCATATGTGTCTCCAAAAACGGCCAAATCCATCAAACTAAACAGAAACGAATTTGGAAAATCAGTGTGCACAGACAAAAATACCAAATGATGGCCTTGTCCAAAAAATATTTCTTAAAGTATCCGTTTTTTTCCAAATATTTTGGCCTTTTGAAGAAAATATATATTGAATATTTTGTCACTTATTTACAAATATTTTTCCTGGCCCTAGTCATTACTAATGCCCTTGACAGATGTGACATACTGGGCCAGTCTCCCTTATCGTTTTGTAGGCCACTTTTGAAGTTTACCCGGACAACTCTTTTGCCATCTGTTCTACTGTGTCTTCATTTCATTCCTACATTCACTATGTCCACTTTGAAGCAGTTGAAGATCATACATGATATTAAGAATAACTTGAATAACTATAAATCAAGTTCATTAACTTGCCAAGTTACTAAATATTTCAGTCTGAAATGTTATTGCCACTCTAAGTTTTGCCCAATTTGGCAAATCATGAACAGGCTACTTCGAGAAATTAAGACTTCAGCCTCGTTTCACGCTATGCCTGTACTGCATTTTAGCAATCAGAACTTTCAGTAATATTCTGGCAACCTTTCGTCACCCATCTGTGAAAATTGCCCTCCAAATAGGCAAGTATTTCGCATCTACATACTCGTATATCTGTGAGGACGGAGGGTTGAGCTTTGCCCGGCCAGCGAAGCCAGCCATCACTTCGTCCAAAGTTTTTCCGATAGGCAATCTCATGTCCGATATCAGAATGGTTCTCCGTCTGGGGGTGTGGATTAACGTCTAAAAGTTTCCTTGAGAAATGTCGGGGAGGAGAATCGAACCTGGGACCTCTCTCACTATTGGAAACCACGACACCACGTCTCCTCCCAAAAGAATTTCTCCCGACAGTGTCTATTCTCTCCCCAACGGAATTCGAACTCTCGCCGTCTGGGAGAAGCACTTTCACTCAGCTCCGTCAAGAACGCGTTACCACGTGCAGCCAGTCTGGCTTCCTTATTTGATGGCAGAATCTTTTGCAATTGCTCCACAACACCATAACAAGGCCGATAAGTGTCTTGTCAAAATGGCAAATAATATTTATTTAAACACACTTAAAATACATATTTTTGAAAAACCATGTCCCAATTATCTCGATCCCACTAATTGTGGTATTCATTTAAGGAATTTTTTTGAACAGATGTAGTGTATCTTTGTAATTTGGGTGAATTTCGCAATTCTCGAAGGACCATGCTCAAAATTGCCCCTTTGATTTCCTGGGTCAGAGACATGTCGCCATGGTGTTTGGGGATTTCGATACCAACTTGATATGATATTTTCAGTTCCGTGTCCATTCCATTGTATTTTCGACACATTCCTCGCTTAGTTAGTAAAATACGGTATCTCTTCATTGTCTTTTATTTCCATTCTATTTCTTAAAAATATGTTCCCATGAAACACACGGCTCAGCAAATCATCGTATCTTGATACGAGCGTCACGAAGGCAAAACCTGGATTGTTGGGCAGTACCTGCATGCACGTTTCAAAAACTGGACGTCACGAGCGAGAAATTCGTCAAAATCCAATATTCTTTGTTGTGAAGATGTTGCTCATACTCGTCGAACAATATTAGGTGAGCACTTGGAAAAAATAATACGTTTCAATGAGAGACGTCTTGACTAAAAAAATACATCATTTTTGTCGAGTTGCTTTCTCTTGACGCTCATTTTCTATGTACAGGGTAGTCCGTAATTAACGTCCTGTAGATTTTAACCGTAATTGTTGACAAAACGAGATGTATAAACGACGTTTTGATAAAAATAACAGGAAAAATAGAGGTGTTTGTCTAACACTTTTTTACTTCATCTAAGGAATTCAGTCACTTTGTAATGTGGGGGTGAAATCTTGGATATTTTTTCTATTTTTTCAGAAAAGGTGTAGAATAGTAGAGTGCACAAATTTGTGGAGCGACCCACCACCGGATACAAAATCTTAGTTACTAAACAAGTCAATTAATTTCACCGAGTTGCTTAGAGTACAAATACCTAAATATGTATCCTTTACCTGATATTTCTTCATTGTTACTGTGCCGTTGTTGAGTTTGTTTGTTTGTCTGGGGTCTCCCAATGTACCTCGTCAAATTAAATCATAGGTTCAGTAACATAACACCCGCTCACAAAAGATGAATCTTAATTTTTATTTTTGGCATAGTCCAGGCCCCCAGGCCCCCCACCCGCATAAAACCGCTTGGTAGTCTCAAGGAAATAGTATAGGCTTTCTGCTTCTTCTCTTGTTGAAACTTGCATCTTGCAAAACTACAACTCCATTTGAAATAATTCTTTTGATCGTTACATGTTTCTTTAAATCATCTCAATCGTGCAAGTATGTAAAAGTTCATCCACGAATAATGCTTGCGGTTTAGGTCAGACACGGAAGAGCTTTATGACTTTAATTGGGATTCTTATCCATTTCGGGATCTTGCGCCAAAGAGGAGCCTTTCAGGTATGCACGTATAACTTGGTCCCAGCGATGCCACACTTTTTGGAAAAGTCGAAAGAACGGAAAATTCGATGGCGATAGAATTTTAAGTGGCAGTGAGGGGAGAATGTGATAATAAAGAAAATTCAATGGAAGTGATATCTTTTAAGTGAGTCTATGAGAAAAATGTCAGAATCGGGAGGCCTAGCAGAAATTTTCGACCAAAGTGAGAACATTTTTTTGAAAGAGTGGCAGAATGTGGAAGTATGGGGTTTATTTTCCATTTGTCAGCGAATGGCTGTAAATGGCAATTTTTCAAACTTCGTTTGGTTGTCTCTGCTCGAAATCCCCGGCAACGCTGCATGGTCCCATATTTTACGTACGTACGCTGTTCTTTTTCTTCTTTCTATTTGAACTTAGCTGACTTAGCTTCAGTATTCCTAAATAACGGAAGTGCAATCCTTGGCTTAAGCTTGCATTAATGGTGTTATATTGCTAACAACCAGCCAGCATGAGAAGCTTAGCCACTATACTGGAACTCAATGAAAGATGTTACTTCAAATTTGACTCGGCTACACTCGTTCGCTTTGTAATTTATTTCATTTTAGTATATTCTTATGAGCTTGAAATGTGCAAATTTGCTCATGGTTTAGCTCATTTCCTTCCATGTTTCCGGAAGCATTGTCTTGAATGAGCTTATCTCGACGACAATCTGTCGCAGAGTGTGGTTCGTTCGGGCGCATGTTAGTTAGGTACGTCCGTATGTACTAAATGTGGAATAAAGAAAGCACTAAAGCGCGAAGTGGTTGGCATCAAGAGCGTTCAAGACACATAGAGTACGTACATCTCTTGAATCCACCCCCAACTAACCCTCGAGGGCATTCCAACCGACCACAGTCCCCACCAATGAGGATTGACATGGACAATTAGCATGCTTGAGACTCCTAAAAGAATCTAACTTGGCGATTAGAGATTTTTTAGTTTGGCATCTTATTTTGTCTCGACGAATGTCAGTTTTGAAGTGCTCGGCCGTTTGATCAGATACCAAAATTTCTCCCAGCACTGAGGCTCCTTGATATATCATTATGGTCAGTAAATCAAATTCCTCGGCTAAATATTAGAGCCTTCTTTATCTTCCGTCATTATCATTTTGTCCATCCAACATTTGTTCTTGATTGCAGGGTGGATATTTTCAATTCGTGCTCTTGTTCTTGGTGGCTTGGCCAGAGTGCTCACATTCCTTGATAGATCATGCTTTGCCAGAGTGTGCCAGACCGGGTTTCAACATGGGGTTCAAGTCAGGCGGGGCCTTGGGTGGGATTGGAGCAGCCGCTTATTCGGGTTTGATGTCAACTTGTCCGGGAATGTTGCCGGCTGTTGTTGGATCTGGGGCATCAATCGCCATGCCAGGGCTCATGATTGGTGGTCCCTTAGCCCCCATTGCAGCCATGCTGGCCACGGGGGTGGTGGGTGGGGCAATGTTGGGCGGTGCGACAGGCTCTGTGATCAGTTGTCGTGAAGTGGGGGTGCAGAATGAGACCCATTACATGCTCCACTATAAACCGGAACAACAACAGCCATATCACATGGGCTACAACTTTGAGATAGCCAAAGATGGACGATATCGACCCATGCATCGCTATAATCATCATGTTCATCCGTTACCAAACTCCGGTTACAACCATTTCGACGACTACATTCCTTTGGCCTCGATGAAAAGACCGCCTCGTCACCCGTATGATATTCAGAACTATTTCTATGATTCGGATGATTTGGCACCATCGCCTCCACTATCACAGACCATGGACTCGTACGCTCCAGCGGAACACCAAGCCAAGTGGAATTACGTGGCCTCCGGAATGCCGCCCAGATACAGATTTCGACGACATCGATACAGAAAACTACAAACGTTACATGACACATTCACTCATACTCCTCGACCCGATTTTGAACCTTCCAAACCAATTCCAGCCCCGAATCCCGACAAGCATTATGGCCCTCACAATGAAAGCCCCATTGTGGTTCAGTCATCCAACTTCACCCGTTCCAATTTCATTCGAAGCCTCAAAACGTCAGAAAGAAATCCTTTATTCGAAACGGGATTTCATCCAGTGGATCCTCCTCATCTAAAGCGAGTCGCTTTCAGACAAGACGCTCGGGAACAAGTCATATCTCATCCTGTTCCCATGATTTTGACACCTACATTCAAGCCTCACTCCACTGCAGAAGTTGAAGAACTATGGAGGGAAAATGGGGACTACCTGGCTCTGATGGATCATAACGAGCGGCCTTCAGTGGAACAAGGCCTCTCCATGACCCATTACGACGACGACGGCGATGACGACAATGTCGGGGAGGATGAACCACTTTCGAACTATAATCCCCCACCACAGTTTGTGGTGGAACCATTGCCAGCACTCACTGAGCTCCACGAACTGAACAACTTGCAACGAATGGCCGCGGTGGATCATTATTATGCCATCCATCCAAATCTATTCCACAAGATAAGACCTCAACAATATCGCCGTCGTGTGATGGGGCGAAGTTTCCGAAACCATTATTCACCATCAAAGTCGCCTTGGTGGTCGGAATTAGTGGGACATCGCATCAGGCCGTCGAAGCGTTCTCGCAAAAGAAATCGAAATATTCCTTACTATGGCGGGAACAACCGTAAGATGCTTTTGGATTCAGGATTCGATCAAGAAGAATACTTGAGACACAAGGCATTGCTAACGGCCCTAAGGGATACTCCTCGTCGTTTTGATGCCAACGGGATGTCGTTTTCGCCCGCATTATCGCGTTCCTGGTCTAGTCCTGGTCAGTTCGTTCATCAGGGGAAATTAAGGCGATTGGCGGAACGACGTCACGATAATTCACTTACGGTCGGTCATCCTACGGGAATCGGCAGAGCGACATTCATCCATCACTCAAGATCAGGCGACCACTACCCAAAACACGAAAGCACCTCTAGTTTCAGATCTCAGGTTTCTTCAGGCAGGGATTTGAGGGGGAACGTGGAGACAAAAACAAGACATGAAAAAGTTTCGTCAGAACAGAAAAGTTTTCGTCCAAGCCCTCGAGATCCCTTTCGAAGCGACTAGCTGATTCCATCCAGGCAAACAAGGAGGAAAAAAGTGAATTGCATTCCTTCGTCGCTTTTCTCCGTTCGTCTGTCCGTGTGTGATTGGGTGTGTGTGCGTGTGTGCGTGGTAGTTTCCGTTGTTTTGGCTTTGCCTTCATTTGGGCAGGAAAAAGAAGAAGCCTTTTGGCCTGTGTGTTTTTGTGAGTTGTCTTGTCCCTCAGAGATCGAAAAATCCTGACAGGGAGACCAACAGACAGACTAGATCCTTAACGACTTGGGAAAAACAGATGTCGAGAAGAGAAAGCATAAGATCAAAAAAGAATAAAAACCATATCTTCCAGAAAGTTTGGTGTTTGTTTCATTGATAATTCATCCATGTTTGAGAAGCTACCCAATGTTTTCCGAAAATAAATGAGCCTTTAGTCATCAAGTGGTCCTCGTCAGGTTCGACTACAGTTTATTAATGCAATTGTTCAAATACGAGCAATTGAAGTATGCAGATTGTTCATAATGATATATATTTTTTATCAGTGACAGGAACTAATCTTCAACCTCTGATCTTTGATCTCTGCCCCATAAAAAGAAATATGAACATAATCATCACAAATTCAATTTAGTACATATTCTCTATGCTATAAATTAAACGATCGTAAAAGTGTTTCCAGTTTTGCTTCAACAAGATCCAGTTTCAATGAGCTTTCATCATCAATTGCCCAGCAGAGTCATAAAGATAAGAAAGCCAATTCCACGAAAGAATCATAAATATATCAGCCGGATTTTTCAATCATCCAAGCACCGGAAGATCAAATGGCCCTCCTTGAATCGGACGAGTAAAACGATATAGTTGCTAAACTTTAATCAACAAAGGACTTGATGTAATTTCTGAATTCGTGTACGCCTGGCTACACAATCGTGAGCATTCAATGGCATACTGTACTGATATTGATTTCTCAAACACTTGAAGATCGAAAGTCAATCTCCCTCGATTTCCAACAAGGACTGAAATATCTTTGAAAATGAAACATGTGTAGTTAGCAAATATCTTAGCCAAGGATGAGTAATCTCACTTAGAGAGCTTCTTCGTGTTCAAGTTACCTCCAATATGCTTTAACTTGATGTTGCCGATCACCTTTCCATTAATTTGGTTAATCCTTTAAAGTCAAACTTATGTACTTTACGAACTTGATACCAAAAAAACGAGAAGCGAAAAACCTAAAGAGACAACTTTTTCGTTTGATTTACTTCCCACATTGGTTATACACTTACACACTGTTACACTATTATTGTTATAAAACTCGTCATGTCACATCGTAAAGACTTAAACGTTTAGAAAGCAGAACTGAAAAATGAAATAGACCAATCTTAGAAAAATTGGCTTTTACACTCAAAACCCTTCGACTTTCTTCAAAAAGTCATGAGCGAGGGAATGTGTATTTTGGAGAAAAAAATACTTTTCATCCGTTGTTTTATTATTCTGCATCGTTAAATTAAGGGTCTAGCATCTTTGACGACTTTCAAAGGATTTCAAAGAAGGTGCGAAATTCATGTTGTAAATTCGTATTACTTATACGAAATACTTCAACCGATAACAAGAGGTAAATTGACGTTCAACTATGCAACGCCCACCTAAAAAGTGTCTAAAAGGGGTACTCTTTAATGCTCTGAAAGCTGAAGTACGCAATTCCATCGATAACAAACTGCTCACTATTGCCCTAGATTGACACGACCAGAAGGTCGAACGGGACAAAAAGACTTCTTGCAGTGAGTTAAGGAAGGTAAACAAAGTCTGAATAATCGTACGTCTCGACACAAATCCTTCGAGCATGCATGTACTTGTTGCTTGAGTTCAGTCCAAGTCATGCCTGGAATGCGTCGCACCTGAAGAAATCGCTCATTCTCAGATCCTACAATTGCTGTGAGTTCAGTCCTAAAAAGAGTTTTGATATTTGAGTCCAGTGTGCCACGAAGTTCAAAGTTGGGGGTGCATCCCCGTTTGCAATTGAGGATGTCGGTGAGAAATGAGCTGGGCATGCATAAACAGATTGAGAGAACTCCCGAACAGCTCGAAAAATACCCCAAGTACTCAATTGATGTCAATGAGAGAGTGTACTCCTAAGTGATGCTGAAGTCGGAATCGTAAGTACCGAAGGACCGAATGTTTGAGAATACATGGCTATGGAAATGAAGTGAGAGGAGTAGAAGCATCAGCGTAGAAGAAGTGTTCTGGCCAATCTCACGCTGATCCCAAGGAGGATCTCACATATACACAAAACACACGCGCACTTACGAGTTGGAAATGAGCTGCCAGCGGAATTAACTCAACAAACAGATCTCACTTCACCGACGCATCGAGCTAAGAATACCAGAAACACCTTTCCAACTGAGACATTGGACATTAACAAGTGCTCTGAAGACCTATTGGAAGCGGATCATGAGTGAAAATGCCGAGCTCTTGCCTGGCCAAGATATTGGTCAAGATGAAGTGCTTCCGACCGATGTAATTGTCGGCAAACTTGTTGGTTCAGAAAATCCTAACTCAAAGAGATCCTTTAAGTGGTTCAAAGGTAAGCTGCTGCTGCGCTGCCCGTCCCTCCTGCTTGTGGGTAGAAATGGCAGATGGAAAGCGAACTTGAAAATGGAATGATTGTGTAAACGCACCCACTTTCGGGTTGTTGGGTGCTTTTCCTTTATCCTGAATGTATGAGTAACAAGATTGTTTCGATATGGAACACGCCATGCATGATGTTCCAGTTATGACGGAGGGGTGGATGGAACAGAACAGTCAGAAGACCATTTGTTTACATAGGCTTACAACTAGCTCGTTGAGAGTTCCCAAGTTTGCCCAGACGCACTCCCTTCATTCAGCTTGTCATTGCTTCATGGATTCTCTTTGGCACGGTTTTTACGTGCTTGCAAACGAGTCATTCACTGGATACTAGAGTCTCCTGGTCTGGTTTAGTGTCTGTCTACGTGTGGTGTGCGGACAATGTCATTGATTTGAGCGAGTCGAGGTAGCAAGGTTTGGAGAAAAGGCTGTCTGAGAATATGCTCGAGTCTGGATAAAATCTGATAACTGGAAATGATCGGAATGGCCCTCAGTCTGCAAAAAGTCCTCTTGCTACCGCGGCAGCAATTCATCTAGTTTCTAGGTTGGAGCCTCTTCTCCTAGTGTGTAGAAGCCTCGTGCGCAACCAAAAGCAATGTGGGTCATCTAGTTTGAAGAATGAAGGATCGTAAGGGTCGTAAGGAGAACAGAGGAAGGAAGGCTGGGCCATGGACTGCTTCTGGCACTAATTAATTGATGCCAAACTTTTGCCGTCTTCATCACTTTGACCAAGAATGAGATAACCTCATTGTCCGTAGAAAAGTTTCCTTCTTCCATTGCTGGACGAAGGCTGAAAAAGCCTGCAAGGGGTCTTCCATAAACATATTTTTAGACAACAATCTTTATTGAAAGTTTGAGTCGATAAAATGACGAAATATGTAATCAATTCTTTATGACCCTCGAGCAGAGACTAACCACTGGTGCGGAAAGCAAACCGGGACAAATCCTGGGCTGATATCCCAATCATTTTATTAAGTGCCTGTTAGGCATCCAATCCAAACATCAAACCAGTGTACGTCCGAAGCCCTATCTCTCTTCTTTCTCTCCCTCCTCCTCCTCCTCCTCCTCCTCTTCCCCTTCGAATTCTTCCTCTTCTTCACCGTGTACTCACTACTCACTCACTCACTTAGTCAGTCAGTACTCAGTACTGAGTTAGTCTTGGCCTCAATGTTCCAAGTTTAACCATTCATCAAGCTTAGAGCCTCGGACCAAAGGGCCCAAAAGACACCCCCTGGCCTGGTTGGCTGACTGGCTGCTTGGTTGGTTGAATGACAGACAGGCACACTCATGTGGTTGTTCCCAAGCAGCGGGAAATGAACCAACCATGCATGCTTAAAAGGACTTAAACTCAAATGATGGGAAGATCCACTCTCAAAGACTTGTAAAGCATCTCGAAGGACACTCCCGTGACCCCGAACGCCGGAGGCAGTGGCTTCAAGCTTGAGTGGACTGATGACGTCGGACTTTTAAGTTGACACGCACGCCACGTTTAAAATTTTACGACCTCTTTAAGTTTTGATGTCCGACTCTAATCGCCCTTAAGCTATGCCCATGGGAAAACTTGTTTTTTCCCTTGCTTTTCTATGTTTACGTGGACTGTTTCATTTGGTACGCTTTCATGTTGCAACCAAGCTATTTAGCTTCGTTACATTCTCTCAAATCCACCCAATGCTGTTCATCGGCAGACTCCTTTTCGCATTCCATTAACATCTTAAAAATATTTCGTGCTATTCTTAGAATTTGAAGTGCAAAAAATGTAACAGATTGAAATCTCAAGTGTTTGTCAAAATTTGAATCCCATCATATTCCTTCGTGTGCCATAAAAACATGCTCGCCCGCCAGATTCCATCGTGCTCTGTTCCAAACGCTGTTGTTGTTGTTGTTGTCGTTGTTGTTAGTAGTAGTACAGTAGTAGTAGTGGTGGTGGTGGTGGTCGTGGTCGTGGTCGTGATGTTGGTGTGGTTGTTGTTGCTCCTTGTTGCAAGAGCGTTGCTAGTACGAGTGTTAGGAGATAATCCGGATTTATACCCAAATGTTGGCAATGACGACTAAGAGCCAAGCTGGCCCTCGGCCACCCACCCAACTGACAAGTTTCCACCACTCTGTTCCACTGAATTGAGTCTGAAGAAACAATTCTAAAGCCTGGCAGAAGTTGCCACACTCCGAACAAGAAAGGAAAAAGAAAGAAAGAAAGAAAGGAATTAAGAAGGATATGAAAGAAGAAAAGAAGCGAAGCATTACTGCCCTTCCATCTTCCTCTCTCCCAAGACAGTTGCTTCAGGACGTCTGACAAAGTGAATAAAGGCCATTTTCGTCGTTCTGATACAATCAAAGCAAAGAACTAAGGGCCCTTGGAACACTGAGCTTGAAAGCCAGATCAAACTTAAAGGACCCTGATGCTCCAACCGCTGTATTAACTCCATTTACCAAGTAAAAAGAACAAAAATAGGCTTGAAAAAGAACCAGAGTTCAACGGCAAAGTTTTTCTCGTGGCTTTGGTCAATGGATTGGTCTTTCAAAAACAAGTTGATCGGGCTGCATCATTTTTCCACATCCTGTCTCGCTCTCGATCTTTAGAAAAGTAAGCTATTCTGATCATCCCCCCTATTTGTTTTGGACGTTATCGAAAACTCAAAGAGCAACTTTGCACATACATGATTATTTTTGCACACTTTTTCAAATTTTGGCTCAACGGTCATTCACTCATCTTCCAAATAAATCCTTTGCTTAATTGAATTTTTCGAACTAATTTTTAAACACATCAGACAAGCGAAAAAAGAACGTGAATTCAAAGGCAGCGCACAAGGTAATTCATATGAAACGGAACAGGAAACCATGTCAGAACCAGAGGCTAATTTTTTAGACGCAAAGGACGATGTTAAGATCGTACTTACCAACCAGCTTACCAAGTCTCAGTACGATCTTCAGATCGTTCTTTGCGTCCAAAAAACTAGTCTCTGGTAACCAAACTCGCAAATGGTTGATCAACAAACAAGTATGAAACTGAAAAAGATGCGACCATTGACTCCATCAATGAGCAACAAAAGTTAGTTCTTTTAAAAACAGTTGGTCGGGCTGCAATATTTCATCCACTCAAAGTCTGCGCGTTTCTATTGAAACACGGAGGGAGGGAAGGAACCACATTGAGAATTGAGGAACGTGTAAGTTTTCCAAAGCTTAGTCTCAAACATGTGATAATCTCTGAAAATCCATATTCTCACAATGCGTACTTCAGGTGTATTAGAGGTATTTTGATACGAAGCTTTTTTGGAAAGCCGCATGAATCTGAGATTGTTCTAAGGCTTTAGAGTTTTAACATTGGGGTAACGAACAAACAAGGCGGAACGAAGTGGATTTTCGTGGGGTGCAGCCTTGCTAGTAATTTAATCTCTTCCATTTTTGGATACGCTTACTGAGAAAGGTTTTTTTTTAAATGCTTAATGGAATGAAAGACTAATCAACCGAATCATGGTCAAACTTTTTGAGTCTAATTTGTTCAATTTCAAAAGATAAGTCTCATTGCTACCCTTCCTTTGATACTGAAATAAGCAGAACTGTAGTTCTCAAAAACAATCAAAAGGTTATTTGGCTTGCAATGTCTCAAATTGCGACATACTGTACATGCGAAAACAGATAAGAATTTAACTCGACTGTACCGACTTTAATGTATGGAATTTTGATACCTCACGCCTCTCGGCAACACAATAATTAAACTGAACGTTATTATCAACTAAGATTGACTCATCAAAAAGACTATCAAAGTAATAAAATTCGAATGCCCATACAGGAAATTGGCCATGTGTTTAACTCTGTCGTATTTCTTGATATGATCGTGACTCAGGCATCCTTCGCATTCGCCCTCTTTCCCTCTCTCTTTTTCTTTCTCTCTTTCTTTCTTTCTTCTTTCTTGTCTTCTTTCTCACTTGGTGGCTCGCATTTACGTCATCACCATCACCATCATCCTCATCACAAACGAACGGGATCCAACCATCGCATCGCCATGAGAGGAGTCCAAGGAAGGACAAGAACCATCGTGGGAGAACCAACCTTCTCGTTCCTCCGTCTATGTTGTGTATGTGTGAATGAGTGTATTCGTGCTCTTGTCCCCAGTCCGAGTGCCTGTCCCGTGCCTAGTTGGAACTGAAATGATCGCTAGTGGAGCGCACACACCAAAGACACATCTCCTCACTCGTTCAGCCCATGGAGTGAGTCATTGGTACGAATAGAGGCTGATTTTCTCCTGCGTCCAAGACTCGGGCACACGCTCAGAAAAAGGACGGCAAATACGGGGAGATGCTCAAGAAAGGGATCTCACTCGCACCATCGCTTTCGTGGTTCTTCCTGCACATGCAATGAGGATGCCCTTCGTTCCCTCAACGGCTGAATCAAGTTGAGTGTGCTTCTTCTTCATCGTTCTTCCTCTCCCTCCCTCTGTTCTGGTTCTCCATTTTCAGGTTCTTTTTGTGATGTAGAAATCGCAGAGATCCTCTCGGTCTTCTTCGAGCTCAGACAGGGCTTTCTTGCTTGCTCCTGTGCCCACCATTCTCGTGTCATTCACGACTCGCAAGTTGAGGCCAACGCAGGCGCGTTCCAACTAGAGATAGTCAAAGGGAACAAAGGTTGGACCGACTCCTAGGAACAAAATAATCGCTCTTGGTATTGCTCGCTTTGGGATTATCCTAAAACGTTGCTTGCGTAAAAGAAGTGAAGAATGATAAAGTTTAAAACTTGATCTTCTTCAATTTTAGCGAATGCAATTGTAAGCTACAACAACAAATAAGTACGTAACTTTTGCGCACCTTTTGATCTGTTTAATTATTCGAATTAGATCAAAATCACCAATTCGCTCCGACCAACCACAACCTAATTTTGATATGTTCCGTGGCTTTTGAAATAGTTCAGAGCCCTTTTTTAAATGATACACTAGTTTCCGTTCTTTTCCATACCAAGGCAACTCATGCATGGGATGGATCACTCACTCATGTGTTCTCTCCTTCCTATCCCTAACTCGGTGCTCTTGTCGACTGCCATCCTCTTGCAATGGAACGAAGATGGTTCGTTGGTGGTGGTTGGTTGGTTGGTTGGTTGGTTAGATGGTTGCTCCCTCGTTTCAGTTCCTTGAATCCATTCGCTTCCAGTCAGTCAACTTGCTGGTCTTGAGTGAAGCAGCATGGCTTTGGGATGACAACAGTGAGCTGGTCCAAGGATTTCCATGCATCCAAGAGAATCATTGAAGCAATCATTAGCTGGTGGAACTTTTAGCCAAGATAATCCCAAGTGAACAGCCGAGTGGTTGGTTGCCAAAGAATAACAGTGGACTTAAGTTGCTGGATAATTGACAGTGTGTATCTTCCTTTGTGCTTGACTTTGGTTGATACATTTTCTTACAAAATGACGAGCCACGCTTAAGCACAGAAAGGATTCTTCCCAAGGATGATTCAATCATCTTCTGTCCAAAAGTGTTGCTCCCTGGAGTGCAGGGATTGCGTCAATGCCGCAAACCCAACTTCAAAAATGCTCGTCACAACGAATAACAAAATAGGTAAGAATGATAGCTAAGGGTGAGAATGATTAAGTCAAGAGGCACGTGTGCCTCCTTACTCGCTCTCAAGGATGCCGCATCTTGAAACAAGTTCATACCCAGGCTACTTATTGACTTAGTAGTCGGGCGCCCAAATGGTAAATATACGGCTGATGCTGAGCCAATTGCAGCCGAAGATAATCCCTGTTGATCTGAGATTGATCTTGACGGCTGGCAAAAGAAGTTGATCCAATTGTGATTGGGTAAAAGCCTAGCATCCTTCATAGCTTAACAGCATTTGGATATCTTGAGCGCAAGATGCTTTGGTAGATGTGTAAGTACCATTATTAATTAGCCAATAAATAACTTGATCTCGCACGAAACACGAAAGATGTGGACTTTGTAAAGCTCAAAGAATTGTCTTTGCTCACCATAGAAAGCCACTTCTGAGAATCAAAGTTGCTGCGATGCTGTTTTTCTAGTACTTGAGGAAGAGCACTGGACCGACCTGCAAAGATTGAAGGTTTTGGGTTTTCAAACAGAAACAAACAATTGTTTTTGTTCTTAAAGTGCAATTCTTGCTCTTGTTGTCATCCATCGTTGCAATTGCAAGTGTTATTGTATCATTTGTTGTCGTGGCTCGTTCTGTTGTTGTTGTTGTTGTTGCTGCTGTCCGCATTAGAGGCGCCGAATTGTATGGGACAGGATGGCACCCAAGCAATAAAAAGCAATTTCTCCGCTCCATCCAGTAAAAGTTTTCGGAGAGTTGCTCCGAAAACCATTTCATCCAATTTACACTTTTATGAGCAATTTACTTGATTGGCTAATAGCTTCCAACCGTTACATTGTTGTTTGTCCTTATCGAAGGACTCCACCCGAAAAAGTTCTGCCCTTAAAATGCCTTTTTTGGGTGTGTTCACGTGCGTGCAGTAGGAACAGACAGAGAGCCCCTACGTATACATGACCAATAACTATTGTTCAGAGCGTGAACCTACGTTGGCATGATGCTATTCACGTAACAATCTTGTGTGAGAAGGTGGCCCATAAATCGAGATCTTTAGATTACAACTAGATGCAAAAGCGTGCATGTCTAATATGTTAGCGGGGGGAGGTAAGAGGGACAATTCGCCGACAGTTCTTCCCCTGGATGGACCACTCAGTCTCCAATGAAAGTAGGCCCTCGGTGGCTAATATGGTTTAGACATGCCAATGAATATGTAGGTACGTGTTGGTAGATAAGTATGTATGTACGTTTGTAGTAGTGCTACCTCTACTACCGACATTTACATACGTTTGTAGTAGTGCTACCTCTACTACCGACATTTACATGCGCTGTATGTATATGCTCGCATCATCAGGTAATTGCTCGTTACATTCTTCCCCTCATTATTCACTCAACTTGCACCCTTCGAGGTTGGAATGTGCTTAGTATGTTTTGATGAGGCACCATTCATCAATCTTTCAGTAACATTCTTTATTTCAATCCGCTAACAGAGTCTTCATGTCAAAGTTGTATTCAAAACCTAGATTATGTGTTCTCATGTCAATTGTCATGAAGTGGTTTGAGCAGGCGATCTCAAGTGCAGAGAAACTTCCGCACATCGGCAACAGTAGGAGAAAATGCATTCGAGATTTTCCGATCTCGATTGCAACCAAGATGGACTTGTTTCCAAGCAGATTTCAACCTTTGATCTCTCCGAGAGAATCGCGTCACAAAAGTATCTTGACCGCTCAGAATATTAAATTGAATTTGGCAATCGAATGTCATCTTCAATTGGCCAATGGCGTTGACACTCAACAGACAACTGAGCTAAACACTAAAGCAATATTAGCTGGCTTTGCTATCACATCTATCCTTTATCTGATTTATTGTAGAGGCAAAATGATGAAACCATTTTTAATGTGTTCCTCCTGAACTTCCAGAATTTTTGCTGGTTCTTAAAAGGACGTTCAATTTGTATGATCAGTCCAGAATTATTTTCCATTTCATAACCAATCATTATCACTGTTTTTCAATCATTCTATGATTTCTCTAAAGATTGCAATGTACACTTAGATATGCTATTCTCGAGTAAATCTAGTACGCGTTCTCTAATTGGCACAATAAGCTTTACAAAATCCTGAGATCAAGGATCAATTCCAAAATCAATGTTCTAATCCTTCTCAAGCATCCACTCGAAAAAAAAACCAATGTGTTGCATGTCTGGTGCGTCTAAAAATTGTTCTTGTTTGTTCTTTTTCAGGTGTTGTGATGCGCGAAAAGAAGAATGGGGGAAATGCTGCGCTTTCAAAAGTCCAGAAACTCAAAAAAAGACTTAGTCAGAGTTTTGGAAAATTGGGTAAGATATTCCCCTCGATCCGCAAACTTTTAGTGTTGTGGCAGGCTTTATCTCTTTCTGTTGGGCCCACTTCTCAATTTTGCCCATGGCTCTTACTTGCTGCTGCATGGATGGATGGATATATAGAGAGAGAGAGCGAGCAAAAGAAAGAAAGAGACAATAGAAAGTAGATAGATGGTCCGTATATGGATGGTTGTGGGGAGGGTATCTATATCTGGATGGGAACATTCCTTCGCTGTGTCGCCTTTGGCCGAAGGGAACAAATAAAAAAGACACGAGATTGAAGCTTTTAGATGACACTGCAGAATGTTACCATTTCATCGAACTCTTCACACCGCCCAGAAGTGATAGTATTTCGGATGAATTGCAAATCATCTGGTAGAGAGAGTATGCTCTCGACCAAGGAGGGCTTGCTGTCGTATCCCACCTTGGGATATAATTGAGATTACTGTGCATCGGTTTAGACGGACCCGGGTTTAGAGGAAACTAGGTGGAAATTTGAATTTGCAGAAACATGCTCCCCTCAGGAATTGTCATTGTCGTTGTTATTGTAACTGATCTTGCTTAAAGTAGTGTCGGCGGTGGTGGTGTTGGCAAAGATGATGATGGTGGTGGTGGTGATGGTGGTGGGTGCTCGGTCAACAATGGTGGCTTGCTTTCAAGAATAAGAAAAGAAAAGCGACTCAATGATTGTCAACATGGAAAACCTTCTTTCATTGACATTTCTTGCACACGACAAACATATAAGATGCTCTTTCTGTTCCAAAATACAAAAGCTGAAAAAGCCAAAAGCCCCAGCCCACTTTCTTTGATTTGTGTATTAAGGAATGTTGGTGGTCCCGGGAATTGGAATGAGTCTGCCCTTCTGCCCTTTTGTCGGTGTTCTTGTCGTAGAAATACAAGCGTAGTTGTTGTAACGGTTTTTTAGCTGCACTTTCTCGCTTTGGGGGAGTAAGAGTCCCATTGAAAAAGCGAGAAAGAAATCCATAGGAAAAGCCTCTTTCATGTCAAACCAAAAGAAGAGGGTGGCCAACCTGACCTAGACCCTAAACACTCTTTTTTCCCCCTAAATGTTGGCTGCCAAATAAACCAACGCGTTCGCTAGGAGACTCAGACTGATAACGTGATAGGTTCCACCACTAGCTTCACCAATAAATGGTCTTCAAGACAGAGGGAAAGACCAATGGCTACCCTTACCAACTGGGTTGAATCTGCGAGAGGTTAAAGGAAGGGCTGAGTTTTGGTCGAAAATATTCTATTTCTCCCACGCCTTTAATTCCCAACGATGCCTTCACGAACGGTCCTCTAGAGAAATCTTTGACCGTCAGACCAATATTTGGGACAATAAACTTGGCTGGGGTACTGTGGAGAGTTTTGACAAAATGTATCGGTGCTCTCAAGGAGGTGGCCTTTTTTCCTTAAACGGATTGACGTCAAGAACGGACCCTAGATTCTTGAGCGTCTTGACTGTTGTCATGAACCTCCCACCCAAGACAAATGGCTGCCTTGCTCAGATCCTTTTTGGATGGGGCACACAACATCATAGTCATTGATTGTGCACACGGAGAAGAAGCGGTGGATGGATGCATGATTGTACCGGGCAGCCGGGTAGTTGAATCATGGACCCAGTCCCAGTTGTCGTGAGCAGTCCGTCCGTGCTTCTCATTCTGGTCCTCCCCCTGGCTCGTCCATCTCCTCCTCTCTATCATTTATTCCTCTTTGATGTTCCCTAACAAGATCTCCTTGGAAACTAGTTTGGAAGAAGAACAAGCCTCGTCCTTTATGTACTTACGCATGCTACACTACCCACGTGCTCTGTATGAACTGTCTTCAATCTACGTACTGGTGGCTGTCAGTGAAGATCATCGAAGAACTCGATCGGATTTCTCTTTGGCATGGGCTTCAAATACGATCCCATAATGCATAATATACATGCTCAAAACACTCACCAAAGCCCACTCTAGACTGTATTCCTGAGCTTGGATATTTGATGCCATACGTTTTAGCTTACTATTTAGCCACATTTGACGGCAGCACTGCACATCAAACCGAATTGGTATTTCCCTTTTCAAAGTGAGTGCGATGATACAAAGGGCACGTCCAAAGCCAAAAATCCTCTTAAATGGAGGTTGCTTCTCTAGGATGCGAAATCTGATCATTTTCTATCTTAGAAAATAACAACTTCTTCAACAAAAGACTCAAGTATTTCAAGGAGACTGATGTTGCTCTATTTTATTCACTTTCATGACTTGCTTATTCTTAAAAGAGGCTAAAGCTGGAAGTTCTAGCATTAACATCAAACGTTTTCTCTTAAGAGTGATATGCAAAAAAAGCCCTTAGGCTTGGGATCCCATAACACCTTAAACGTTGAGAATGTGTTCAAGAAATGACAGTGTTGAGTATGTGTATACGTATGAGATATTCTCTTGAGTATATTCCCTATTCATCATTCATCAGCTAGACGCTTGAGAGTTGAGCCATCACTCATTGTGGCACCTAACTAAAATGACGCTCACTGGATGGAACTGACTGACTCCTTAGTGACACTGGTTGGGGTGGGGTTCCAAAGGTCGATCCCGGGATCCATCACAGAGCTCTTTGCCTTAATGGAGAAACATTTTGCATGACGCTATGATGGATGGCGAGCTCCACTTTTCATTGATTTATTCCCAAAAAAGTCGGCTGTTTTCTACCTAGTTTGGGCGTACACGACATAAAAGGGACCTCAATCACGACGTCTTTGTGTCATCCAAAGTCATGAATCATAACGACAATCTTTTAGGGAGAGCTTAATCTTTCTTCATTTTTGGAACCCGCAAGTCGTGCTCAAAGTGGAATAAATTGGATTGCCAAAAGTTTCAAGTAACAATTATGTTTCTCCAAAAATTGCTGCATAAAATAAATGAAAGGTTTACTTTTCGATCAGTTGACCCTCATTGTAATTTGACTTATCAACGTCAATACTACCACTACTGGAAGTATTTGGCACGTGCTGTTCAGGAAATCGGAACCTCGTTGTCCAAATACTTGGTCAATGTGCCTGGAGTAGACTATGTCTCCGCTTGCATTTAGAGTGCTTTCGAGTTCGACGTATTCCCTTTCCAGGATTGCTTCTTTTCATTCGTTCATCTATCCATCCATCCATCCATTCATCCATCCATTTTCTGTCCTCTTTAGCGCAAATGATCAAATGACACTTTTTTGAACGCTCTCAAGCGACAAATGATATCTAGCAGAGTCTCTTTGGAGCGATGAGCTCCATATTCTTGCTGGACAAAGACAATTCCCTGGCACATTTTCCTGCTCTTTCAGAGTGGATCCGGTTGCTGTTATCGTTGTAGAGGGTCGAATTTTGCTTTTTAAACATGGCGTACTAAAGGAGAACCACCAGTTTTGAAAAGACCTTATGTTTTTTTGCAATCAAGCATATAGAAAATAACTGTGAAAGTAATAGTTCAAAATCCACATTTCTTTGAGAAATCAATATTAATCGTCGCTCTCTTTAAAGGTTTGATGTGACTTGGTAACGTATGCTTCTATTGCTTGCACACGTACAGTAGATATTAATATTGTTGATGTACAGTAGAACATGTTGCGGGGTATGTTGAAACCGTATTCTGTACACAACTTCATCATATGATATCAAAAGTCAGCCAAAGTGTGTTTCTTTTTAAAGGATTTCAAACGAAATTAGTGCAAAATGAATTAGAAAACATTTCTTAATTCTTGTTAAAGACAGCAAAAAAATTAATGTGATTCAAACCATGCATGCATTTTTGGCCCAGAACTTTCACCAAAGATAATCCCTTTCCTTCGTTCGTTGGAAAAACTTCGTCACACATGGCTTTGGTCCAATTGAAAGGCTCTCCGAGTGGCTTGCTCTCTCGCTCTTCTTCAGTGAAGGTAGACAGCCTTTTGACTTTTCGTTCACTTTCTCCCTTCGACAGTGCAAGAGAACCATCGGCTTCTAATTAACGAGAAAAAAATGAGCTGCGCCCTCACCTCATTGAGTTGGGAAATGAACGTAGTAGACCACTTCCACTTTCCCCAGGAAGAAGTTCCTGGGATGGATTGCTAGCTAGCTCTTCGCCTGATTTTCCCACTCAAACTTTACACATACTCCATAGACTCGAGAGCTGGAAAACCCACCAAGTCTTGTGTTTTGAGACAAGGCTTCTCGCTGTTGACGGACGAACTCAACAGCCCAAACTAGCCCACTCAAGCCCCATAAAGTCCGCTGCAGTATTTCCCACCGTGGCCACCACCACCACTACCACCACCTTAAAAAAGGTCCGTTCAGCTCGAGGGAATGGACTACACGGAAAAATCCTCCCGTGCGTGCCAAGTAAAGCAAGTGGGAAACGAAGTGAAAAAGGTCGGACAAGCGGAATGAACTCCGGACGGACGGCCACAATAGCACATGGGAGTAGTTGTTCCAGCCTTTGGCCAGCGCAGCTCCCAACAGTGAGAGCCCCTTTTGGCAGTGGCCGACTGATGAGGCAGCATCTTTTTATGATTTTTTGGCCTCTTTGCTATGAAAAGTTACGTACTTACATTGTGTAAGAGGAGGTTCAGAAGGAGAAAAGTGAGAGAGGCTCCAGAAGGGGGATGGGAATAAACCCCCTCCTTTTTCACTTGGTGGCAACGAGCCTTTCATATCAGCAAAAAAATCTCTTTTGATGACCTCTTGGGTTGTGTCGAAGAAGAATGTATGTCTAGATTCGAGTGAACAGTTGTGAAAAGTGTCTTCGAATGGCAGGAACAATCGACATGAATCATTTCCAGCTCACCCTCCCATTTCTTCGTCTCGTTTGTCGTGAGGGAAGCAAACGGGTACCTCGATCCTATTGGTGGCCTTTGAACATACGGTAGAGGGTCTCCTGAAAACGTGGAACAAATGGGGATCGTGCTCTTATCCCCCTCGCTCGCTCAACTCTCAGGAATAAACCAGTTCACATTGGCATCTCATGGCAAGAACCGAGCACCGTTAACGAGAAACCCAGTACATTATCAATGATGAGCATTCTTGAGCTTTAGAAACGCGTATGTACTGTGCACATAGATCTAGACATGCATACGTAGATGGCAGAGGGCTTTTCTCTAGGGGCTTGAATGTAGTACATCTGTTGGGGACTTTAATCCCGCTAGCTCAGTGGACTGTATATATACTTCGATTCTTGCTTACTGACTGATCATTTATTTTCTCGTTTCTTTGACATTAACATTTTATTCTTCATAACGGTTCAATTAGCTAATATTCTGCGTTGAGGTCTTTCTTGGGAAATCGGGAATTCAATTAGCGGATAATCGTCACAACAACATCGATCGCATTCGCCCACAGTGGGATCTTTTTTGAGGGCTTCAAATGGGCTACTGTCAGGGCCCCCATTTGACTTGAAAGAAGCTAGTGATTTGTTGGCGAAGAAGCCATTTCTCTTGCTTGGCTTTCAATCGCTTCATAGTCTTCACGGTAGATCGAGTGAGGGTGAATGTCTTTCTTCATAGGGAACAGCCTCTTGGTTCTTGGTACGTGAGAGAGTACCGGTAATGGTAGTGGTACCTCTATCCAATGAGGACATCCGAATCCATTCTAGGCTCTTGAACCCGCTTATTTGGGGAGAATCTGTTCAAAGGTTAGACCTAAAGCAAGAGGAAATGGGATTAGCACGTTTTTGAGCGAATCCATCATCCCTGTCCCGTCTTTTGACGGTTTTTTTCACGGATCACTCATCCAGCACAATACAGCTTCCTTCGATTTTTGTGGTACTCGATAGTGGGCACCGAGCGGAAATAATTATTGGAATGTCAATATTCCTTGGGTTGTCGTGGTGCTCCCCTTCTATTGGGTTTGGATGGTTCGATTCAACCCTCGCACAACAGAGTGTGCCAAGTAGTCAATCTGTTCGTAATTGGAAGGAAGAATTCCACACGAATTCTGTTCCAAGGCTTCAAATATGGGGAGCTTGCTGGCATATATTGCAAGAAGATATTGACATATTGTGATCATCATGTTGAAGCTGAAGAGCCTGCTTGATTCGAGCTCGTGTTCTACCATTTGGGACCGAGAGGATTTCGATACGCTTCTGGTTTATCTCTCCGGCCAGCATGCAGGATGGAGGAACGAACAGATTCCACGAGTCTCCTCAGTCTCAAAGGCCGAGGAAGAGGTGCACATCGTGCACAGTACGTATATTCTCGCCCTCCGTACGAGTGCACACCCGTCTGCAATAAGGAGAGCAGAGCTGGTTTGGCGAGTGGCGGCGAGCCGTGATGATGACTCACCCTTCCTTGGAGAACTCGGAACTCAGAATGGGTTCAGAATGGAACGGGCGAGAGGTTGGAACCAGAGAACACACAAAAACACAGCTTCCACCTTCCTTCCAAAGGTTCTGTGCCTTGGAAGAAGGAGATACATTGCGAGAAGCCGACCATTGTTCCATTCCGAGTGTCATCTTTCAAGAAATAGACAGGACCAGCATCATTTATGGATACCCTTATCCGTTTGGGTAATACCTCCAGCTAGACTCTAATATGTATTAAGAAAAATGCCATCCTGAGTGAGGAGAGTTTCCGAAAATTCGAAAGAAACTGAGAGTTTCAAACAACATAATTTGATAGAACTGAAGTCAAAACAAAAGTGTTCAAAACAACACGATTACTAAATGAATTGGAGCACTTGAGCGTTTTTTTTTAAATCAGGCTCGGCTTTACAATACAGAATAAGAGAGAATCAAGCGTTTGTCATGGTTCTCCGCAAAGACTGATGATTGAGATCAGCTCAAAGCTTGTTTGGAATGAATGGTTGGCGGAGTCAATTGCACGTGGCTCAAAGCGAGGGTTCCTAACAATTATCTTTTAGTTGATGGCAATGGTTCATCAATGTACCATTCTTATTGCTATATCATTCGTTGAATGAGCCATTTGCCTACAGAGCGCATTGTATGTAGCTGAGGGGACGAATGCATAATGAAAATCGGGCTAATCGTCGTCCGAGTTCCTCGCAAAGATAAATGGTATTCAAGTCATCAATGTACGATATTGAAAGAGCCACTTAAGTGAAGGGAAAAAATAACAGTCTTCTATTTGCTTTTAGTATGGGATGGCACAGTGGCAAGATTTTTTTCATCGCCTATTGCAAAGCCAATTGGTTGTGCAGGCCCTACTGTATCTCGTGTACCCTGAAGTCTTGTCTCATTGGTTGATAAACATACTTTTACTGTTCCTCTATACCGAGAAGCAACCCCAAATTCTGGCCTAGATAACCTCAAGGAGAAAGTGAGTCCTCTGGATGTTGAGAAAGCATCAGCCAGTTATTAGGTCTTTTGATGTTCCATCACCATTATGTGCTCATCTGGTGCATAATTTCTTTGAGAGGAAGCTTGTATTATGAAGACCAAAAACAGCCTTTCATCATGAGATGGAGACAAGGCAAGAACAGGGTTGAGACCGAAGGCTGGCGATGAAATGGGGAAGGCTCAAAAAGGGTGTTTGTGCGATGGAAAAAATTAGCTAGATCCTCCAATCCGAGGTTTTCCCTCGAATTATTACGCAAGCAAAACTTTTTCCATCAATCTGGGATGAGATTTCAGATTTGTTGATTAATATTTCAAGCTCCTTCCCCTCTTTCGTTCACTGGTTCTTTCTGTCTCTATCTCTTTGGCCACCCAAAATATAGATATTTTTTGAATCCCTATGTTTCCATGTGGTAGCATCTTTTGAGCTGGCTCGATCATCCGCCCAAATATCTCCAGTAAATCACATCACGGATTCCTGTTTATGACACATGAGAGGAGAGATTTTGTATTTGTCACCGCTTTCGAGGGTACGAACGATTCCGCTTCGTTCTCTGGTAGTTTTGAGCGCCATACGACCGTCTCAGTCTGCCGTTCTGTCCCTGCAATACTTACTAGGCACTACGCTTTTCGCTTAACGATCCTCCACTGGCAACGTTCCAACGTCTCTCCTCTGGCTAATCCACCCTCAACCATTGGCTGGTTCCCATTTGGCAGGGGCTGATGCGTGATAAATCCTTATTTGCCTATAAACAAAGCACAGTCCAAAGGTTGTACTATCCATAAAGGCTTGCTCAGTCGGCTTCGACTACGTATTTACTCTACTCTCGGTCCCTCTCGTGACAGAGTTTCCACGTGAATGGTTAGAACATCTTGCCAATGGGATGACGAACTTGTATAATGTCCACAATGGCAGTGATGATGGCCTTTGAATCAGTGCCAAATAAGGACTCGCCCATTGGCTTTCCCTATTTCAAATCAATTATTTAACGTACTGTAAGTCTACCAATCCTTTGAAATTGCTTTAATAGCAAGGAGACCGTGCTGAACAAAAGAATATGCATAAACCTCTTCATCTCTTTTCAACATCTGTCCAAGTCAAGTGTTGAAAAGGAAACGTTAAAGAAAAAGAAAAGGAAAAGAAGAAAACGAAAAAAAGAAAGAAAAAGAGTTAAAGGAAGCCACATAGTGGCCGTGCGTACTAATGCGTTCTTATAAGAGTCAAGTGTAAGTGCTTCCCCAGACGGCGTAGGTTCGAAACCTGTTGGGTGTCGGATTGACGCTGTCGGGAGAAATCCTTCAATTTACAGGGAATCGCATTCCTTGTAGCGGTAGTAAAAAATCCGCAAAAAAACGGTTTTGAAAATCTTTTCAAAACGGATATTGTGTTTTCGTCGTAAGAGGTAGGAATTGTGCAAACATATAATTCAGCAGCAGCAAAGTATCTACCTATTTCAATGCTCGTTCTCTGTTTTACACCAAGTTACATGATCAATTTCTGGCCTCATTCATTTTTAAAGGTATTTGGGGGTGTCTTGTTGTGCTTAAAAAGAATAACTTAAAAACGATCAAGACAGTTTCCCCCTTGGGGCATTGCACGAACCTCACGTAATTGCACATAAACCCGTGTTCTTAGTCCATGAAAAGTTCTTTCAACTTTGCATGCCCGCCCATGGTACACATGTAATAGTGGGAAAGTTTGGGAAAATAGCAAAAATGCTCGATCCTCTTTTGCCACAAGAGAGAAAACCAATTAGGTGGTGGAAAATACCGCATTTTTGGGGCTCCCTTGAAAAAGGTCTCTACATGTGACCACTCCCCACTCACATTCTCCAGAACATCCAATGAAGCAAAAACGAGTTAATTTTTGGAATCCAAGGAATTTCATACAGGCCCTAGCTAATTGGAGGATCTTACCAATGGCCTTACTTTGGACGACCCGGGTTTGTTGGCTTGCTCAAAATAACCAGTCATGGTCGCAAATTGTTTGCTTAATATCCAAAGAGGATAACGGAAATATGATCCACCCACTGAGGCTCTTTTTGTAATTTCTAGTGAGGATCGCCTACTTAGTTCGGACCATTCTCAAAAGTTTTGTCATCACCGGGAAAACTTTCCGAATCAGGGCGTTGTAAGGAATTCATACCCCTCTCTCTTTGCCTGTCCTTCGATCCACTTCTCAGACTCATCGACGCTTGCAGCAAAGTGAGAAAAGTCCCTTGGACCACGATAGATAGTTTCTGATGGTTCCACGTAAATACAAGCCTGTTCCTCAATGAAGCAATTCCGCCCAGGCAACCAGCCAGGCATTAGCAATTTAGACCCCGGGTTCCTTTTGAAAATTAGTGAAAAGGGAGGATCGTTAGTCTTCTTTTGATCAACCAACACTTTGGAGGCTGTCAGATTTTCTTCCATCCGAAGTTTTCAGCCAAAGGCGATTCGCCCATTTTACAGGTCTAGTAAACCAACCTTGTTTTCGTCGTGGAGATAGCTCACTCACCGATCGTGAATTTCTGAGGGATCCATCGACTCACTCAGCCAAACCATCTTCAAAAGAATAATTTTGATTAGAGCAAACTATTACCAAGTAAATCTCTAGCCATTGGCAATGGTGCTGGACGCAATGCTTCTTCACCCAACTTTTCTGTCCTCAACATCTGGTCGGGAGGGAGCCTCAGACTTGATAGAGAATTACTCTTGTCCAGCACGATTCATAAAAACTTCATAGTTGGATATGAAAAAGGACATGTAACTGCGTCGTAAAATTGAAATGTCTGAGAACGGGTAGAAGTAGTAGCAGTGGTGGTAGTAGGAGCAGCAGTAGCATGATGATGGTACGACGAGTTCATACAAGGCCCAAAATTGGCGTTGAAAAATCGCAGTCCTCGCCATCCCCACAACCGACTAACGATTATCATGGTGAGCATGGAAAATTGCCTAGATTGTTTGAAGGGAGACCATGGCCGGATGTGTGAGAGAGACAAAGAGAAAGGGGACCACAGAGCAGGCAAGCAAGCCAGCAGGAAAACGGGGAAAGAAACTTTCCACTCTGAAATTACAATCTGGAACTGGTTCCTTGGTGGTGCTCACTACCACTCATTGTAGCCATTTTCAACGGGTCTGATTTTTTAGACGATTCAAAAAAACTTTTGGAATGGCGAAAAGGTTAATTTGGAGCGCGTACGACTGAACAAAGGCTCAAAAAAGTTCATGTTGAGAGATCCTCTAAAAAGCGAATGGAGCCGAAGTTGTCATAATAAAGCCTCCTTTATTATCGTTGTTGAGCTCCGATGAAATCGAAAATGAAGCAAACGTGTCAATTTCCAATCTTTGTAATTTGATTATTTTCTTTATCCATATCCAGAATCCTACCGGGGAGGAGCCCTTCTCGTGTTCTCAAATGAGTAGTAGACTTGCATTGCTTGCGATAGAAACCTACTGGACATCGATTTTTGACATTTCAATAAAATGATATAAAACACGTTAGATTTTGCCACGGTTAAATGCAACTAGAGTAGATTTTAAAGCAAACTTCGCAAAAAATGGGTATGAGCTTATGGCACTTTCGATGTGACCGTACATTCAATATGATTGATCATTGGTGTTCCATCAAAAGCCTAAACTAAATTGAAAAATCAACGATTAATCTTGGACAGCAAGGTGGATTGGGTGCTTTTGTCTACAAAACATCGGGCTTTTTGCGCAAAGTATGATTATCTTAAATATTGTTTCGATAAAACTTAATGACGTTTAGTTTGGCACCCCGACTACTATTGTCGAATTTAGGGACCCAGCGAATCTTTATGAAGACTACTTTGCGTTTTTACGCAGATTGCGCTAGTTTTATGCCGAGATTACCGAACAATGTCGTGCCGGCGGGTTGTTTGCATTTCAAATACTTCTCAAAGCACTTTTTATCGTACGTACGTAGTAGAGACTAAAATGACGCAATCTCCTGTCTTCGATTCAGAGAGAAACGGGCACAGCTCATTGTGCCAACATGGCCCACTTATTTACTGTGGTTTGGGGACCAGCCACAACTCGTTCCCCATCGACCTACACGACGAAACGAACAGCAGTCAAATCAGGCTAAGAACACAGGGGATTTTGAGTCCATTCAAAGTGAAAGATAATCAGAGGAGCAGGAGCCTCAGGGAGCCTCGAAGAGCCTCAAGCGCCTCGCTAACCACTGACAAAATGGAACATGGAACAAGAGCCATCCGTGATAATGGGGAACCAAGAGGGTGTGATGAAGGGGCAGATGACGACGACCGATGGATGCTGGAACGAGCGCCACGAGAGCATCCTCAAACTTTGATGGATGAAAGTTATTATCAAAGGCTCAGTCTACAAATCCAAACAATCATCCATCCACTCTGGTAGAGATGACGACAGTTTTGAGCTTAAGCTATGATACTTCTCTTATCCTTGCGGTTTGTCGGTCCTCGAGGCTATTGAGTATGTCGGACAGATTCTCCGGATTTTTGTCCTCAAGTTCGCCTGGCTAAATGCCAGTTGATATTTTAACTGAGCTGAACATTGACCTTGAGCTATCATACTGAGCGAAAAAGGCAGTTCCATTTTGAGCCTGCAAGAACCTCGCCATGGGAACATTTAGGGACTTCGGGAGATGTGGAGCAGAAAAGTGTCACCGTCAAAGCATCAAAAGTTGACATGAACTCTTACCATTGATGTTCAAGAATTTAATTATTACAGAATGATAATTATTTATTCTGTGACATAACAAGCGTCCAAATTGTTCCTCCCTTTGTTAAGAAGTCCCAAAGATGCTGGTGATATGTAGTACTAACTCATACTTGCCAGTTCTATCCACTTTGTGAACCGCCGAGAAAAGTGTGGACGGGAATTTGTCAGACTTACTCCGTGTACAACCAACGTTGTGATGCGATGCGAAGCCCTCTGGCACTGAGTTGGTCATATTTTGGCCTGGATAACATCCAACAACCCCATTTTAGCCAGTGGGCGCGACAAAAAGAGCTTTCAACAAGATGCTCCAGAGACAGAGATTTTTGTCCTTTTGAAAAGACTGCATGTGAAGGCCATTTTGCGATTTTCAACCAAATCGACATTTCAAAGCTCTCTTTTCCCTTTGACAGTTAGTTGTGGAAAACGGTTTTAATTTTAAGACATCCTCCTCACCTCATACCTTTGGGTTGTTCCAGGTCCTCTCTATATGCATAAAAATCTCGAAAAGAAAGGAGTCCCCGCTACTTTTCTTTGCTCATTTCACATGCAAGATTTAATCTTCCTCGCCATGGCCACAAGCCTCAAATTCTACTTTTGAACCCTCTTCCTTCCTTTTCTACTTTTGTATGGAAGATTTTGAGGAGATCCCTTTCCCGAGAAAGAGGGTCCTCAAAGCAGGGGGTGCTCGTCATTGCCATTGGAACTATTGCAAAAATGCTATTTCTGATATTCGCTCGAGCCCCACTCCAATGATAACTCACAATCGTGAGTTTAGAGACCAACAAGAACGATTGAAATAAAAATGATAGCTGTCGTTGGTTGAATAGCGAATATCATTTTGTTGTTTGTTTGTGCAGCAATGCCTCCCTCGTTCCAACTTGCTCTCGTTCACTTCCACTTGAAAGAGGATGCTGGCAATCATCTTATGGATGATTGCACGACTGATACGACATGAACAAAATGAGAAATGCTCAAGAAATTGTGGTCGCTTCAAGAGTGCGTCCTCTTGGCATGAGAGCAATTCCTTGCCAGATCATATCTAAGCCTCCCAATCCCTCTCAGTCCGCCGAATAGATGGAGTTGGAGGGAAATTAAATAATCCACTCCACTCTCAATAGTCAGCACAAGTTGGGAGGGGATTGTTCCTGAGAAAAGAATTATTCTGCCTCTAATCTTCATCCAAACGCCAAGCCTCTCAGAGCCCAGGCCAAGAAACAATGGTTTGGCTCGAGCTTAATGGCGTTATACACATGTCAACAACATTGGGGCCAGAGATAAATGTGACTTCTTTTTGCCCGAGTTTTAGAACAATGAATTCAGCGGGTGAAAAAAGTGGAAAGGTTCCATTAGGGAGGAAGCGGAGTGGATCTTGATGTTGTGGCTAAAAATTTCAAGTAATTATCTACACCCGAGCGACAAAGGAATGGTCAAAAAGTGGGAAAGCTTTCTCAAAAGTGAACAATAACGCAGGTCATTGTAGGTGTACGTTAATGGTAATATGACATATTTGCCATCAGTTTGTTGGTAACGGACCCATGGCTTCTGGAAAAATTGGTTCGTGACTTTTAAAAGAGTTCGGGATTTTTAATCAGCACCCATTGTACGTATACGTAGGTCTCCCACTACATAGATGCAGATGTATCTGGCTTGCAAAGTCAATTTTTTTTAAGAATTTCGAAAATCAAAAAAAAATCCGTGAGTCTGGCTTTTAAGGAAAATCTCATGAAACAAGCTGATCAAATTTAGACACGATACACAATTTTCATAGCTCAAACATGGACTAAACGCTCTCAGACACACAAAATATTTACAAAAAAATATTCACATCTAGACCAAAACGTAATATCAGAAAAGACAAAAGTGACCTGGAGAGAGAATTGTCCTAAAGCCATTTGTCCGCCCTTGATTCCTGTAATTCAATTGATATGACATGGAGGCTACTCTCCTCTCAAAGGACTCATGCTTACTAAAGAGAGGATTCGAAGAGTGACTTCCTCACTCTTGTTCTTAGTTAGCCGCACTAACATGGAGGAGATGATAGATGATGATGTCTTCGAAGAGCCCCGGTCCGAGCATTCATTCAGATGTAGTAGAACTAAGCAATGGATCCCCTCTCCGTGTTCTTCTGAAGCCTGGGTGCTTTAACAAATGGCATCTCACTTAGGTTAATGTTCATGCTTAGACATGCTGAAGTGATTTGCTGGTGGCTCTGATCGGCCAAAACCCTCCCTCATCCTTCGTGCCCATCACATAGAAAGAGCTACTCATGGGGAGGTTTGAACCTCCATCAGGGACCATTCTGAGCCAGATGAAATGAAATGCGCGGTTACAATACCAAGGAAGAACTCATTCTTTAATGCTGTTTTTCAAACAAGGTTACTCTATCCTTAAGTTTGGGAGGCCTCTGAGTCAGTTACTGATACTAGTGTTCATAAGGTTTAGTGCATCCATCACCTTGGGTCCGACCTGTCCTTGCCCACTCAACTACTTCGGTCGTCCTTCTGTTGTAATTCGTTTCCTCTGCTTCACTTTCCAGCATTGTCCACGAGCAAAGAGGGCTCCAATTCTGATCATGCCCTGTGCACCCTTGACAAACGGGGCTCCACACCCAGCAAATTGAGCCACCTTCGTTACAGTGGCTACTCGGCGGAATTCTTGGACCGAGTCGAACCCAATGGAAACATTCCCCACAAGCACACATCAGGTAAGAAAGGAGGACCAAGCCAACCAGCCAACCGAAAAAAGAGGACTGGTACTGTAGTGCAACAATTACGAGAGGCCAAGTTGAAGCTCATCTGGCCAAACATGTGCACCCATGGGTTGTTTGGAGTCGCAGGAGTACATATACTGTATAGTAGACCTTTTCGGGTGGGTAAAATATTGGTCGAGAGAGGGCAATTTAGTGGGGTCGTCCATGCACGAGAGACGGTTGTCCTCTGAATTCAAGATGGGAGAGTAGCGAGCCACTTTCTGTACATTGTCCTGTCAGGCGAGGGATTTTCTGATCAATTTGAGCAAATAAATGGCTCCAATCTTCTTCCAAGTCATTAAAGAGACCAAAGCAAAGGGCTCAATGTCAGCCATCTTTCCCGAGCTCATGTTGGTGTTGTCAAAGAAGGCTTCTAGCTTGAGAGCCTTTTGGGAGTCAGTTGACGATGACCGTCATTGAAGAGCTCACTGTTGGCTCGCTGCCTGCAGACTGATTGGCGGGCAAGGCCGTCCGTGGCCAGGCTAAAATGCCCAAGGTGAATCAAGTAATTGTGGCCACTGTTTCATCCATCGGACATGGCTTACTACTTACTATTACCTAATACTTATGGAGGCTTGGGAGTTCCTTAAATGTCACAAATGGGAGGCGAGAAGGCTGACAACAAAATACATGAGCATGAATTTGATTTTTTATCATGGTATTTGCGATTTGTGCTTAAATTACCTTTTTAGTTTTCTATTTCTTCCCTTTTGGCCGTGAAAACTTTTCTTTGCTATACCTCCATCATTTTGATTCTAAAGCCAAGGCCATGTTGGAGTCAGTCTCTGCGAGGACATATATCTTCAGTGTGGATAGGAAGAGAGCCCTTGGCCGAGATTGGTGTGAAAATTCAAATGATGGCCCTTTTTCGACATCAAAGGAAAACATTTTTGCTGAGGAACAGATTAGATGAGCAACGCCACGCCGTTGATGTATGGTATATAAGACTTTCGGCCAGTGGTTCTCAATGTTTACAGTATATCAAAGAGATGTTGAATACTGACTCCAGGATTTTAGGCACAAATTACTATGGATGTTTTCGTGTTTTGAAATCTGAGCATTTTTGAGGCGTGCTTCCACCAGATTCTCCATCCCTTATTTCTCCAGCCAGTTCTTTTGGTTTTCGCGGTTGAACACTCATAACGATGGAAATCACCAACGAACGACTGAGTGTGTCACCAACTACTACGTACGTTTTTTGTCATTTGCATGCGATCGCAACGTTCAAAGGCGAACAAATATTGCAATTTCAAGATGAAAGAGTCAGGAGTGTTTTGCCCTATTTTTTAAGGATTTTCTCTTTTTTTCGTTTTTCGTTCAACTACCTCCCTTTTCCCTCAGTCGCCTTGATCCCAGTGGATTCCCCTCTTGTGTGTAGCTATTCTCATCCGACTCATTCTTGTTCCTGAGCGGTCCAAACACTAGTTGTGTTGAACATTCTTCAAAAGCGAGGCTGGTCTCCTCAAGCTTGGCCTCAGTTTCACGTCACCCAACCCAACAGACTCGGTCCTGGCCTCTCGCCTCGACATCAGTAGGATGATCAATGCGTGCTAAAGGCCATCGATCAAGGAGACCTCGGACTAGCTTGGCTTGATTCCTTCAATTGAGGTAGATAGAGATCTGTCGGAGAGTGGAAGGAAACAAGTTCCCCCGGGAGTTGTGCTTCTTTAAGGCCACAATCCATTCCAGCCACCTCTCGACTAAACTCGCCTTGAACAATGAGCAATTGATGGTAACTTGATGCTCGACATTTACTCTAAATTATCGACTTTAGATTGGATCGTAGCGAGGATAAGCCTACCGTAGATGGTTCCATACAAGGACAGTTAGCGTAATTTGATTATTAGAACATGAACGGCAAGTCTTTTCTGAACTATAGGCTGTTCCATTTAAACCTCGCTTGATGTAATGCCTATGATTTATCACAAACTCTGAGAGATTGTGTGATTCGACGTCAAGACAATTGAGTTTGTGATGGTTTTCCTCCATAACATTGATCAATTTTCAAAGGCAAGCTACCACCACACATTCTTCCAACCGACCGACCGACCAACGCAACCATCTAAACATCACTTTTTTCGGATCCTCTGGAGAGAAACAAATGGTACTGTGGGTTAGCTTTGGAGAAGGCCAGCCAAGCTCAGCTTGCTCTGGGAATCCATGAAGGCTCTTGGTTCCAGACTCTCTTCATTCTTACATTGAACCAAGTGGCCTTGTTAGTAGAAATGATCATACCAACAGAGAGTTATTCTATATTTGAAAAGGCGCTCGAGTGAACGTGAGGTTTTGTTTCAAAGCAGACTTAAGTCGTTTTGAAAAAGGCATGCTGCAAGCTAAAAAAGAGTTTTCTCGAATTTTTTTCAATCTTACCTGAGAGGCCATTAGCAAAAGGCTCCTTGTTTGCCAATATCCAAGAGAAGACTCAATTTTCCAACCTAGTCCATGGTCAGAGTACAATTTGTTGTGAAAAAAAGTTGAAATCTTGTACCTTTTTGGCTAACAGTACATGGTACTGAAAAAATCATATCAAGTTTCTATGGAAATTCCCAAAGACTATGAAATATGTTTCAGACTCAGGAAACCAAGGGGAACAACTTTGATTTTCTGAGTTTCTCAAAGTCAGGTCTAGATTAAAATTCAAATTTTCAAGAAAATGATATGTATTTTTGATGTCACAACAAAAAATAAAAATTATTCATTCTGCTATGTTTTGTCATAACATGTGAAAATAACATATCAAAACTTAATACACACTAAAAATGCATATTTTTGAAAAACTATGTTTCAATTGATTTCAGTACATTCGGTTAGGTTTTCAAATGAAAATTAAAAAAAAAAAAATGTTGAACAGGTGTGTCTTCGTTTTTTTTGCGAGAATTCGACATTTCTCAAAGGACCATGGTCAAATGGACCAAAATCGATTTTTTTTTTTCAAACCTTACTGAATTTTACAAAATTTTCGTTGAGGACATACCAATATGAGTTTTCCATAATTCAAAAGCCATAAGTTGAAAAATATTTTTTTAGTGTGTTTTAGGAAATAATATATATTATTTTGACAAGCTATGACAAAACAAAGCAGAATGAAGAATTTTTATTTATTGTTGTGACATCATCAAAAATATGTACCATTTTCTTGGGAATTTGAATTTTCATATACCCAGAACGTTTTTCCGCTTTTTTGGGCCAAAAATGAACCGGTTAAACTCAAATAACTTAGCACCTGAGCAACATATTTTCAAGAAGCTTCGATTCAACAGATATCTAAATCTGCTCTAAAAGTTTACTGACTAGATTTTCAAAAATTAATTGATTTTATAGGTTTTTAGATGTATAACTTTTAATCTAGACCTGACTTTGAAAAACTCAGAAAATCAAAGTTGTTCCCCTTGGTTTCCTGAGTCTGAAACATATTTCATAGTCTTTGGGAATTTCCATAGAAACTTGATATGATTATTTTAGTACCGTGAGTAGGTAAGATGTTGTGAGCATTAAGAGGTAATACGAGCTGAAGTAGTATGAACCAATACGAATAACCATTCATTACCTAGACAGGTTCTTCTTCAAAAGGAGCTTGTGTGCAAAGCCTACGTATACTTCAGGACGTTTGGGTTAGACCAGACAGATTTTACGTAATTTGAAGAGTGCCATCCACTAAAGAAGTACCAGCCACTTAGGATCGATGCCAACCTTCAACATAGTGAACCGACGAAGTAAGCCAAGAGTGAGTGAGTGCTATTTAAACCTGCTAACTACTTGATGTTTGTATAATGTAGGAAATTTATCGCTGTAATCTTATTGGGAAGGCTTGGAAAGTGCTGGATGTTAAGCCTTTGAGAGCCTCTAGCTAATTTAATGAGCTCCATCGACAAACAGTGCGACAATTCGTTTTGTAGCTTTAGCTTGTTGCAGAGACGAACAAGATGGCCGGGGATAGAAAGCAGGAAGAACCAACAACTAGAAGCAAGCACCAAGTACGAAAGATACGCTACCAACCCGAGAGAAGAAACTTAAACAAATACCAGTTCGAAGATGAAGTGCAACAGAAACTTGAGCAAGTTAACCATGGCGGTACTGTCATGTCATTCATTCTTAGTGGATCAGTTGAATCATGGAAACATTTGTTGTTATTGTTGTTGTTGTTGTTGTTGTTGCTGTTGTTGTTGTTGCTGTTGTTGTTGTTGTTGTTGTTGTTGTTGTTGTTGTTGTTGTTGTTGCTGCTGCTGCTGTTGCTACTACTACTACTATCGGGCGTGCCTTTACGGGCGAAGAGTTGGTTGAAGAGAGGGAGGCTCTGACAAAATAGAGACAAGTGACATCTCGTTCGTTCTCTCCCTTCCTCCTTCTTCTCCCTCCTCCTTCGTCTTCTTCACCTCCTACTTCTTGGTGGTCGTCTCCATTGGTTTGCAACCCACTTTGTTGGTGTAATGCCACAAGCAAACTGCAAAATACAATTGGAAAAGGGGATTGAGGCTGATAAACCCTCTATGTACTATTGCTGGCTATGCAAGCATGCCACTCCGCCGCTAAGAGGATTCCACTTTCAAAGGCCTCACAATGGGTTCTCGCTGGCAACAGCGGGTTTCTTGTTCAGAGAGAACTGTCACATCTTTGATGAGGAATGTAGCTTCAGATGGTCTGGGGACCATCCAAAAACAAGAAGAAGAAAAGGAAGAAAGCCTCATGTGGTAGATACTCACCCCTTCGAAGGAGTGAAATTGCAGATTTTAAACTAATCAGTTGTTGCCGTTCCCTTGCAGTACACAAATATAAGCAGATCATGAATTCAAAGCATGTCTGATGCATTTAAGACTCATCAATCTTAATCATACGAAATGTTGAGCTGAAGGAAGCTCTTTTCAGAAAAAAAGGAAATATACCGAATGTATCTGTCAGATCTGTACACCTTTAAGGTGCCAAGCTACTTTGGAGCCTGCCCCAATCCACCATCCAACGAGAGATTGGTTTGCCTCTCGCTCGTCATTGTCCTTGTCTGGCCTGTTTCTAATCGTGTGAGTGAGGCTCACTCACTCTCTGAGCTAGACAGTCCTCCAAGCATGCAAAAAGGCGTTCAACAAGAAGCGCCCATTGTTCTTGGTCGGGTTGTTCTTGATGCTGTTGTTGTTGTTGTTGTTGTTGTTGTTGTTGCTGCCTTCTTCTTCTTAGTCGTTGAGGTCCTGACTTCATTGGGTGTTGGTGCTGGATGGATAAGTGGAGAGAATGGGAGAGAAAGGGGAAAATTCCAAGAGCAAAAGACAAACGCGAGAGGAGGGGGGAATGAAGAACATAGAAATTTCTGCCTGTCATTAATCGGGATGGGGGAAACGGAGAAATTAACAGTTTAGCAAACTCACACTGGCTCAGTTGAACTCCCTTGGTTGTGCTCTCACCTCCCGGCCACTTTGTCTGGAACTCCCCTGAAAGCCCTTCTTATCTGAGGGACATGGAAAGGTTCATAGGGAACTTCTTAGCGGAGACCATTTTCTTGGCTGGGCTTATCAGAGAACACCAAAACAGGCAACGGGGATCGTCTTATTTTATTGCTATCAACAAAAGTGTCTACGACTAGCTTGGCAAACCGGCAAATGCAACTCAAATAATTTCCCGTCCAAATTCTATTGTCCTGCCGCAATAATTCGCCCAAATTGGTTGAGGGGAACCACACTCATAAAGCGGTTAATGGGAGTGGGCGGAGTTTTCGGCTGGCATGAGGAATGCCAGCCGAATTCCTGAAATCGACAGGTTTGATGATTGGCCAAGACGAGCCCAATCAAACAAATTGAACGAATCTCTCTAGACATTGTCCCAATTCAATAATTGTGCCAAGTTGCTCTTCTGACTTTCAGACAGGTTGTTCCAGATTTTTGTCTGATTTTCCATCCACTTCTAACCCTGTTGTCATTATTATTTGTCTTTGCGCTTTATGTTCATCGCTAGTGAAGTCATTTCTCTTGAAAGTAGAGAAAAATGCTCAAAGTTTCCCTCAGAACTGGTATACTACTTATTTGAAGTAGCCAGCAGGCCTGTGTGCCTTTTGTTTTTTGGTTGTTGGCACAGCATCAGTTTGCTTGAGTTGTTGGAGTGCTCGAATGCACTCCTCGAAAGGCATGGTTCATCCCCTCTGAAACGCAATTACAGTGCTTTGTGAAAACGGCAAACCTAGATAAAAAAGAATGACAACTCTCCCCTTTAGTTTTCGACTCTTCAGAGTGGTAAGAGAAGAAAACCAGAAACGAGAAAATGGAAGTGCACTTTTGGAGGACTTGGAGTTAGAGTTCATGTCACTGAGCTCGGTTACCTTTAGAAACTGGGAGGGCTGATGTTGAGCTCTATGAAAAGACTTCTTTAACTACCTTTTCCCATGAAATATAGCCCGTGGCCTTGTACGATTTCCCAATGAAAATGTATTCACATCCGTCTTTCTCTTTTCTTTCTATTCAAGCAATGGCCATGCTTTTGCCTTCGTAACAACCTTCACTCTCGCTTTCTTTCTGGCTCTCCGTTAGCTCTCTGTCCCAACGGTCGAGTTATGTGATGTTGTACAATGTATGCCCTACTAGAATGTATGAGTCCTTTCTTCTTGAACATGTTGGTCAAAAAAGTGAATATACATGTTCAACTTGGAATGATATGGAAGGCAAAGAGCCATCCACGAAAATATCAAAGTGGTCATCTCTACAATGATTGCTTTGCTAAAACCAGCCCTCGAAATGAACATTCTCTTTCCAAGAGAAGTAATACTGCTGTGGAAACCAAATTCTCAACCTTTTACAGTTTATCAGTAATCTTGACCTTCAGGTTTCTTCTGAATGATTGGCGTCTTTAAAAAAAGTTATTTTCCCTGAACGAAATATGTTTGAAATGAATCGACGTATTGGATTCATTTATCACATTTCATTTAAACAACTGAATGTATTTCTGGATTGTCCTGGGATGGTCCAAGACCGAGCTCTTCCCCAACATCTTAGAGCCGTCTGTTTTACGTAAAGTGAAATGTATCTGGCTCATAATTTCCGTTGGGATGATCAATAAGAGGAACAAGAGATGATTCTTGGTTTTAAAAAGGTCAACAGAGGCATCAGCAAAATAAATCACCTGAAAACTAACAATCATGAAATGTTTCTCCAGTCTCAAATTTGCAACCAGAAAAGCAGGGGGAAAGGGATGGATGAGGGGGAGGCTTCAACATTCATTATGTAGATATTATGTGCACTTCGTTACAGTGGTTTCTTTCCATTTGTCGCTCCTCTCTTAAAAGACGAGCAAAAAAGCACAACGACCCGAGATGGAAATGAAACCCAAGGCGATGATTTTATGCAGATAAGCAGATCCCTCGGTCTTCTTTGCCTGGGCCATTCTACGAGTACATGACAGATGAAGCTTTGTGTAGCTTTTGAAGAAACTCCTTTTCCACGAGGGCTTTCATGAGCCCATTGTAGTGATATACAAGACAACGCAGTTCGCAATCGCTCAGAGCTATTTTCGAGATTCGTGCATCACAATGCAACGAGCTAAATCCAACCCGATATCATATTGGATCTTTTCCTCACTCATTGGTTCTTTTTCAGGATGGGAGCGGCTCCATGCTGGATCTGATGAGCCTGGTTGCCGGAAATCGGATTCTTGGGACCCAATGAATTCCTACCAGATGACCACCTCTGCCACGACCACCACGTGTTCCGTCGCCAGACAAGGCTCCACACTTTCTGACTCCAAGTTATTGGACGATGAGATCAACGAGGAAACGAGGGGGTTTATGAGGCCCAAAAAGCCACCACGGCCAAAGTCAGAGGTGTGCTTGGACCAAGCTCACAAACGAAAGTCCAAGAGATACTCTGCATTTGGGGTATGTGCAAGCAATTTCGCCAATTATTCCAAGGGAGGACATTTAATGATGTCTTGTACAGGACAAAGTATCCTTAAAAGCTCGAAAAATATTCGTCAATTCCTATGAGGACTCTTTTTAACACTTGCAAGTGGTTTGCCATATTTGCCGATTTTTGATCACGATTCGTAATAGTTCAAATTGAAAAGGGACGAGTACCTGGCTGTCAGTGTAAGCTCCACTATGAAAACGTTTGTTCAGTTTGAACTCATGAATGAAGTCACACTTGTGTTGGTAGATAGCTCGTGTCTGTAGAGCCAATAGTTCTCTTCGGTAGGCCTAAGGCCTAGGGAGTGATTGACACTGTACTAGTGTACGTACACCATATCTTGTCAAGGGCAATGCAGGTGGGTGATTTACACCTCTCCCAAACATCCAAGTCTACATTGTACTTGGCTATCTAACTAACATATTCACGAAACATACGCCAACATTGGATTGGTTACGTAATGGCTCGCTCACTTTCCCGACGAAAAAAGAACCTATCGAAAAACCTGAACGTGAGCTCAACACCCTACCCCCTTCAATAAAAACTGGATGCAAGCCCGTGAAACTAATGGCTCTACTGCAATGCCAAACATGTTTGCATTTTCTCACGTTGAAATTGACGGTGGCGTCAATCTCCGTCCCAGTTCTGAGAAATGTGATTTTCTGTACGGGCCATTGCCTCAAAAATGGCTCATCCGTCGCTTGGAATCGCCCACTCACTTCTTCCAAGAATAGTGGTGAGCATTAGAGTGTCTTCCATTTCCTGATTTCATTCTCGTCCCATTTCGTCACTGTGATCCATAATACATGTCTTCCTTCAAAGATTTTGAACCGTGTGCCTCAAAGCACAAATTTCTGTACGTATCCATATCAAGGTGTGAATATCCTTCCTTGATTACGAGATCAGGAATCAGCCAGTATTTTCTGGAGAAATTCACATCAGTATTGGACTCGTCGGAGGAATACATAATTTGGCCGTGAAACGTGCATTGTGTATTGTGCGTTTTCAAGGTAATCGTCAAACACTTGGTCCACAGCAAGAAAAACGAGACATCTCCAATATCGATGAGACGATATCACACGAGCCCTGTTCATCCACAGCCCAAAGTGTCTGCCTGCTTTTGGCGAATTTCAGTCATCCAAAATAATTTGCCAATTCGCTTCGCCCTCTGTCAAGTCATAATACTTCCCTTGATCGTGATAACTCAACTCGTTTCTAACGTGGTGGCTCAAATTTGTTGAGTTAATTCTGGGCGGCGAGAAAACCTACGCGCTAAACGGCTTCGATTTTTAATGAATGGGAGGACGTCTTCGTGAACGATAGCTAAGAGGTTGGTGATTTCTTGCTTGCATGCAGTTTGCATTCACACATGGAGATCTAAACACTTTGAGAGTGAGAGTGGTGGACTTCGTTGTCTGTGTCTTTGGGTGTTGTGCCTTCGTATGTATGTGCGTATGTACTGAACTCTTCGTCGAGTGTATGTATGTATGTGTGCGTGTGTGCCTTCTGGGATCGGTGGTGTTTACAGAAGTTGACGTTCCCAAGCCCATGAGAAACGGGTGCTCTAGGAAGTCTTCGATAATTATCTTCATATTAGCATCCAGATCCTGAAACAAGAACGACCTCTAAAGAAGGATCTAGGCCGAAGTACTAGATTGCATTGAGAACCAAATATCAATCGTTTTAAGTGGTTAGTGTTGTGCGTACTTTGTCAAACAAGTGAGTGAGTGAGCGAGTCTTGCTTCGCCTCTGAAGACGAAGGGAAGTTTTTTGAGCCCAAGGCTTAAATTGAAAGGTCTCAGAGAGGGACACACACACACAGATACAAGCGAAGAAGGAGAGAAAAAAGAAAAGAAACTCAAGACGAGGGAACAAAACGGATCCAAAAGTGGCACGAAAGTCGGTTTTACCCGAGCATCTGCGTTTGCCGCTACAAAGCTGAGGCCTAAGGCCAAAATTGAAATCGAAAGCTAATGTTGCTCCTCGCTCTATGACATGATGGAGAACATGAAGTTCAAAATTTCGAATTTGTCATGAAGGATCCAAAGACGCATAAAAGATGGTCGTTTTCTAAGTTTTTGATTCCTCTTTTTGTACTCTTGGGTGCAAATTCCTCACTCTTCCAAGGCTGTGGTAAAGGCTGCGGTTATCACTGCCGCTTCATCTAGAAAGGTCCACTTTCAAAAGCCCTCAGGAATCAACAAGCCACCCAAAATGTGGGCCAAAATACCTACCACATCCACGATGGTCTTATTTTTTTACGCTCAACCAAAGACAGACTTAAACTCTGTCAGATCCAACTGAATGATATGATTCTTTGCGTTGGCGTCTGATCTCAACTCGAGCTTGTCAAACTTGTGCCGAACTTCTTCCCCCCTTTTACGCCAACGATTGCGACCTTGGGCGGACTTTTTTAGCATAAGTTCAGAAACATTTAACAAAGGCTCTTTCGCCACCAACTCTTTTGACTTCACCCGGTTTCTGTGCTACATTTGAGGAGGAAGAACAACTACTTGATGAAATAAGTGGAGTTAGGGAGCAACAAAAGTTGCTGGAGGTCCCTGTAATTCATCCACATTGAAGGAGGGAGTAGCTTCAGACAAACAACAAGAGGAAAAGAAGAAGAAGAAGAAAAAGGTATATAATGCATGCACCGATGTTGCCCCATGTAGAATTCTCTCTGAAGCTGGCTCCCAATTCAGTCCCAAGAGACATCTTCCTCCTGTTACAAGCAATTCGTGTCAGCCTCTGAGCTGACTACTTTGTTGAACCCTCCCCTCGACCAACCCAAGGATTGCACAAGTCTCGTTACCTACGTGGGACTGTCTAGTGTATACTATATATTGTATACATACGAACATACCACGTAGGGCGTACCATCGAGAGGAGGGATCTCTTTTGATGATATCCACACATGGTGCATGCCTTCAGGTCCTAGTACCGGATTTTTTCATGCATACTGAACTACCAGAGAACAAAGCTGTTTCCATGGGGGAGCGAGAGCAACAAGATTGAGTCAAGAACAATATTCATCCGTGTGGGGGAAAATTATCATCACTGTCGACAACAACTAGAAAGTTCGTGCACATGTTGACTCCCCGACCCTGTGACCATATCTGAGACTGAGGACAGAGGAAAAAAAGTTCAGCACAGGTTGGCTGGAACAACGAAGGATATTTATCTAAATAAAAGCTCACTCTCGGATTGGTGGACTTTTTGCTGTCAAGAGCAAGATGAATTGTACTCTAATTCGCAAAAGTCAGGATGGCAAACGAGATATGGGCTGGCGGGATATTCTCGGGTCCATCGTGTCTCGTGTCAGTCCAACTCTCAATGGCCAGAAACCGTCGTCATTGTCGTCCCCACCACCCTCGTCGTCGTCCTCTTCGCCTTCGTCCAAGGGAACGTCAATGTCTCCGTGTCTAACCATCTCGTCTTATGATGAGAGTCCAGGTGTGGTTCGACGAAGATGGCGGTCCAATCGCGATCAGCAAGAAATGAGATCGCCAAAGAAGATGAACAAATCTCTGGATCATGTCAGAAGTCGTAGCAAGCTGTCGCGGGTAAGAGAGTCTGCCTAACGAGTGCAGTGCAGAAGGACAGAGGGATGTACACTGTAGTACATTGTACGAAGTCAGTCAATTAATTACTTTTGGCCTCCATGCCCACATTGGGTTTCTAGCACGATCGAGTATTCAATCACCAACACTTGGGTTGATTTGAGATGCTCGCTGAGCATGTCAGCTCCCCACTTTCTCTTAGAAGTGTTTGAAGTCGAGCAAAGAAAATGTCGAGCAGATTAAGTGAGGTTGGATACTGATTTGACGTAGGGTAGGGAATTTTCCGATAAGAATCGTCGTTTCAATCCCGCCCTAAAGACATCATTAAATGTGAACAAGAGTGATCCATCCTTGTCGCACGCGGCCACGAATAGCTTCGTAGACAAATACAGCCGCTTACTTCCCAGATTTTCTTTCTCCTCTCCAATACTAATATCAACGTCGCTTGGGAATTTTCTTTTCAAATCAGCCAATGATTGTTCAAAGCTCCCTGTCATGATGCAAATACTTATTCAATGTCCCTTGACTTGTTCAGACGCACTCTACTAAATTTTATAAGTCATTTAAATGAGCAGAATGTTTTTTTGCTTTGATTCTTGACTGCATTCATCGCCGACCTTAAGGATGAATAGATCATCCTTAAGAAGTTTCATCTTAGTCTTTTTAGATTTCTTTCGGCAAAAACTTTCCGATGAGTCCTCCAAAGTGGATATTGATTTTTTTCCCCTTTCCTTTTTGGCTCCTTTGTGAGCTGAGTTTATCCGTAAATGGAAGTGAGAATTGGAGCTCAATTCTGTTTCCCCTTTCATTTTCTTCGTGATTCGAGACAGTCGAGAGAAGAGCATTGCTACGTCCGTACGTACATTTGAACTTGTCATTCGAGAACATTGGAATGTTGCACCCGGTGGTGCGTACGTGGGTCTTTTCTCATTGTGGTCAAGTCAAGGGGAAGAAGGGACAACACCTCCCAAGGCACTGATTCCCCATCCACGCCATTTCTCAGTCAGCCAGAGAAATGGCCCTTTTTCGTCGAGGTGACATTTATTTTTATGCCACCGCCTTTTTCAATGTCAAAAGCAATTGTAAGTTGTGTGTGGAATACTACACACATAGCTCGCCCTACAACGTAATGTACGTACGTTCTCACGAGAACTGCACTCCACTGTATGCAATCGCTCTTCTCGCCTGACCCAATTCCGAGGCCTTGATATGCATTTCTTGTGTCAACTAGAGCGAATTCACGTTCCACCGTTCCAAGTCTAAAATGGAATCGGATTTCAGAGCGCAACGGAAAGTCGAAGAAGACACGAATTCGTCTTGCCGGATTCAAACTCCGTGGGCTGAATTTGCACACAAAAAGCGGAACAAAATGAGTGTCTCTTATGTTCTGTGAGCCAGAACTCGGAACTAACTCGCTAGCATGGAGTTGTAAGAGTAGTAGGAGCTGGTAGTGCAAGAGGAGACTTCCACAGAGGCATCCTTGATAAAAAGTCAAAACGACCGACTTGCTCCTTCTCGCTTTCCTCTCGACCACTGTTGTACTCCTACTACATCCAATCTTCTTCTTCTTCATCATCTTATACTGTAGTTGCCGACGTCGTCGAAGCCGCCGTTTCTTCTGCTCGTTTCACATTTGGCCAACTCAAGAGCTAGAAAAATTGGACTCCCAAAAAACCAACTTCTGCCACGAGAAAATGCATTCATTCTCTCTGATGTCGGATGCTTGTGAGCAGAGATGGGCCCAACATATTGGATCGTCGGGAGTTGTCGAAATTTGACAAAGCTGAGTCGACTCCAGGCGCCCATCATTGCGAAATAGTTGATACAATGACAAACAGATAGCACATGGAGGTTCATCTGAAACTCTTACGTACACCCACTGACTTTTGCTTTCGTTTCTTTTCAGGGGGATTCGCCATTTGGAAAATTGGAAGCTTACATCAAACTGGAACAACTGGGAGAAGGCTCTTATGCGACTGTATTCAAGGGATTTAGCAAGTGAGTTTTGTCCCATTGGTTATTCTTTTTTCATTTGCACGAGACCCCTTACGCGTGAGGAAAATTTGCACTTTTTGTATGCCTGAATCATTAAGGAAAGCCAAAAAAAGAATGCCTACTTGCGAGCTAATCTTCATATATCGAACACAAAAAGTACTTTCTTGGAACGCTTTGGCTTTTCGAAAAAAAACCCTTTCATTTAAGTTCAACGTTGTCCCTATTATTCGGTTCCACAATTCAGAATGAAGCCATTAAGCCTTCAAAGGGAAGAATGGAAGTGGCACCCCTATTTGGCAAATGGCAAACTATAACATTCCGAATAAGCAGTCAAAATCGAGATTCGAAACCAAATGAGGTCCACAAATACTGAATGTATGACCATGGTTCGAAGCTTACTCTCGTTGATGTAGTAGATGGGACTGAGCTGATGGGATGGGATGGGATGGGACTGAGCTCTGGATTGGATCTTGAAATACATGCATGCAGCCTCCATTTTTTGACCGTTGTGTATAACTAACTCTCTTGTGGGTCCGCTCAATCTCGTCGTCGTGGTCTGATGGACCAAGGTCCACAAAATCGTCGTCGTAAACTGTCTTTGCAATGTGATTTGAGGCTAGATCAAGACGAACTCGTCCCTTGAGACTCACAAACCAACCGAAGCAGCCAAAGAAGGGGAAACCTTTTGAAGTTGGTCCGATAAGAAGCAAGCCACAATGGAAATAACTTCTCTTTTTGAATTTTAGCTTCAGAAACAGAACTTAAAAGCGTCCCAAACTGTTTGGCTGAAAACGAATAAACGGCCAACCAAATTGTCTTTCTGATTTGATCTTAAAATTCGACTCACATTTGCTTTGATGTGTTTTTGAATAGGCAATGGAATATTTGTTATTTAAGTACTTTGTTGTTGTTGTTGTTGTTGTCGTGTTCGTCGTTGTTGATGATGATGAAGAGGAAGAGCGAAAGTAATGCCGAATTATGCATGAGTATGTAAAGAAACCATTCAATTTAGGGCATACCTGTTTACCCCCAAGAACAGTATAGAAGCTGACGGACAATATTCTTACATCCAACTGATACGGGCTATGAACTCCAGGAGACGCAAAATGTATGGGAGATTGAGATTAAGTCATTAGGTCCATGTATCACTTGTGACTGCCAACGGATTTCATGGCAAATGAATGCAGCTTCAGTCAATAGGGGTGGTACAACCCCAAACAAAGAGGCGCATTGTTCAGTTCTTTAGTGGAGGAATGGAGATATGGTTTTCTTGTTCTCTCTCCTCTACTCATGGATGTTCATTTCCTGGATCCAGTTCTACCCATTAGCTTCTGGTCCGTTAGCTTGCTTGCTCAGGTCTGATCTAGAATATTGGTTATTTGCCTTTTGCTTTGGTTCGCCAACCTTCTTGGTTCTACTTTTTCCCTTTACTATTAAAGATCTTAGAAGCAATTTGTTAGTGCTTATTTTTGAGAACTAATGAAAGAAACAAGACGTCACAAAACTAGACCGAAATGAAAAGTTGCAACCAAGTTCTTTTCTGAGCAATGCATCCAAATTTGCAATTTGTTCTTGTATATTCTACTACAATCTCCTTCATTTTGAGTTCACTAGGCCATAGATCCTTGACTAGGCGCTTATTCTGATTTTTGACTCGAGGTTTCGTTCATTGACATGATCATTTCCATTCTCTGGCGCCATTAATAGCCATCTGATATCAAAAAAGCACCTAACTGCAAGAATCAGATGATGTTGATTGTCATCCCCGTCCTGTTTGCCTACTTCGAAATCAAATTGATATTGGATATTGTTTCTTAGTTTCCGAAATATTCAACGAGTTGTCATAAAAACGACTTTTTAGGTCCAAGCACAAGATCTATTTAGAGTGTGTACATCTAGAGAATATTCCGCACCCATCAGGGCATGAATGAGTTAGCGATTGAATGATCTACGTCTGTGCCAACCAGACAGAATGAGCACTTATCTCGTCTGATCTCATTTTCTCCGCAGTTTGACGAACCAAGTGGTGGCCCTGAAGGAAATTCGATTGCAAGAGGAAGAAGGTGCTCCTTTCACAGCCATTCGAGAGGCCTCGCTCCTCAAGGAGCTCAAGCACTCCAATATTGTCATCCTTCATGATATTATCCACACCAAGTCCTCGCTAACTTTCGTCTTTGAATATGTGGTAAGCACCCACTTGCTGATACAGCAGCGCCTTTTTTATCGGCCTATGAGGGCAATCGTGTTCGATTTTTTCCGAGGAACTACGCGCATACCGGAAATTATTCAGTTTTGATCGGGAATTCGAAACCTTTGACCAATGATAAGTTGGGGTGGTAGGGAACACAGGGATGCCACTTGGAGAAATATTTGATATTTTTTTCTTCTTTCTTAAAAAAGTCCCTGTCTAATGCGACTTGAGGTGCGTTGAATGAAGAATTGTTACACTTCTAAATGTTCACTGACAGAGGAATATTTTGGGCGAGAACTTCTAGATGCCTGTAAGGAAAAACTGTTGCTGACAGCTCATGTCAGATTCAGAAACTCTTTTATTTCGACTTGTCAAAATCGAATTTGTTACTTTGGGCTGGCCCCCAGCAAGGTGCTCGCATTCCCTCGAGTGGCACATCCTCGACGAGTTTTGGATTTCCTTTAGCCATTCCAGTTTCAGTCCCTTCTTGCCTTCACGGCAAACAAACAAATCTTGAGGTATTCCTCGGCGTTTTCATTGATGCCCCTCAAGACTCATTTGGAGCAATGCTATGAGATTTATGTCAACCTAATATTGCCTTGGAAGGTCATTTCAGAGAGCGTCAAAGCTGTATGGCGCAATTCCAAGAAATTGAAATACTCCCTCGAGACTTTCCCTCTTCCCCTTTGCCCGTTTCTTCCCTTCGTTCGTTCCGAGGTTGCGTCCTACATCCATTCACTAACCCGACACTTCAGGGAAGTACCTACCTACCAACCAACCAACCAACCAACCAACCTACTGTAGAACTTCTGTTGTATACTGTACATGGACACACTCATGGAGAGTGTCACCCTTCTCATCCGAAACGGCAAGGACGAACTCTGCAAAACGGTTATTGCCAGTCTTGGAAATGGGGTCTGCTAAGATGGTGACGACGACAACGATGATGATGATGATGGTAGTAGTAGTAGTAGGACTGGTGTAGGTGATGCTCTACTACTCGCGGCGTCGTTTTCCTGCATTGCTTGACTCTCGTTCTTTTGGAAAACGATTGAGGAACACTTGCTTGGCTCGGTTCTTGGGACCAAGACAAATGCCGTTCAAAGAGAAAGAATCCTTAGTATTCCGTTTGTAGCTTGAAGATTGTGGGGAATGGGACAAAGCACTGATTCTCGGCCAAGGTTATGTTGGGACTACTTAGGGGGTCTTGACATTGAATAGTGATGTTGAATGGGATGAAAAAGTCCATGTGAGAAAAGCCGGTAAAGAAGGCAACAACTGAAAAGGACCATTGTGCTTTTCGACCGCGCTAATCCCACTAATCTCATTCCACAGCCATATCAAATCCGCTCAAAGTGATTATTTTGTTCCTTGTTTCAGCATACCGATCTGTCCCAGTACTTGGAGAAAAATCCCGGCGGTTTAAGCGCCAAGAATGTGAAGCTGTTTCTCTTTCAACTCTTCCGAGGTCTTTCATACATTCATCGAAGAAGAATACTTCACCGAGATGTCAAGCCACAAAATCTTCTCATTAGCGAAATAGGCGAACTCAAGTTGGCAGATTTTGGTAAGTGCGTCGTCGTTGTCAAAAGGGAACTGGTGCACCACCCAGGAGGTTCTTTCCGGTTCCATCACCAACCAACCGTGTTGATATAGAGCAAAGAGCATGCCAGGCTCAAACTTTGTGACTTTCTCTGGCTAAGCATTTCCGCCATTAACTCAACTGGTTGAAAGCAACTCGTTAACTATTAAAAGATTTCTAGCATCCAAAAAAGCTAGAGTTCACACGATTGGTCCAGGGGCATGATCAAAGGCTTTCTTTCACGCCTAGACTTGAAATTTGCACATTTTTTTCTCCTCATTTCAAAAGAAAGGGCTCAGAGTCCAGAGTAAATCATGAAAAGTCGCATAGGGCTCTCCACGTTCAATTCTGTAGAAACACTTTACCTAGCTTAACTAGGGCAGGGCCCTTTTGATGTTACCGTGGCTAAAGAAGGTCAAATAAGCTTCTTTAACCATAGCTAAGGTGCTTGAATTTGTCGCGAGAGCCTTTCAAAAGTAAAATGCCTTGGAGAAATCAAATCCGATGAATACTTTATTGTTCCAAGTACAGACTTGGGAGGAGCGATGGCTAAATCATCTCGATATACAGTTTTAGTGGTTTAGAAATCAAAGAGACCCCAGTCCTAGGACCCTAAACCAAACAAGGAATGGGGAGATAATGCAACGGTAAAATCTGACCCTCCAGAGACCCTGACCCAAATTGGTTGAACCTATTTATCAACATTGATTTGAGAGCCTTTGTCCTCAAGAGTCTTCCTCCTCCGTCCTTCCGTCCTTGCAGCCAAAGCTCCTTTCTGGGGATCGGACCGAACATTTCTCTCTCTCTGGGGACTCGAAAATGGAGCGGTCATAGTCAGTCGGCCATTATCTACGTAGTTTTCCAAGCTAACACTTTTCAGTACAAGTTCACTAGACAAAATTCTATTTCCAAACTTTTGCAGGAGTGAGATTGATACAAAATAAATGAGTTTCGAGGAAACGTTCGAAACCCGCATTAAATTTAGTTGATGCAATTTTTAGCTCCCAGAAATCCTTATTAGCATAGCAATCAGGGATCGCAAAGAGTGAAGAGAACATCCATATTTTGTTAGATGTCTTTCCAAAGGTATACCTGTGTAACAATTTTTTTATGTTTTTAGGCTTGGCACGTGCCAAATCCGTCCCGTCCCACACGTACTCGCACGAGGTTGTCACTCTTTGGTACCGTCCTCCCGATGTGTTATTGGGTTCCACGAACTACACCACGTCTTTGGACATCTGGGGCGTGGGCTGCATCTTTGTCGAGATGACCAATGGGATGCCCTGCTTCCCGGGCGTGCGTGATACATTCGATCAACTGGACAAGATCTTCCGTGTCACGGGCACACCCACCGAGGACACTTGGCCAGGGGTGTCACGTCTTCCCAATTACAAACCTCAGAAAATGTGTTATTACCGAGGCCAACGCCTGGGCCACGCCTGGCCTCGCCTGTTTGACGTACCCTTTGCCGAGAGTCTGGCCTCGATGATGCTCCAGGAACGAGCCAATAAACGAGTGGGGGCCGAGCAGGCTCTCCGACACCGATACTTTTCCGACTTTCCACCGGCCATTCACGACCTCGGCGACGGTAAGGTCAAACTACCCCAATAGAGCTAGAAGCAACTACCAGGTTCAAATGGAGTTGGATTTTGATGGCTTATGATCTTTTCCTTTGCAGAGGAATCCATTTTCACTGTTCCGGGGGTGCAGTTGAGCCCCGAAGAGCGGAGGTATCCCAATTCCATGCTGCGATCTCAAGAGCCTCGATCTCGAAGACACATTGTCCAGAGTTAGCCCGAAGCCTAACAAGATCCGCTTTCAACCTTCAACCAATATAGCCAAAGCAGTTGTTGACGACCACCCACCCCTTATTTCAAGTATCTGGCAGAGAACAATGCAACAAACTAGCTAGCGTTAGAGATAATAATAGTAGCGATCAGGAATAATCGCATGGCGTTCAATGCTGTTCATTCCCTCGTACCAGAATCACTTGAAAATTTGACGCGAGTCCCTTAGTGTCATTGAATGAATGGACGATTGGATGGTAAATGAAAAAACAGTCGAATCGCTAACATCTAGTCGGCCACACTTGGCGTGTTGTCAGAAACTCCGAAAATCTGGTCGACCCGTTTTTACCTCGGTTGCGAGCATTTATTAACTTATTGTACTTCTAACTGATAGGACTATGCGCGAAAAGTATACGAACACTGTAGGGCTTGATTTGTTAGCCAAACATTTGTGAAAGGAAAATATTTGATGCTCGTTGAGAGGAATCCTTTTAAAGATATCCCCTAGTTTGATTATGAGAAATGAAACCGGATCAACCACGTCCAGTTGTCTATTAGTGAATTAATGTTTCCTCGGAAACGCGTGAAGACACAATAACAAATGCAATAAATCCGATTTATCGAATTTAATCACAAATTGGACATTTTTCTTGTTATCTAAAGACGATGTACTCATGAATGGGATACAGTGGTAGCCTGTGAAATGAGAGAGGTTTACGAGGAATTGCTGTTCACGGTTCTGACGACAACGCATCGGGTTAATTAAATTTTCTTCTTCATCCTCGTCTCCTGTTGTCATTGAATTTTTCATCCAAGCTCGTGACGCACTAAGAGAGAGATTTTGATGGATGCATTCCTGTCGTGTATTGAGAGGAATGACGGCACTTGACCGTTCAAAAAAGCATAGGGGAGTGAAAGTATTGAGGCTTCTGATGACTGGATATCCGCGATCGGGTTCGCTGAGCCACCACTGATTTGTACGGCGTTTTGGCCGTGGTCGGTCCTGGATCCGGTGTGCTAAGCCGAGGGAACAAGTTTTCTTGTTCGTATTGCAAGAAGTTCGACCAATAGTCCGAGCTCAAATGGATCAGAGCTCTCGTCACTTCTCGTGGCACGCCCGCCTCAGCTAGAGCTTGAGCCGGATCATTGGTAGAGAAACCCACAATGGTGGGACCCATACACGTGGAGAGGGTCTCTAAGGTCATCTTGCAATCAGGGCTGTCGGCCACGCGCTGCAGATGAAGGATTAAGTAGGCCAAAGTGTCGCGATTGGGCCTGGGCAGTTCGGAAATGGCCTGATAAAGAGCCGCGTCTCCATCTGTCGAGTTAGGATTGGTGGCCGCATCCACAAACACGCGACGAAGGCTTTGGGGAATGATGGGTTCCTTCAATGATTTGAGAAACTTCTTGACCGTGCTCGTGATCACGTGAATGTCATAACGGCTTAAAGAGGGGGCGCACTTGTCGCGCATAAACTTTTCTAGTAGGTTGAGAGCGTCGGCCTCGTTACCGGGGATGCGGTAAATGCCAACCTCGTCGAGACCTCGAGCCTCCACCTCTCGAATGCAGTGCATTAAGATGGCGGGGATCATGGGTGGCTCATTGGAGCAGAAATCAACCAAAGCGGCCTTTTCATTGGGTCGAGCAGTCGGGGTTCGATTACCGGAGCCCATACATGGTATGGGAACCTACAATACCGAATGGAAAAACAGCATATTTATTACAATCTTGAAGGGCCAACGAAAACAAAAAAATCACTCGACTTACATCGTTGCGGCAATCGGGGTGGCAGATGACGCCGCAATCCCGGCATTTCAGACACGTTCTTCGGAACCCCATGCGTTTTCCACAAGGTTGGCATTTTTCCGAGACAACCACGCCCTTCTTGGTGAAGAAATGCGGCCGAGTGGGCACCGAGCTGGCATTGCTGATATGGCGCTTGACTCGGGGCGTGGTGGGCCAGTCCTCGCCATTGTAAGGCGGGGCACTGGGCTCAAATTCGGGTCGCTCATTGTAAGTAACCCGTCTTTCTCCGCGGGATTCGCGCGATTTGCGGGCGGCTCGCTTCAACTCGCGCATGGACACGTCCATCTTGACGGGCACGGCCTCGATAACGGACTCGGCATGGGGTTGTCCGGCCTGGTCCACGATCACGCGCGTGGTGGTGGTGAGAATCGGCTCGCCACCGCCGCCACTATCCAAACGATGGCCCAAACTCCGCGATTTCCGTCCTTTCTTGACTTCGTGTCGAGCCGAGGATCGGCGTTTTTGGCGGGTCCGCGAGGTCTCCAGGTTGTCGCGCGTGTTGTCGTCAAAGCTCAAGTCCGAGACGTCTAAAATGGATTCGATGGACTCTTCGACGGCGGTCAAAGGGTGAGCTTGGCCTTTGTAAGGTGAATGACGACGGGTGGTGTCGATATGACGCACTCGCTCCAAGGTTTCATTGTCGATCACGCGGTCCGAGTTCGGCGACAACAGGATGTCCTTCAACATGTCCAACTAAAAGAGGATCAAAGCTCGCGTCAAAGAAGGATGGACACGTGCCTGGATGAGGCGTGGCCGATTTTACCTGCTGGGCAAAGGCGTCCCGATCTTGTTCGGCGGCCAATCGTCCGCGTCGTTCGTCCTCGACCATTTTGCGGGCCTGTTGGATCTTGTAGTCCTTGGCCGTGAGCTCGTTCTCGCGCTCTTTCAGGGAGATGGCCATTTGTCGTCGATCGTTTTCGGCGGCCAACCATCGTTGGCGGAGCTCTTTGATTTTGCCCGTCACCGACCAAAACTCGCGTTCGGCGCCCGAATGGAAAACCGAGCCGCAGCGCATCAAATCGTCGTAGGCCGCGATCAAAGACAGGCCCGTGTGCACCATAGCCGTGACGGAGGCGGGGCCGGTCCGCGGCCACCCACCCACGCCGCCCCCGGCCACGCCCCGCGGCGGGGGCAACGGCGCTCGGCCGCGCGATTTCAGCGCGGGTGTGGGCGGAGCGCGCGGCATGTCGAGGAACGTAAATCACCTGCAAACCGAGGATGAACAAGGCCATGATTCAAAACCAAGCTCAAACGAGGGTGAGAAATAAGCGACCCTCCATGATTTGATCCAGCCTTGCGAGTTGGAGCGAGGCAGGGAGGGACGAAAAAAGTAAGTCAGAAATCGCGTGAACTCACGTGATCTGCCGGCCAATCCAAGAGGGCGGGATCGTAAAAGGAACACGGACGATTTGCCGGCGAAAGCCAGACGAGAAAGGAGCCTGTCCCGAGCAATCCACCCACTTTTGGAACTAATGAATGAGCCTCTTCAACGACGATTGAAGGGCGACGAAGGCGCTTTTGAAATTCTATCGAACGAGAGCCAATCTCGCAGGGTGACCGTTTGTGAATCCAGAACGTTGGAAAATCACCTCAATCCCGGAGGAAGGTTGAAACTTTGGCGATCGGGGAAGAACGAGAAAAAGGCGGGTCATTTCTACGGACCCGAGTGCACATGACGAGTTCATAGAGGTCAGGAGGAACTGACCAAAACAATTAGGTAACCGATGACTGACTCGTCCTTAAGCGGGGTTTAGGGCAAACATGTTTGGCGGTTTGATCGATTCGCTAATGATCACGAGACCGCTTAGCAATCAACATAAGTAATCTGATTTAAAAATATTATTGGTAGTGGAGTGGATTGTTTTTTTATTCATCGCGATACAATTATAAAAAGTTATGCGCTTGTTGTCTTCGAACGCAATTTGCCGTTGTTGGTCAACCCGGTCCCGACCCACAACGGCCCAATTAAAAGAGCAAAGAAGTTTAAAGAACGAATTGTCGGTCCCGAATTTGAAGTGTCAATCAAAACGGGCTAAATACCGCACTGAGATCAACAGTATACTAAAAAAATAAAATATGGGAATAAACTCATGCTAATAGACCCTTCACATATCGTTCCCGTGACTCTCTCGACAATACCTTCCTGGCCCTTCTTATGCTGGGCCGTCTGTTTTTGTTTCTCTTTCGTTTTCCGTTGAGTTGGATCGATCACGCAACCTACGAAGGACGGACAGATCTCGGATGGATGAATTGGATCCTCGCCATTTTCGAGGCTTAAATCCGCTCCTGTCAACGACCCTGACCCACCATTCTCTATCCATCTGATTGACTCATGGCCCGTTGTCCGTTGGGCCTCGTCCCAGGTTGGGGCCAACCGGTCCCGGTGGTCGCGATCGCGCTTTGGGTGGCATTAGTTCCCACCTACAGAGCCGATTCCACCCCCGACAATGCTCAGGAACCGGTCTTAGACCGGATTCGGGTTCGGGCTCGAGATTTGGTCGTCATCGGACCGGGACTGAATCCGCAATCGGCGGTTTTGCCCTGCCGTTATTTCACCATCCAATTACGGGATCCACCATTCACAGAGTGAGTGAGCTAACTCATTAACCAACGACCCGCCTCCGACTCCGAATATCTGACCTAGCTAGACATTTATTGTTTCCTTTAAGAGGTTCGACCGACGGGGATGGTCTCGTTCGTCGGGATCGGCTTCGCGTCAATATATCCGGCTCGCTTTGGGACCAGCCGACTCGAAATTCGCCGATTCAGGTGCGAGCCCATGTTTTGAGCGTGCCCGAAAGTCAGAGTTGGATCGTTCGGTACAAGTTGTACTCGACGATGCGCGATATGCGGATTCAAGTCGATTACGAGTCCGAGCCCGTGCCGGGCTTTCCTCGAGTCATTCCGGGTCCCATTCAGCCCAGTCATTGTGCCTGTCCCACGGTCAATTTGACCGCTTGGTTGGCACGCCAGTCTTGCCCGGTTCCGGATCAGATTCGGAACGACTTGGCTCTTTTCCCTCGGATTAATATGGCCAAGGCGTTATTCGAGGCTCGCCGCCGGTTTCACAATCCCCACGCCCAAAGCTTTTGTCATTATGCGGTCCGCGATTCCGAGATTTATCGTCAATGCTACGGCGAACACGTCGGGTTCCACATGTTTCCCGACGCTTTTCTCACCTATTTCACGTCGGTCGCGCGATTGCCCGACTTTGAGTTCCTGATCAACTTGGGCGATTGGCCGTTGAGTCGCTTGGGTGCCGCTAGTTCGCCTCTGCCCATCGTGAGTTGGTGCAAGACGCCGGACTTTGCCGATATCTTGTTGCCCACCTATGAAATTACCGAAGCCTCCTTAGAGTGTATGGGCAGGTGAGGCGCGTTGTTTATGGGTTCATTGTTGGTCTGTCAATCGATTTCGTTGGTAGGCAAATGTTGGATATGTTGAGTTTACAAGAGAACTCTCATGTGCCGTGGAGCCAGAAAATTCCGCGAGCCTTTTTCCGAGGTCGAGATTCGCGGAAAGAGCGCTTGGATCTGATTCGCCTGGCGGTTAACCATTCTGATATCATGGACGTGGGCATCACGCGATATTTCTTCTTCCGCGACCAAGAGACGGTCTTGGGCACGAAAGAATCCGTGTCCATGTTTGATTTCTTCAAGGTAAAAGGCAGAAAATACGCTTTTAGACTCGAAACTCTGGGACAGACTCAGACTCCTCTTCTCATCTGGTTCGATTTCAGTTCAAGTATCAAATTAGTCTGGACGGAACCGTGGCGGCTTATCGGCTCCCTTATCTATTGGCCGGAGGTTCGCTTGTCTTCAAACAAGACTCGGATTACGTGGAACATTTCTATAAGGATTTGAAACCGTGGATCCACTATGTACCCATTCGATCGGATTTGAGTGACCTGGTCGACCAAATTCGTTGGGCTCAGAACCATGATGAAGAAGCCCACGCTATTGCGCTGAATGGTCGCCGATTTGCCCAAGAGCATCTTTTACCCCAACACGTGTTGTGCTACCATGGCTCACTCTTCCAAGAAATCGCTCAGAGACTCGACCACAAACCAACAATTTTAGAGGGTATGCAAAAAGTGGACAAAGGCAAGACCACCACTGGGCAAACGGGCAATTGCCACTGCCCATCAAATCTAAATCGAGATGAATTATGAGAATGTAGAACTTATCAAGAAGTTGCGCGTTACATGGCTTTTATTCCCGAGCAGAACCAAGCGATTCGATCCAGTCCCATTAATTCTCAAGTCCATCCAAACAAAGTAAAACGTCCCAGTCGGCGAGGCGATGTACAATAGTTGGTGTCGTCACTATAACAACGGGAATTCTCCATCCATCCATCCATCCAACCAGTCACTTATTTGTTCGTGACGTTGCCGTTAATCACGGTACTCTTCCTCGGTCTTGATCGACTTGTAAAACTTCTTTCTTTTGTCGCCGAGGAATCTGTTGACACGGCTCTCGGCGTCCATCTTCGAGTCGTTGTCGTAATGCTTATCCAAATAGCCTTCGAACTCATTCATAAAAGGTTCGTTGATTCCCGATTTGGGAGTAACGCGGTGAGAGGCCATTGCTAAATGACGAGCTTTATAGATCTATGGAGGAAAAAAGCAATCCGTAGATTAGAGCCAATTCTTGGTAGCGTAGCGATTCATAAGAACGAATCATTTGAAAGGCAACTTCGCACAACCAAGCACGTAACCACATTCTAGTCCTTTCTAATGGGTGACGTCATTTCTAAATTGGGCTATGTGCCACCAAAGTGCTGATAAAGGTACGTTCGACGTGAACATGTTCACCTGCATGCATACGTGCATTCACAAGGAACTTGTTGAGTACTATTCCATAAAAGATCAGGCGCAGTTCTTTTTCATGGACAAATGAAATGAAGAACAACTGGCACAACTAATGATAAAAAGTTTAAATGGCGAGGCCCATTAATTACGTCTACCCACTTACTTCGGAAAGAATAACATCTCGGTGGATACCAAATAAGTCGTTTCGAAGAGGCATGCGGCAAATCTCGTCAAAAAGAGTTGCTGATTTGCTCGGCGAATTCTCCGTTTCCTGAAAAGAATGCAACTTAGTTCACCGTAATATAATGTTATTTATAATAAATCCTAGCTCCCCTCTTGCCTCCCTAGCTCATATTCTGGTGGGAGCCAAGCTCTTATCACAATCTACATCTTTTGACCTTGCTGCGTCGTTGTATCCAGTTGAACGTTTTCGCACACTAATAAATAGCTGGCTCAATCAATTTAAATTACGATCAACGTCTACTTTGTTCCTTGTGCTTGTTCATTTAAGCTCGTTGCCTTGAATTTCATGCCTACGAAAATCGTTCCAATCTGGCCCCATGACGTCATACATTGATTGGCTGGAATCTGGTGGATTGGAATCACGCCTTTTTCTACCATTCGTTTGGGATAGTTGTCCAAGATTGGCTACGAAATGATTGCCACATCAGATCTAGTCGTTTCACCTCGTCTTCCTTTCACACACAAACACAGACACCTCAAGTTGAGGAGTGTGATCGAAAGAGGTTGAGGTCATCTCTTTTTGACACTTACACATGCATGCAAATAGCCACTTGAGCACTCGGCGACAAAGATTTGTTGTACAAACGCACACAAGGCAGAAAATGTCACAGAAAGACTCGGAGCAATCGAGTGAGCGAGGATGCTGTTTCGAAACGACTTTTTCTCAAGCCAAAATTGGCCTTCGAGATGAAACATGGGCCCATTCATTCCAAACGTCATCCATTCATTCGTTTCCTAGCCACCGTTCGGATACTTTGTAGACGAAGACACAATTTTCAAAGTTATGATGTCACAAGGAAGTCTTGAAAAACAACCAATGCGAAAAACAAGGTGCTTTCGTTCCCTTGTCAAATGACCCAGCATTTTCCCCCTTTGCTTGGGATCAACGAGATTGAAGCTCTCACGGGGAGTGACGAATTCAATTGGTTGAGAAATGGTTGTCTAGACATCACTATGAGGCTAGAATGGCGTTTTATTTCTTTCCATTTTCAATCAACGACACATACACCCAATAGAAAGTTCGAGTGATGATGTCAATTTTGTGTCTTTAAGCGTCCCAATTTTGAAATCACGAAACAAGTCTCGTGTGGAGTGACATTTGAATTTTGAGTTACACGTTCATTCCTCGCCCGAGTTTTTCAGAGTTGTACAACATCTCCTAGTTACGCATGCAGGTACAACTTCGCGATAACTTTGAACGCGAGAAATATCAACTAAAGGCAATCTTTGAGGGCTCACTCAACTCGAAAGACCCTTTGAGTCCTTGTTTTTGGAAACTAACTCCAAAGAAATTAATCGCTACGCAGAGTTGAAACTTTTTATGGCCTCTAAAGGCTCGTCCAAGGCAGTCATGCGCTTTTGAATGTGTTTGATCCTTGATTCTTACCTGGCGAAGGGCATTTTGTTGTTCGGCCATTTTGAGCGATTCATCAACTAGGTTGAACCTTTCCTCTAAATAGCCGGAAGCTAAATGCCTCTCGTCTGAAAAGTATTTTTTATAATATGATGAAAACCAATTTTCACAACCTCAGATTTTAATTTGTACACGAGGGAAGATTTCATTGAACCTTGACTCGAGACAAGCTTCGAGTGATTCAAGAGAGTTAAACCCGTTTGCTCTAACGGGTTTAAGGAATTATATTTGAGCAGTTTTTCTTCCTTCGGTAACACTTTGGATGCCCGTTAAACCAAAGCAGGAAATACTCCAAAATGAATCACAAAAAATGCAGTAAACGGAATACTTAAATTGGTGACTTACATTGGCTGCAGCAAGGCATGCCAAAAGGCCGATCGAAGAGAATATCTAGCTAATCATATACTTCAGTTGTGTCGTACCGTAACGGAACTTCAATTGAGGAACAAGGGATCCTTTGGTGGCCTGGCTCAAAGCAGTCCTGATTTCAGATCGATGGTCGTCGAAGGCTTTCGAAATGGCATCTTTAATGTTTGATTGCGTTGAAAACCAAAAGACAGTGACATGTTTTCCATCAAGAGACGAGATTACCTGCAGCACAAGGGGCAAACTTACAATTTTAATTTTTCACTGGGACTGATTCAAAGCAAATTACCTTTGAGATATTCACACCTTTTCCACAAAATTGCGTCTTCAATTGGGGCAGGATTAATGCTCGAGCTATGGCTTGCGCTAATTGGGCATTGTAGAGATTGACATGCCTCGGGCTTAATCGCAATAAGTCCAATGGAGAGTGCTGGTTTTTCTTCATCACATGGGCAACTCTTCACAATTAAAAAAAAAAGCACATTGAAACATTGTTTCGCATTGGATCATAATAAATGACTCATTAAAGCATCTGATGCAAGTAAAAGAAACACAAATACAATTTTCATAAAGCCTTGCTTGCTCTGCCCAAACATCAATCACCATGAGCGTGTTCTTGAGCTGCCGAAACCCTCTCGAGCTAAGATTTTGAATTGCAAAATCTGGCGCCTGATTGACGCTTAATCTCCAGCGAGTTTGGGCGAAGAGGGATGTCAAAAAGTTACGAATCGTACCTCAGTTTTTCCTCTCTTGTTTGCTTGGTTAAGTAGTTGGGAGCTAGACGATGAACTTTATGTCCGTTGGTCCCATAACGCTTGCTTACTAGAGCGGTAAGAGACAAGTGTCGGCTCTGAATCCAAGGATTCGAGGCCAATTTGAACAACAACATGGTTCCAAATCCACGAGTTGGTCAGTTGCAAATAAGTTTCCTGAAAGGCAATCGTTTTGAATCCGAGTATCGCCAATTCGACGCAAACATGCCTTATCACTTTTGGAGCTTTGAATGCTTCCAAGACTTGAGTTCTCGTTTCAATTGCAGGTGTTTATTCTATTGAAATTGTTAACAGGAAATGATTAGGTACTAAACATTTGGTTTTGTCAGTGATCCATTTGTTTGCATTTCTGGAGGGCACATTCCACAGCTTCGTGAATTTCTTCAAAGATAGGTACTGCCTCTCGGTTGGCAATATCCGACAGATAACTGCGCCCACGGTTAAAGTCCTTAAGGGCACTTTTACTCAAAATCTCGCCATCAATGAGAGTCTCCGGCTTGATCTTTTGAATACAAAGCACCACATGAGTACCTTTGCCAATGTAATAAGCTGCCTCACACATGGCGCTTACCGAGCGAGAATTTCCCAATATCACAAAAAGCAAGACACGCGAGTTGTCCATGGCGCTGGCTTCGATGGGAATAAGTCTGCGCAAGCGGGATGCTGAACTCTGGGGATTGAAGTAAGTCAGTCCGTGCTTTTTGAGCATGGGAATAGCGATTTGTTCCCTCCAACGCGTTCCTCGAGAGGCTCCACCCAGATAGATGTCCCTGATTTGACTGCCGCGACGTTTGAGATTACAAGACGAGGACGAAGAGGACGGCAAGAGTCCCGAAGAGGATGCTTCATAGCGTTGCTCGCGGCGATACGAACGTGCGGTCTCGATCCATCCGGCTACCTTGTGGAAAGGACTCTTGGCTTTCCTCAGTAAATGGTTTGCTTTGGTGGAGATTCCACTCTTTTCTTTGCTACCATGGTTTGGGTCCACCGCCGATGGTTTGTGCTTGAACTCGGAAACAATGCAACAGAACTGATCGAAGCCAATCATAACCTGATCATTGGAGAAAGACGCGCTTTTGCGCTTGGTCAGGGTGCCGTCACAGGCCACCACAATTTGTCTGAGATCTTTGGGTGTTAGGTCACGATGTGCATGAACCCGGAACGCCATTTTAAGGTCATTCAAGGTAATTTTGCCAAGTCGATTGGTATCCAAGGCATCAAAAACTTCGCGCAAACGGACGAGTTTGTCACCAATTTCAATATGAGCCAACTTCACCGGCTGCACCTGATCCTTCAGACCGAGATCTTCTATGGTCCGATTTTCTTTTAAAATCTTAGAAATACAAGAGAGAGCGACGTTGATGTCCTTGAATACTGGAATGCCTTGTCGTTCCACTAAGTCGTGGACGGTGGTGAGTCCCGCATTGAGATCCAAGTACTCGGATTCCGGGAGTTTCTCGCCATTGATTTGGTGACTGGAGCTGGGATATGGATTGATCATCACAATCACTTTCCTTTGGCCACCCGAGAGATAGGCTACTTCGATCATGGACACTACATTTCGGGTCTTCTCGTTCATCACGAAGAACAGGATCTGCGAGGTCTGCTTGGCCTGATGCTCCAACTCGATCATTTCAGGCACCCAGTTGGACTGCTGCGGATTGTAGTAGGTGATGCCATAGTTTTTGAAATAAGGGATAGCAAAATCTTGGCGCCAAGAGGTGGGATTGCATGATCCTCCCAAGAACACGTCATAGGAAGAGGAGCTTGACTTTTGTGTCTTGAACTTTGCTTTCTCCAAGGCTTTGGCACTGGGATTCATGGCCAATCCGACGCCGTTTTGCCTCTCATGTTTATTATAATACTTGCGAAGTTCCGTAGCAAACACACAAAACTCACCGAAAGTCAAACTATTCTTCCGGCTGATGTGAGTGGGAAACGAGACCCATTTTTCTTCCTTGGGCGAGTCGTTGCTACTGCTGCAACTACTGGTACTCACTTTACACACTTGCTGGGAACAATCCCGAGCACATTGGACCATCTCGAAGATCTGGGCTTGAGATGGAAACAATAACAATTCGTTGAAAAGCGATTGAATGTCAGACTCGGGCAAGGAGTTCCGTTCCGAGCCCACCTTGGCTGTCCAAGCCGCGTGAAGTTCACGGGTGATTTCACCGAAAACCAATGCGGCCATGGTGAAAGGAACTCGACTAATCAACGAACGAAGGTCAACGTTTCGGTTCTTTTTGTTGGCACTGGTTCGGGAATGGGTTCACGACCACTTCTCGAATGATCTGGGTCCCCATGATCTTCCTCCTGACGGTGTTGGTGATGACGATGATCTTGGGCCAAATCGATGGCGCAGGTCGAGTCGGCCTCGGTGCGAGAGTTCTCAGTGAGTTCTTTTCACACACCACACACTACCAAGGATCGATGAGCACATGTGTGGGCGGAGATCATCTATCTCACCGATGTGCGATGGAAGATGCGGAATAAGGCAAGGAAGGAGGGAAGGAAGGTTGGATGGATGGACGAGTAAGAAGAGAGGTAAATGGGTAAGTGGGTAACGAACTCAGGGAGAGATTGGGCTTGAGTGGAAGTCTCAATAGATGGATGAACGAACAAAGCACAAGCAAGCTAACGAGCAAGCCTGTCCCCACCAACCAGCCAGCTACTAAGCTGGCCGATGTATTTTCCAAGCCAGAAAAGATGATGCTGATGATGGAGGCAAGGAGTGGGAGTGTTGAAAGTGGTGGGTGGGTGGGTAGGAGGGAGGAGTAACGAACTGCACTGGGTCCCAGAATAAGGAGGGGAGTGAGTTGGTAGTTGATCGGGCCGAATGATGACACTGCTACCCAAGACGGACGACGAGTGTGCAAATCAGATCACTTCTTCTTCTTCATCATCATCATCCATGTTCCAGGTCCGACTGCCCAGCTCGAGTGAGAAAACCCCCCCTGTGAGGATTTTTCGAGTTGTTCTCGGTGTTATCCTCGTCGATGACATCAGATCATGATAACTGACTGACTGAGAATAACAAGACGTGCACTCGCGCTGGCACTTGATTACTTGTAGTTCTTCATGCAGTTTGAGTCCAGTCGGAATGCTGCGGAGTAGAGTTTCAGCCCGCCCGAGGCCCAACCCGAGGCCAAGTCAGCGGTGTGGCCTAGATTGGCTGACAGACGCTTCTCCACCAGAGGAGGAGGAGGAGGAGGAGGAGAAGGAGGAGGACGGCACTTTCCTTTGGCGTTCGAAATCACTCGCTCCAGAGTCTCCATACCTTGCGCTTTCACGCCAATCTTGCGTTTTTCGGGGTCTAGTTTGGATTTTAGGTAAAAAGGTCACAAGCAAAAGGGTCACAGGTAGATAGGTTGCAGGGTAAAAAAGGTCACGGTAAAAAGGTCACAGTGAAAAATCACTTCCATGGACATAAATAATGTGTTCCACCCACAATATCTCTGAAGCCCATGGGCAGATCTCAAAAGAAGGGTGTACTCTTGACTACATAGGGGTAAGGGAACACCTTCCTCCAAGGTCTGCCAGATCCGGGGCGGGTTGCGACCATGGCCTTTGAAAATGTTGGGAATGACTTTCTGCTGACATCACTTATGAGACCTTTGCCTTAACATAATTGTGTTCCCCCGGTTAATCTTGGGGTCCCATGGGACAATCTTTAACCTGGGCAAATTTCAGGGTCACTGGGTTCACCCCCTTGGCTACCTTCAGAGATGTGCAAGTGTGTGACCTTTTTACCGTCACCTTTTTACCGATACCGTTTTACAGTGACCTTTTTACTGTGACCTTTTTTACCGTGACATTTTTACCTTGTGACCTATTTACAGCACGCAATTTTGACCCCAAAGCGGTAAAGGCGGTAAAAAGTCATAAGAAATCCCATTTTTCAAAGTTAATAACCATCATTTTTTTACGTCCACCAACGAGTTTGAGTAAAAAAAAAATTTGCCTCCCATTTCAACGCTCTTATGCTTGCCTTTATTTCAAATTGGGATTGATATTGGTAGTTAAGCTTTGTTGTGGAGCTTTGAATGTACTTGTAATCTTGTTTGTGTGTTTTGAATGACTATTTTATATGTTTCATATAGTAAACTGTTAAATAAGGGAGTATTAAGTCATAAGTAGGGCTGAATATTTTAGGTTTTACCTAAAAACCTAGGTTTTAACCTAAAACGCCTATTTTGTGCAATTTTTACCTAAAACTTAAAACTAAGTTCCAACCAAAAATTAACTTTTTTCTCGCCTTTTTTTGGTCAATTTTTACCTAAAGCTAAGTTTTCAAGCTTCAAGCTAAAATAAACCTTTTTTCTTATCTTAAAGTCATTTGCACAATAAGGTTCCTTATCCCGGTGTCTTTAAAAAAACACAGGAACAAAGGGAGAAAGAAGAAGAGTGGGTGCCACGATGATTTTCATCCCATCAACATGTCGAATTAGCGTTATCGGTTGGTTTTAGGCAGACATTTCCAAAACTTGTTTGAAATACTGCCAATTACGGGGGCTCACTGCCATTTTTTGAAGCCACATTCTGTCACCTTTGAGCGATATTTTCTCGTTTGCAATCATTTCGTTTGGTTTTTTAGGGCGCAAATTTTCGATCTCTTGTGTAATTCGAAAAAATTTCAGCCTGTTATAGGGCGCAAATTTTTGACCTCTTTTTTTAAGCCGAAAAATTTTGATCTTGTTTTGAAGTCGAAAATTTCCAAGCTTATTTTTTAGGTCGAAAATATCCGATCTCGTTTTTAGGTCAAATATTTCTGAGCTCTTTTTTTAGGTCGACAATTTTCCATCTCGTTTTTTGGTGTTTTTTGTGCCATTTTCTGCCACTTTCCACCCCCAGTGCCAAATAAAATTTTCACTGCCTTTGTCTCTGCTCGTTCTCTGCTCGTTCTCTGCACTTTACTCTTGCAAAGAGTAAAGTGCTGTAGAGCAATAAATATAAGGCAAAATTTGGCCTGAAAAGCCTCTGAACAAGGTATAAACTATTCAACCTAAAAAACCTAAAACGTAATTTTGGACAACCTAATTCTGTCATAATTTGCCCAAAAAGTTAACCTAAAATATTAAGCCCTAGTCATAAGGTTTAGGTGACCATTTCCATCACTTGAACATCTTGTGTGACCATTTTTTTACAACTGTGATGTTTTGTGTCTTTTTATTGTGAACTTATCAATTTGCGCATTATGTAAATCATATAAGACAAAAGCTTCAGAAGAACGAATGTATTTCTTCAAAGAATCAACTCTGAGATAATGAAAACAGAGTATGAGTAAAGTTCGTAGGAGCAAGAGCCCCCTGCAAAAAAAATACATTTTTTCCTGGTTACGGTCTGTACTACCGCCACAAGGAATGTGATTCCCTTTAAAAATAATTTCAATAACTAATATTTATACGAAATTTGGTCTACCAAAGAGTTACTATTGGCAGATCTATACAAACCTTGAATATTGGGTTGATCAGGAATAGCATTAATAAATTTGTCTAATCCTGCCTCAAAGTAGGAGATATTAGTTATTATTAGGGCTAGGGAAAAATTTTTTTTACATCAAAAATATTTTTTACATTTTTTGCCAATTTTACGTGAATATAACATTTTAATTTTATTTGACATTTTTTGGAAAATTTCAACATTTTCTTAACATTTTTTGTACTTTTTGCGCAAAAATGTCATCCCAAAACCGGTTCTGAGGGACCAATTAATCAAATGAAGGCTTGAAATTTCCCGCCAAAATTTCCCGCTAAAATTGTCATTGTTCAACTTCAAATTTTATGATGCCAATTAATCAAAATCTTTGGAAAGGGGAAAAAAGTGCCCTTAAAGTTCTTTTTGTTATTGTGAAAAAGTTCACATCAGAAACTTTGTGACCCTTGTTTCCTTAATTATTTTACGTGGGCTAAATATCTATGTGTAGAGTAAAGTATGTTTTAAGTTGGCACTGTTGCCATTATTCACTCAGACTTTAATATCTATTGCCTTTCAAAGGGTCTGAATGTGCTATCTGATTTATAACATAAACTGTTTTGACGTCTAGCTTATAAAAACACCCCGCTATGTGAAGCGCAACCTCCCGTTTTTTTAAACTAGAGTTTTGACGGCATTATTTCCTTCAGATGTCTGTTTAAATTGTCTTAAGTAGTCTTCTCAAGTCCTCCACGCATCTAGTCCCATTTCTCACACATTTCGTTGACTTTTTTGCCCTAAATTTCAACATTTTTTGTCCTTTTTGCTCTAAATTTCAACATTTTTTGCCCTTTTTGCTCTAAATTTCAACATTTTTTGCCCTTATTGCACTAATTTTCAACATTTTTTGCCCTTTTTGCACTAATTTTCAACATTTTTTGCCCTTTTTGCACTAAATTTCAACATTTTTTGCCCTTTTTCATGACATTTTAATGACATTTTTTGGACGTTTTTCCAACATTTTTTCCCGGGCTCTAGTTATTATTTTTAGACAGATATATACTGTTAGAGGATCAGCTCCTACATACTCCCGACGAAGACCAATGGGCAAAAGATTGAACGATGAAGGAGCCCGATAATGAAGAGAGGACTTCATTGTTCTAACTAGCCTGGATTCCTTAGAATTTGAAGGTGCTCTCAGAGCTCTACGATCGCTACAACTGATCTCAAAGCCTGGGTTAGGACAGAGCCCATGAACGCTCTTGAAGACATTCAGTATCAGATACCTTTCATACCTTCTCTGAGTACTGTACAACCCTAACTTCTGGAGCCTCTCCCAATATGAGAGCTCTCTCATTCCTGTGATGTTCCTAGTAAAACATCTTTGGACCTGCTCGACCTTTTGCAAACCTGCTGAACTCATTGCATTGTAGCCCAAATGGGTGAGGCATGTTCAAAATAAGGCTGAACTATCGACTTGAACAGAGTTAGCATCCAGACTTGAAAGTGAGGTAGATCCAGCTGCATGTTTGAAATGCCTTCCTCACTTTCAACTGGATATGCTCATCGAACTTTCCATCATCTTGGATGACAACTGCTAAATCTTTCAGGAATGATACCTGCTCATTATCACAACCTCCATTGTCTTTGAGCGGAACATCTAATTTTGAAGCCCCTTATATTATCATTATTACGTATTTTATTTATTTTATTATTACATATTAAATTCTTGATATCAAAAACAAGATTTTTCATTCGTTTCCTTTTTCATTTGCTTTTTATTTCCAGATCCAGACAAAAACACATTTTACTAGAGCTTGTTGAATTATTTAGTGTTTATGCATTATTTACTTACAGGCAACAAGAAGCGGTGTGATGTCCACAATAAGATATGTATTTTTATAAAACCTTCATATAAAAGAGGCACTAAGGTCTGGATTTGGAAGTCTTCTGTGATTGGACCGTCCTCTATGGGACCTATATTCTGATTCGACGAAGTTTTGGGTTACTATATTCTGTAGGTCTGGCAAAGGTTTGTTGAGGGAAAACTGGTTAGAAGGATGCCTCACGTCAACTAGCGTTAAAAGTACAAATCGAAGCAAAACGTTTAAGTATTTATTCAAATTTAGACAATTCCAATGATTGAAATTAAAAAGACGAAGTCAAGTCACATTGGTCAAATTTAAAAAACCTAATGTCTTTCAAAATTCTTGCAAGTCCATGGCTTTTTTTGCATACAGGGAGGCCATGAAGCAGTTTTTGTTGCCACTTGTTTTGAAAAAGTGACAGAAATGAAAACATAGAATTGCAAGAAATATTCCATCTTGTTGATATCGGCCACTTAGATCCCCACATTCAATCCAACTTTCCGTTACAATTAAAATACTCAAGAATCTTGGCAGTCATCACTTGATCACAAATTGCTAAAAATAAATTGTTCCAGAAATTATTTTACCATTACCGTGCTTAGTCCATTAGAGGGCGTAACCGAAGTCAAAAGAAGGTTATTTCTGAAAGGATACCAAAACTTTGGCGCCTCAAGCAATATCGTTCGTTTGGCTCACTCCCCACTACATAACAAAAGTCGACGTATTTCATGTGACTTGCTAATTGATTTCCGCCTTCACTCAACGTTGCTCATTGTTGTGCGAGCCTGAAATTGAAATTGAACGCGAAAAAAGCCGATCAAAAGCACTTGACTCTCACAACACGGGCGGTATTGAAGGCCAAGAAAAAGACAACAGGGCAGTAATGAAGGCCAAAAAAGAGCAACCGCGGGCAATCTTGAAGGTCGAAAAATCATATCGGGCAATATTGAAGGTCGGAAAAAGGCGACGCGCAGTCTCGAATTCTGATTCCGAAGAAAGCAAGACGAGAATGACGACGTTCACAAACCGGTTTATGAGCTGAGTCAACCACAAGAACAAAACTTGAAAATACGTTGCCGTCTCAATTTTTACGAAGTAACAAAATCATCCCACAGTAACACTTTTCTTGCACAATCTAAAGTGACTCAAAACATTCTTAATGTTCAAACTGTGAAATTGATCCAATCTGTTCTTTAAATCTAATTGGGATTTTTAAGCAAGATGCCAAACCAAAATTTGGAAGTAGGAGTTAAATTGAAAATTTAAAACGGAGACTTTGTGCCCCTCCAAAGACCTGACACTTGCAAAAGACTTGTTTTTGGTCTTGAAAGAACATTTTAGAATGTTGGAAATCAAAGGTCTTATTTTCAAAAGCTTAATATTACAAGGTACGTACTCCTTGCATTGTATTTGTATGATTTGTAAATTGGTTTCAAATCCGTATAGAAAAGCTGATTCATACATCCATTCCAAACATCATTTTTACGAAGTATTGCTTCTAAATTGAAAAATCGAAATATGTGTCAAACGATTATTCTCCTATCACATCAATATTACCAAGCACTCGTCATTTATCACAAAATTGTTCGATTTCACAATTACTTTAAAAAAATGTTAATTAATAGCTGTACAGAAATCTGCCATGTGTCGTGAAACCCCGATCCAATTGCTTCACAGCAATTGAAATTGAAGTATGATAATGTTCTAATGATCCATGTGCCCCCGTGTTTTAAGTCCATTGCATACTTCCTTCCCAAATGCCTCTTAGTTTGGGATCCGGCTAGACTGCCATTGATTTAAACGAAATAGTCACTTACCTGATACAGTTGCTTGTGCTTTCGAAAACTATTAATCTCACAAGAAAACCTTAACAATCCATCCCATGCTCACACAGACGTTGCTTCAAGACTGACAATCAGCTAACCAGTAACAAATAACATGCACCAGTGTGACGATTACGGTGCATTTTAAGGGGACCAGCCCATTTATTTATTGTCCTTTAACTCTACATGAGTGAGCCAAACGAACGATATTGCGAATACCCCGAGTTTGAGAACGTCGAATTCAAGATCTAAGTGAAGACGGCTTCCGCTCTCGAGCTCGTCTTTCGGGTGACCAGTTCTCGGGCTAAAGCCCTCGAACTGGTCACCCTTCAGACGAGCTCTTGAGCGGGCCGTCTTCACTTAGATCTTGAATTCGACGTTCTCAAACTCGGGGTATTCACTCACGGTGGCCAACTAGACTTTGATGTGTAATTCCAGTGTTTGTAGTGAATGCCTGCTTTTGGTTTTGGTAGGCAAAACTGTAGGGGTGGGCGAGAAGCCGGTGTCGGTGTCGAGGTGTCGACACCGACACCGGCTTTTTTGGATTTCGGTGTCAGTGTCGACACCAGGTTTCTGGTGTCGACGTTTTAAGGTTTCGTGAGTTTTTTCCGAAAGTTCCGCAAATCGCGCAAAAATTACGTTAAAAGGCTTGTAAAGCAGGGTGTTTTAATGCCACTCTTTGGCAAACCGTTCAAGATTTTCTTGAAATCAACATTTCTCCGAAATGTACGATTTTGATAACAAAATGCCATTGCAAAGAAATGTAAGCATCTAAGGATAAACCTATTTCTCCAAAGTTTTGCCAAAAGTGGCATTAAAAACCTCTCTCTAGCTGGGAACTATGTCTCAATACGACCGCAAGAGGCGCTTATTTTGTGGAATCAGCTGAAATTTTGATCAAGGTTAATTAAAATCTAATTAGTTGTTGTTGGAGGCACACTTGACACAAACCGGATTTAACAATAGAAATTTCAATTTCCCCAATAGATTTTTTCCTTTAAACAACCAAAATATTAGAAAAGTTTGGGAAATACTACGAAAAAATATAATTCTGGACCCTACTTGTAAAAAATTCCAAACGGGAAAGTTATGTTGCTTACCCTTCATTTGAGGTTAAGGGCCACCAAAAAAGGTTGGAACTTGTTATGTATTTGATAAAACTTAGGATGATGATTTTTAAACCCCAAATTCTAATATGAATTACTGGTGTCGGTGTCGTGCTTGGTGTCGGTGTCGACACCACGGTGTCGATGGCAAACTTTGACGTCGGTGTCAGTGTCGGTTTCAACCTTCCGGTGTCGGTGTCGGTGTCGAGGTCAAAATTGCCGGTGTCACCCATCCCTAGGCAAAAGTAAAACTGAAACCCCAAAAAGTAATTTTTGTCCATCACTAGTTTCAGTTTAATCCTAGTAAATTTGAGGGAAAAACATTTCATATTGCTTAAAAGATCATGCCAGGAATTTATCGAGTGGGGTGAGGTCCCTTTAAGAGTGTTTTTTGAAGTATTTATTTCAGTGTTTGGATGTCGATAGCGTTCGCATGGCCTTACCTTTTGAACACTAGGTTGCAAAAATTGGTTTGATTGTCCTACTGAGTCTTGAATTTGGGGTCGTGGGAATCACTGTTTCTGGCAGTTTCCCTAATGAAACCCTTGTTTGATATGTTAAAAAGTTAAAGCTTAAGCCTGGAAGTACTTCATGTGTATACGGATTGAGCAATTTTCAATCCGTATGGGTAACGAGACGAAGTTGAAGACCACATTCAAACCACAATAAAGCACCACAACCAGGGTTGCCAGGTCTTCGACGGCTCTTATCGCCAGATTTGCCACCGAAATTCGCCAGAATTCGCAACCTCATTTGAAAAATCGCCAGATTTTACGTGATCACTCAAATAGTAAAAAAAAAACATTTTTTATACCAAAACCCAACACGGGCAATCGCAAAATAAGAGTATGCATAGTTCTTTTAGGATTTCAATTGGCCCTACCATAAGGAAAATCAAATTGGGAATTTTTCAAAATCAGTTACACATAAGTTTGCCGAAGCTTTTGACTTCATAACAGTCAATTTTACCCAAACTCTATTGTTTCAGAATCTAGTCTGCATTTTTTACCTATTTTAATTGGTACATAGAATGTTATTCCACGTAAATGTAAAAATAAAATAAAACACGATTGGGGAAAAGTCATGTCTCATAAAAGCATTGGTCTGTAACGGAGTTGGAATTAGCTGCCTGATAGAGTCCCTGAAAGTCGTCAAGAAGAGACTTTAAAATTTATAATGGGTCGTCTAATGGAAAGATTTGTCGCAAAGAGGGAGGAAGTAAGTTCTACTAAAGGCTTTATTTAAAAGAAGTACAAAGGTCTCGATTTGAAGGTCTTCTCTGATTAGAGGCTTCCTTGGGACCCAAGTTCTGATTGGTCAATCAACCCCTTGCGCCAACATGACTAGATGCGGCTTGTCTTGGAAGCTTTCAGGCCCCAAAAGATCACCAATTCATGGCTTCTAAATGAAGATTAACATATTGAATGTTTTATACCACTAAGAAAGAGGGGCCCCCAACAAATATATGAAGTTTTAGACATGAGATTGTATGAAAAAGTGGAAAGAGTCAACCCTTTCTATTTTTGGACACTCTGATGATCTCTACTCTACATGAGATTGGGAGGGCAAGGAGAAGACAGGGGATCTCAGTTGCTGAAAAAGGGTGGCACTTTACATGCCATTTCCAAATTGGTGGTTCTGGACTTTGTTTGAGGAAAAGAAAAAAATGCTAGAGAATGTTGAAATTTCTTTATGTAGTAAAATGTCAATCTGTATCTGCAGCATGTATCTATTGGATTGAAAGCCATTTAATCGCAATTTTCCTTGGACAAAAGCTTTCAAGACATGCCACATCTATTCACGTTGGCGCAAGGCGCAATTGACCAATCAGAACTTGGGTCCCGAGGAACTCTCTAATCAGAGAAGACCTTCAAATCGAGACCTTTGCACTTCTTTTAAATAAAGCCTTTAAGTTCTACAAAAAAAGAGCGAAACAAAATATTCCCGCTCTAGGTAAAAGCACAATCAAATCAAGAAACAATACTTTGGTCAATAAGTGATTGTCGTCTAAAATATTTAATCCTTGGTTTTCAGTCAGAATGAAAGTCAAAATCATAAAGAGAGAGAATCAAAATTTGCCAGAGTTATCGCCAAAAAATGAGCGATTTTACCAATTTTTTTCGCCAAACTTCCCCGATTTCGCTTAATTTTTCGCCAAATTTGCTCATTTCGCCAAATTTATCGCCAGATATACTAAAATCGCCAGATTTATTGCCAGTGAGATCAAAATCGCCAGATTTATCGCCAGATCAGCTGATTTCGCCAGATTAATTTTTCTATCGCCAGACACGTTTCAAAATCGATAGATTCGTGAAATCTGGCGATAGAAATCGCCAGTTGGCAACCCTGACCACAACTTTTAGCGAAGAACACAGACGGGCATGGCTAGTGCTAGCTAGCATGGATATACTTACAGAAGAGGATGCGAAGACAGCTGTTTGTTGTTGTTTTTGAGAGCACAATGAGGCCCTCTGGAGTGAACGATAGGGAAGTGTTATGGACTCAATATTCAATATTTTGTACTAAATCAGTGAACAAATTGTCTAGACATGATTCTAGTTTGTGTTTCTGTCTCTTAGAGATAATTAAGTGCAACCCACTCTTGGGTAAATCACGTTCACCACTCATTATCAACCCTATTCAACTTATCCTGAAATACCAATGGTTTCAGATTATAAGTACCAAACAACACCATCAAAGCGAAGAATACAGTGCTCCATGAGAGTGATCTGTTCTTCACTGCATTCTGCATGAATAATCAGTGTGAGGGAATCATCAACAACTCAACTACTAGTTGACAAAAAAATTGTTTAATCTCGTGCTTCCTCTTGGTTTGGCTGATCAAAATGTTGGTATTTGGCATCTAATGGATTTCAAGGATTTCAGACGATAAAATGCTGATTAAAAATGATGTTTTTATGGGGAAGAGTGTGGATACTGTGGCTGTGAGTTTCATTGTTAATAACATGGCCACAGTTTTCTAAAAAGACGCCCAATCTTCATGAAACTTGATCGAAGTATAACTGAACTCGTTGTCTGAAGTTGGTATTATTATATTTAAGTTACATATGCATTTATTCGAGATCCATTCTCCATTTTGTGCGAGATATTGGTCTGAAGGAGCTCAGTTTTGACTAATTCCAGAGAACAGAAAGCATCGTTGTAAAAATGAATGGGAGGAAAAGGAGCACTATCTAATGCTGCAACAATGTTCTGAAGTGATGTTTGCTATCAAACACCTATTTCTATCGTCTTTCGGCAATTTCGTTCAAATTCACTGCAGAGCCGCACCGTTTTAAGGGCCTCATTGGGCTACGCGTCAGCTGAAGGTCGCGTCCTGTGGTGAGAGGTTCCTGGTGCTAGACGCTAGCTGGTCGTCACTTTGCCCAAGCATGAAACAGTGCCTCCAGAGGGTCATGATCGAAACGAGCAAGAAAATTTGCAAATGGTGCAAGAAAAGGCGCAAGATTTTTTGATGACAAATGAGAAAGTGCATGAAAATGCGTAAGACATCACAGGTTATAATCTTACAATGTTTTATCTAACTTTCACTCTCTTTAAAATACATGTTCTCCAAACTTTTTTCCCGCCAAAATGAGCGTGGCGAAATGTGACAAAAAGCTGAAAAAGACAAAATAAAATGTTGAAAAAAAGATCAAAAATCTAAACTCATGTGAGGCTAAGTGAAGAATAAACCATGGTACTATGTGTCATTGTGTAAATAATAAAAACTTTTTAAAATCTTTGAGTGTCTTCTTTATTCAGGGAATCTTTTTCACTTTTTCATAGTAAAATAAATCTTGCATCACAAGTAATTCCGCCCATACAGTCGTGAAAAAATGATCACATCACTTGTTATCATAATGAATATAGTCACAAAAAGGGGTACCAATTATCAAAGAGTTGACAGTTTATAAATTCTAAAGGAAGCCAGAGTGGCCACGCGTACTAGCACGTTCTTAAAAGTGCAGAGTGCAAGTGCTTCCCCAGTTGGCGTAGGTTCGAATCCTGTTGGGGGTCGGATTGAAGCTGTCGGGAGAAATCCTTTCATTCACAGGGTATCGCATTCCTTGAAGCGGTAATAAAATATCCGCAAAAAAAGGAGTCAAGTACTAATGTCAACCTCAGTTAGATTAAAAGACAACAATGAATGAAGAAAGTCCCTCTTTTGAAAATAATACATAGAACTTTTTTCTTGGTAATTCTAAATCATCAAATTGATGCTGTTTTTTGTTAACTATGGAATATCCCAAACGTTATAAAAGTGATAAAAATACCATTTCCAGGGTTAAATAATCATGATTTTTTAGTGTTACCAACGAAATTGCATTTTTTTGCGACTTTGAAAAGTATTAATGTACGTGCCAAATATTGTTTTCCTAAGCAAAGTCTGAAATTCAGACACACTTGTAATGTTTTAACATCTTACCAAAGTACCTTATTTTTTCAAACTCCGAAGGCTTAACAATATTTGGCAGACAAATTTATATTTTTCAGAATTGAAAGCAATGCAATTTCGTTGGTATCACTAAAAATTCAGGATTATTTACCTCTGAAAATGGTATTTCATAACTTTTTACGACTTTAGAGCTCTAAAGCTCAAAGCGCAAGAGCCCACAAATACGCGCAAACTCGACCACAAAAAGCGCAAAATTTGAGCAAAAAACGCAAGATATGGAAGCACTGCATGAAACTATTTTTATGTCATAACAAACAACAAGATGGCGTGTCACGCAATGACCAAATATATAGCGCTATCTAGCGCCTTCTCGAATCACACGGACACATAGGGGTCCATAGTTATTTAATTTGGCGAACGTTTCAGACCCTCTCAATGTGTCCGCTCTGTTCTATTCCAAACGGAAGCCATTTTGGCTTTATATACTGAGTTTCAAATCAGTTATTAAAAAGTGCCATGGGGTTGTTGGGAAATCAAGATTCTGCGATATCCAAAGTCTAATCATAGCGCGAAATTAAGGTGCCTTTGAAAAATCACACTCGGTTTGGGCGGGAAAAACCAGCACCACAAAGAAGCGGGGATTCCTACGCTTGGCCTATTTAAAGCCCGGGCATTTAAACTCGGGAAGTGGGTCTTAGATCATGCGTTAATACTGCAAGGTTTCTCAGTTTGCGAGCCCTTAATCATAAGTTCTAAGAGTCAATTCACCCCGAATGGCTCAAATGAGCTCCGGACGGGAATGTTCATGGCGCGAAAGATGGATCTACTTTCGCTTCACTCGTTTTTCCCGCCCATGGCCCGGCCATTGGACAAGCGGCCGGCAATGCCGAATCCGCCTAAGAAGCACAACAACAAACTGAGAAACTTCAGCATCGATCAGGGTGATCTTGAAACTCTGAACTGGCCGGTTCTGTCGACTGATAAAAGGCCGTTACTCGATCCTCTCCACCTCCGTTATAAAACACCCCTATATTTTCCATAACTTTGGCCGAATTCGCTCGCAATTCACGCCACGCAGAACCTTACGACCTCGCCAATTTTAGACTCCGCTTTGTCATTGTGTTTGGGGGCGATTGGTCACCCGTTCGGAACTCGGCGTCTTATAATGGTGATTCGATCGCTTTTGGGAGGAGAGTGCACGAGAGTGGGTTCAGTGGTTCATCGGTACGAATATCCCTCGGGCTCAAAGGCGAAGATTATAAACCCCGCAGACCCGCCTGATACCCGTATCGATAAGAGAGCGCCTATCCTGGCGGAACATCCCGGTTGGAAGGTCATTTGCCCGCCCCGTGAGGGATTGATTCCATGGCCTGAGAGATTTTCCGGGTTTCCAGTTCCACGCGTGCTTTTGCATTCGTTGAACAACATCGGCCTCTTGCTCTCTTTCTCCCGCTCTTGCTCGTGGATCCCTGCCTGCCTCGCTCGAGCGCACTATGAAAAAGGTCACTCGCGGGAGTTCAGCGGCGGCTGCCGCGGAGGCCTCATCATCATCCTCATCAACAGCCACAACAACTGTGGCAACCGCGAGGGCGCGCCCCGAGCCCTCAACGCCTCAACCCGTGAAGCGCGAACGCCAAGATGACGAGGACGAAGAAGGCCGGCCCAAGGTCAAACCCGATCCCGTCTCTGACGATGGGGCGGGTTCGGCGGCCACGCCTTGTCCCGAATTGGCCTTGATCCGCTGTCAATATGACGCGTTGTGTCGCGAGTTGAACATGGACACGCACACGGCCGAAGAGGCGTGGCAATCTTACCAACAAATTCGCCAACATTACACCCTGGAGGTAAGTGAATCAATCTCGCTAGAACGCGGGATGAGTGAGGGAGAGAGAGTGAAGGAGTAATTGAGTCACTCATGGGCAATTTGGACTCACGCGTTTGATACTTTGGTCATTAGGGTCATCAATTGCATTGGTTGGCTTGCGCTTTGTACGTGGCCTGCCATAACGCGCCCATGGCCACGGTGGGCGGGTCCGTGGACGATTCGGTGGAAGGCAATGGCGTGTCTCTGACGCGATTACTTCGCTCGTGCAAACTCAGTTTGATCCAGTTCTTCAACAAGGCCAAAAAGTGGGCCGATATGTCCAATTTGAAAGCGCAGTTCCGCGAGAAGATTGATTCGCTCGAACGCAATTTCGCCGTGTCCAATGTCATCTTTAAAAAGTATCAACCCATCTTTGTCGAGTTGTTCAAAGATCCGGCCAAAGATCCGCACAAGACGGTGCGCTCGCGGAAACAAAAGTAAGATCGGGCGCATTGGTTGGGCTATCTCCGTCAATTCACCGTGTTCTTTTTTTTGTCCACGACTAGGAAACCCCCTTGCACCCCCGGAGACGTTTTCGACTTCTGTTGGGGCTTGTTTGTCCGGGTCAAAAAGGACTTTACCGCCATCTCCGACGATTTGGTGAACTCGTACCATTTGCTTTTGTCTTGCGTGGACTACGTGTACGGAAACGCCCTCGTGGCTCAGCGACACGATTTGCTCAACGAGCGATTTCAACATCCCGAAGGAACTCCGGATGAGCCCCCCTGCATCCTGGAGCAATTGTGTCGCATGCACGATGGCATTATCACCGAAGTCAAGACTATCCGCGAGCATTGGTGGAAACCCCACATCAAGAAGTTCTTCGATCAAAAGGTATAACGCGTGTTCTTGCTTCGATTTCGACATCGTGCGATGCTCAATCACGATTTTCTGTTCACAGCTATTGAAAGGCGATCCTCAGAGTTTGACCGGTATCCTGGATCCTCTGGTGTTCGATGTCAATGCGAAGAATGTCCGCAAGGACTATGAGGCTTACATTCTCAGCATCGGTGAGTATGACGAGCGGGTGTTTTTGGGCGAGGATGCTAATGAAGAGATTGGGACGCCCTCCAAGTTCTCGGGCCACAACGTGGTCGACGTGAGCGATGTGGGCGAAAAACTCGTGGCTCGGAGGAATTTGAACACGCAATTCGAAGGTTCCAACTTGATTCCCACCACTCCATTAAGCGGCAAGCACTACTTACGGGCCAAAGAGCAATTGAAAGTGACTCCCGTGTCCACAGCCACCTACTTGGTGTCCCGCTTGAACGCCCTCATCGGTCGACGCGAAGCCGAACCCAGTCAGAGACTTTTGAGTGTGTTCCAATCCTGCGAGGTCGACCCCAACGATGCGGTAGTGAAGCGCGTCCAAGAAATGGGCGACACGTTTTGTTCGCAGTACACAGCTCCCAGCGACAAGCACCCAGGCTCTCATAACTCATTCGCACGCATGCGTCTCAAAATGGGTGTGATTCTGTACTACAAGATGCTGGAATCCATCCTGATCTCGGAGCAAAAGAAGAACAAACCCTTGGCCAACCTTTTGGAGCACGATCTGTTTCACCAAGCCTTGTTCGCCTGTTGCCTGGAGGTCGTGATTTTCTCCTACAATTCTCAGAGGACCTTCCCTTGGATCCTGGATACCCTAAAGCTCGAGCCCATTCACTTCTACAAGGTGATTGAGGTTATTATTCGTACCGAGGACTCCCTGGCGAGAGACGTGGTCAAGCATCTTCAGAGAATTGAGGAACAGATCCTGGAATCCCGGGCTTGGACTCGGGAGAGCCCCCTCTGGGAAGCCATTCTTAAGGACCCGTTGGGCGTGCCCTCTTGTGAAGAGGTGTCTCTACCCGGTCAGCACGTGGGCGAGCCTCAGATCGAACCAGTTCCCGGTCAATCACCGCTCTCTCATCACAAAAGACCCTTTGCCACCAAATGTAAGTCGTTTCCTTTTTGTGTGAACGAGAATATTCGGCAGGAAAAAAAAATCTACTTGGAGTTCGCCATTTTTAGCAATTTGATTGAACACTTTGCTTTTTTTTGTTGTAGCGCCTATGGCTGGGGACCGCTTCAAATCTCCTGTGGTATCTGCCGTCGCCAGAAGGCAACTAGCATTTGGAGATGCACCGAATCAGATTGCACCCACTTCACCGGTTCGAGCCGGACAATCTTTGCTCAGTCCTCAGAAACAATATGTGCAGGTTCAAGGTCAAGGTAAGTAATCACGGTCACGGCCTTCGAATAATGATTCTGCACTCCATATTCGATAGTCCCAGTTGTTGCTCAGTCTGATTCTTTGTAATGTCTTTTTTCCCTTGTTGTACTCGTCTTTGCCTCATTTATAGTCTCATTTTGTTTTTGCAGGTGGCGGGATTGCCTCTTCTGGAGCAGTTCGGTCTCTTGGCAATGGAAAAGTCATGATGATCGTCGATGAGGATGGCTCTACTCAACCTCTCCGCCCCAAACGTACGGGGTCGTTGGCCTTGTTTTTTCGGAAAGTGTACCACTTGGCACATCTTCGCCTTGATCTCTTGTGTCACACTCTTCAGCTCACGGACGAGGATATCAAAAGGAAGATCTGGACCACGTTTGAACACACAATGATCAAGCATACTCTCCTCATGAAAGACCGACACATGGATCAGCTCCTGATGTGCTCTTTGTACATCGTGTGCAAAGTGGTCGGACAGGACAAGAACTTCACGGACATCATGAAGAACTACAGAAACCAACCGCAGGCCGCCAGTCATGTATATCGAAGTGTGCTCTTGAGAACAAAATCGGACTTGATTGCCGGTGGAAATCCGCAAGACGGAGGCCAAACGGACGACAAGGAGAAGCTAGCCGCAGTTAAATCCCATCCCACGCCCACCAAATTGGCCGCTTCGTCCACTATTGTGGACGGCGAAGAGCGCGGAGATTTGATCAAATTCTATAACACCGTCTTCATGGAGAGGCTTCAGGAGTTTAGCCGCAAGTTCCGTCGCAGTCGTCAAAACGAGGCCCCTCCTTTGTCACCGCTGCCCAAATTGAGAGCTCATCCGCAATCACCTTGTCGCAAGGTATCGGACAACCACAAGGTGTTTATTCGACCACTCAAATCGGCACCCGAGGACAAAGTTCGGTTCAACCCCCTTTCGCCTCATAAACCACTCTCGTACAGCTTCAGTCGGAGTCCGGCCAAGGATTTGGCCAAAATCAATGCCCTTATGCGAACCGAAGTCGAGAAAAAGACCACGGTGGGAAAACGCCTCTTGACAGATTCGTCGCTGTCGTCTCCAAGTTCAGCCATGATCCTCATCAAAGAGGGAGAGCCGCCAATGAAGATGCAAATTCTGGGGGGATCGGGCGCTGTCAATGCAAAGTTGGGACTTATCCTTAATGACCGAAGTGCTGACGCCTCGTAATTTTGATAAATTTTGTTCTAAAGGATATTCCTTACATAGATATTTGCGTGCCCTTCACTTTTCCGTCATGATAGTTCGTGTGAAAGGAACTTGTTGGTGAGTAGGACCGATACTATTCAAGACAATCGAACGCATGATTATGAAGATCGCCATTATTATTATTATTATCACCATCATCATAATTATTATTAATATTATATAGTGTATACACGCAATCAGAGCCTAGCGATTTTTGAAATAAAAGTTTTATTTCATCACAACTAGAAAGTATCCATTCATTCAATTATTTATTGTTGTGTGTATGCCCAGGAGTTGGAATTTTTCACGATCCGGTTCTAAGCGACAACACCTCTTGCGTGGCCAAACGACACAATTGATTAAAGTCTACGTCCAAGTGGGATCGCCAGAACCTTCGAACTCGTCCCCATTGCTTGGCCGGAAAGTTGGGACTTCCAATGCCGTGAAATATTCGAGCCACAGCTCGGCCGCTCCACATGTGATCGGAGTGAGTGCACACAAACGAGCGAATGTCGGCGCGAATTTGAGATTCGTGTTTCAATGGATTGGTCTTCTTGGCAGCAGCCTCTTTAAAGGCCGACAAGTCCACTTGGGTCTCGTTAAAATAGTCTTGAATAAAACTCTTTAACTTGTCACTTCTCTGAGGATCCACCTCTTCGTTGGCTTCGGCGAAAGTTGAGTAAGAAACGGCGGCAAAAGCCCGGAAAATGCGATTGAGACTGTGCAGCTCGGCCATTTCCTGATCTTGCATTCGCCCAAACAGGAAATCGTTGAGCGAGTCTTTTTCTTCAGGTTTAAGCCCTTTAAGGGCCTCAAAATGGAAAGCCAAGTCGCTGAATTCGACCAGAACACCACTCTTCTGATAGCGATTATTGGCATACGTCCACTGGAGATTCTTTAATTCTCGTTTGACAGTTCCACTATCCCATCCCATAGCCGCGGCCATTTCAACCACTGGGAACGAGAATTGTCCAAGATTGCTGACATCTTGGCCTTTTTTTCGGGCCAAAGCCAAAGCCGCGGCCACAGGGGGCGACTTTTGGGCAATGGCCTTGAGTTGCTTGGGTCCCCGGTAGCACTGGATTTTGCACATTGAGTAAACAGGATTCAAGAGCTTAACCCATTGCTTGGCATCATTTTCCAAGTAACACAACAGGGTCGAAATGTTTTCCTCCGGGAGATCGAGTAACTCCACCGTTTCGTTCACCGATACCGCCACTTCCTTATAGGGAGATCCCGGTAAAGTGTCCGCCTCCTTGGATCGGTCGAAAATCGAGTGTAAGAACAATCGGATAGTTCTTCGATCCATTGAGTTCGAGTAGATGTGTCTCTTTAGTTCGTTCATATCCTCCCCCTGACTATTCAAAAATAAGTGACAATGGGCTTCCAAACCATCCCGACCGGCTCGTCCAATCTCCTGAATGTAGCTTTCGAACGTCTTGGGCATGTTGAAATGGATCACCGCTCGGATGTCGGACTTATCAATGCCCATGCCAAAGGCCACTGTGGCCACTACGATTCTGAGCTTGCCATTCATAAAGTTCGTTTGAATAGTCTTCCGTTTAAACGGAGAAAGACCCGCGTGGTAGGCTTCACTAGTGAAAGACATCTTGGTTCGGCCTTTCTTCCGGCCATCATTTTCCAGATCTCGATCTTGGAGGTTGGTTCGAATCAAGGTGGCTAAGCGCACGCACTCGTCTCTCCGAGTGCAATAGATGATGATCGAGTTGCATTGGCTAAAGCGGGGTCCTTGGAGCAATTTAATCAGTGCCTGCTCTCGATTGGTATCTTTGGAAACGGATAGAACCAGATTCTTGGGTAAAAGAGGGCCTCGGATAACGCCCGATTCGATATCGACCGACAAACTAGTGGCAATGTCGTGGATCGTCTTTTCTGGGGCCGTGGCAGTGAGCCCGAGGATGGTTTTTACGCCGAGTTTTTCTCGTATGACTTTGCACAGCCGGAGATAGGCCGGTCGGAAGTTGTGCGACCATTGAGACACACAATGGGCTTCGTCAACGCACACGAAGGAAATGGGAGGTAGATCTTGAATGATGGAAGCGAACATCCCACCCCCTCCAGCTAGGGACTCGGGGGAGATGAGCAGGAAATGTAACTTACCCTCCTTGACTTGCTCCACGACTTTGGTTCGATTGGCAGGCGTCAAATTGGAGTGCAAGCAAGCGGCTTTCAAAAAACCAGGCAATCCTACGACTTGATCTTCCATCAGAGAGACAAGCGGAGACACAACGATGGTGATGGACCGCTCGCGACACGCATACAGATAGGCGGGTAATTGGTAGATCAGACTTTTACCCGACCCGGTCGACAAGAGGACCAAGGTCGATTGACCGCGCAAAATTCGGAGAATGGCCTCCTTCTGTCCCGGTCGGAAGTCCTCGTAGCCAAATTTGGCCAACGTCTCGTTCAAAAGAGCGGTGCCATCGTCTTCGGGACCCAAAAGAGGACGCAGACCGGTAAGAGCGGCCGCCTCGGGAATTTCTTCGGGAGGTTCCCATTGGGCGCACGCCTTGAGTAGAAAATCGTCGTCTAGACTGTCAAACACTTGACTGGGGTCACCCGCTAAATCCAGCCCGGATTCGTCGAGCGGTGCCAGCTTTTGATATAGTGAAACGACGGTGTGCGCCGTGGTTAGGCGACTTTGGGAACTTTGAGCCATGGCCGCGGCTTGTTCCAAAGTGGGAAATTCCGCATCGTCTCCCAACTCCTCGTCCAATGAGGAGGGTATGAGTCGATCGGCAGCCCCGACGCATTCTCGGGCCCAATGGCCTTCTCCTTGACACTTGAAACACGCCTTCTTTTTCGTCGGAGGGGTGGGGACGGAAGAGTCGGACCGGTTCTCTTTGAGCGCCGTTTTTCGCTTCCACTCCATTCGCCGATATTTGCCGCCGGTCATGCCACGCTTCCCGCGCGAATATGACTTCTTCTTGAGATTGATCTTGACGTAGTTTTCATTGGCCAAAGGTGCGGCTTTGCGGGTGATTGGCGCCCGTGAACGCACCTCACCCAACTTCTCGGGCTCGTCAAAACCCAAAGCGTACACGTTGAGCGCGCTAGGAGCCCCGGAAATTGGGCCCGGATCCGACGAAGACATCGGCGCAGGATCCGTTTCTTTTTTCTCGTCTTTATCATCATCATCATCATCTTCATCGGGGGGAGGGTATGAACTCCGATGCGGCGTTTCTCGTTTGATTCGTTTCGCGCGAGGACGTCGAATGGGCGATTCGGGCTCGGATTCGAGCGTACTCAATTCCGACTCCGAGGGGGCGTGTGCCCGGTCAGGGGCGGGCGTAAGGGGCGGATCGGGACTGAGGGGTCGAGGTCGGGCTCGCTTGAGCCGAACCGGACTCCGCGGACCCAAGAGCCCGTGGGCGGTGCTGCCCGGGTTGGGGTGATCGTTCTCCGGGGGCGGGGATGCAATGGGCGAAAGCGGGGCAGCGCCCCCGCATCGATCCAGCCAATCGAGATTGACGCGCCGTCGCGAGGACCACGAGGTTGAGGCGGACGAGCATGCCGAGGCCAGAAAGCTGAGCGAGCGAAGCGGCACTGAGCGGCTGCTTCGGCTCACTGAGAACGAGAACGACGACGACTTCGACGACGACGACGACGAGCGGGCCGGATCACGGGTCATCATCACGGCCCAGGGACTCGTCACGGCACTTTGTATGTATGAAGCTGAGCGATCCCCGATCCCAAGCAAAGAACAATCAATGAATGAGAATGAATGAGAATGACTGAACCGGCGCCAACTTCAAAAGTGGTACCCAAACCCAAATAGTGATAGACCGAGATCATTCGGAACGCAAACAAGTGGACTCGGTTTTTTGTGTAGCAGATTTGCCGCTATTCGGACCCTCGGACGTTTAGGCAGCACGCTTAGTCCCAGCCAGACCTGAGGTACGCGTTGTTTGCGGAGGACGAAAATATGCCCATTATATCAGATAAGATGTCCCCTTCTGTCTGACGAATTATCAAATTGCTGGCCGACTCAAAAAAATCCAATTTTGATAAGTTTGGCATATTGGGGCGAATTTTTATTGGCCCTAAGAGGGCCAAATTTCAGTTTCAGAGTCGCGAAAAATGGATAACATCATGCCAAGTTCCATACCGTTTCCTAATAAATGTTTAGTCACGTTCACAGAAACGATGGACCTGTCCAATTGGCAAAAAAGGGCCCACTAAAACACTGAAAAGATCTCATGACTTAACTTATCAACCAGAAACTTACAAAAGTGAAAATGTTTTTTGGCATTAATTTTGGCCATCACACGAGCCAATTCAGAAGTCCTGTCCCGTTCCATCATCAACAATCGATTCGAAAATGGAGGCTCGATCTCACAGTAGCGAGAAAGTGAACGTGGAAATAAAAGAATTTGTGAACTCTCCGTGAGAAATTAAGCTGCCAGGAAATCAAAGTGATTCAAGAAAAGGCTTGCGGTCCTTTTGGAGCGGCTTCATGAAACCAGGAGCATAGGATCATTCTCAAAGAATGAAGAAGAAATGAACGATCGAAAGCATAACGGACATGAATGGAGACTACAGCAACGAGTGATTGTGCAACTTCATACACTCTTAATTGAAATAACTTGAATCACAAAGGTAGAGGAGAAGGCATTGTGGACTTGCTTTAGGTGATCTACAAGACCCTGCAATATAGAAACGAGGAAAACAGACTGATGTTTTAGTGTGCAAACGTGTTTGTGATATTTGTGTCGTTAATCAATTCCAAATCAGTGCAATCATTGGGTTGAAGATGACCTTCAAAATTTTGTGACAATGAGATGAATGCCAGAATTCCCATTTTTTCTAGACATCTTTCCATTGACAATTTCGTATTTTGGGCAAAACTAAAGGGAGTTGGCAGTCATGAACCATATTTCTTGAGCTGTGTTTCATGCTTTATATTGATTGGAGATCAATAAAATACAAATTCATTGGCACTATGTTTGTTTGAAGTGTTTGTGAGGTGTTAGCAAAGGTGCTCCAAGATTATTTTTTCGAATTTTTAAATGTTTTTAATGCCTGGAGGAAGGCTTTCTTGACTCGAGACATTTTCAAAACAGTGCCTTGATCAGCCATCACTTTAGGGAGTCCAATTTGTACAATTTAGATAGCACAAATATCTTGCTAATAAAAGAACAACTCTCCACTAAATCTGGGATGCTCTTCAGGTGTCTTTCTGGTCAGCAAAAATACTTGCGTAGGTTAATTTATTGGTCTCTCCTTTTCCCCAAAACAACAGATAATGTCTTTAGAACAACACAACATCAAAATTAAAGTTATCAAGAGCAATTAGAAATTCAAAATGGATTAAATGCGCAAAATGATATTTATGGTTATTACTGAAAATGTTGTTCCACAAACCATTTACAACATCCCTTGAATAGGCAATACATAAGTACTACATACGATTGCTGCAAAAAAAATGATTACTAACTTGAGTGGGAGAGAAATTTCGTTTATGCCTTTTTGGAAACTTATGAATGTCAGCTTTTGACATTGATTTGATTTTTTTAATCGCAAACAAGGTACACCCCATAACTCCCTCAGAGCAACTGTGGCAGGTTTGTTAACTGGTACTTTTGGACAAAATTCGTGCTTAGTGTTGCGCGAGACAATGGGGGATGCAGGGGGAGGTTTGAGTGATCTCTTCAAAAATCTTATCGCGGGCGGATGAAAGAAGAGAAAAGGCTTGTTCGTCAATGTAAGATTTTGGTCAGTGCAAGGGGTTTCGCGTTTTACAGACCGCCCTTATTACTTAGATGCTACAAAAATTGTCGAATTGCCAGTTTGGACATTTTGACTCTCGGTTTTGTAAGAATATGCAAAATTATTCTTTTGATCAAAAAATGGCAAGCACTTAAAAAAGACCTTTGATATTGAAGAGAAACACGTACAAAAAACGGCATTTTGTTTGATACCATGATGGTTTTGGAGCTTTACAATACAAATCAGTGCTTATAACATCACTTACACTTGTACTTACCCAAAAAAAGGGGCCTTTTGTTGAGAATTTTCTCGTGCAAGAACGAGCAAATACAGTGTGCATTTTATTCCAAAATCCTAACCAAAGGTGTTCAAACTTGCAATTCGACATTTTTCATGGCATCTAATTCGCAAGGGCGGTCTGTAAATTGCGAAAACCCTTGAACTGCCCAAATTCTCACGAGCCACCCACTGTTGCCAAACAAGCCTTTTCTCTTCTTTCATCCGCCCGCGATAAGATTTTTGAAGAGATCACTCAAACCTTCCCCTGCATTCCCCATTCAAACTTGCTGAATGCAAGCGCAAGAGCAAAGGAAGAAGCGCAGTTATTGTTGAGGTCATCATTCTAAGATTGACCCTTAAACTAGTTTGAAGTAGTGATGTGACTTGGGCAAGTAATGAGTCATCACAGACACCCAAGAACAAGTTGTTGACAAGCATTACTTGAGCAATACACCAATACACTTGGCAAGCTCAAGGAACATTGGAAGATGCAGTTGCCGGCAGTTGCTCTTTGAAGAGTTAAGATACTTGCAGTGTGACTTAGAAGAAAAAATGTCAAGTTGCATTATCGATGATCTTTTGACCTTAATAATTTAGCAATAAAAAGTGGAAGTGATACAAAAAAATATTTCAATTTGGATAGCATTTGCAAAACCATGTTTTTTTGTTTCGGTTCTAGGCCACACATGAATGCACAGACCTGTTCAAGATACTTTGAAAAAGTATCTAGATAAGATAGTATTTTCCGCAAAGTATCTAGATAAAGACTTTCCTGAAAAAGTATCTAGATAAAGATACTTTAAGATACTTTCCCGAAAAAAGTATCTAGATAAAGATACTTTAAGATATTTTCCCGAAAAAAGTATTTAGATAAAGATACTTTAAGATACTTTCCCGAAAAAGTATCTAGATAAGATACTTCAAGATACTTTTCACAAAACGTATCTATATAAGATACTTCTAGATACTTTTCTTCATTATGCTTATTGTCAAATTATTTGTGCATTATGGACATTGAAAGTGGATGCATTATACATGTTAAGACTTGAGAGTGGACGCATTATGCACATTGAGAGTGGATTCGTTATGCACATTGAGAGTGGATGCATTATGCACCCTTCCTCAAAGTGGATAATGAATGCATCCTCAGATTCCTCACTCAATGTGCATAATGTGTCCACTCTCAAGTCTCAACATGCATAATTTATCCACTTTCAATGTACATAATGCACAAGTAATTTGACATTATGCATTATGAAGAAAAGTATCTAGAAGTATCTTATCTAGATACTTTTTGGGAAAATGCATAATGCATACTAAACAATGCATAATGGATGCTTTAACACAAAAGATTGAGAGAACACATTATCTAGATAAAGATAGTTCAAGATAGTTTTCCAAAAAAAGTATCTAGATAAAGATATTTCAAGATAGTTTTCCGAAAAAAGTATCTAGATAAAGATACTTTAAGATACTTTCCCGAAAAAAGTATCTAGATAAAGATAGTTTAAGATACTTTCCCGAAAAAAGTATCTAGATAAAGATACTTTCCCGAAAAAAGTATCTAGATAAAGATACTTTCCCGAAAAAAGTATCATAAAAGATCATACGATAAAAGATATACTATCTTTTATCTTTATCTTTTATCTAGATAAGATAATTGAACAGGTCTGTGAATGCACTTTTGAGGCTAATCAAGACCGAGATTTAGAAGTCACACTTCCAGAACAATCTCGTTTACTCAGAGTTGCCGGCATGAAAAAGTAAAATGCCAAATCTTTTTTGAGTATTCTCGAAATATTTTGCATTTCCCCATGTGAGAGAATTGAAGTGTGTAATTTTCTTAAAAATATATCCTTTCAAAGGTATGAGCCCTATTTGGCTGAATCAGCCTGGTTTAGTGAAATTTGGATGGCAAGTTTATTCTTCATTCATAGCAAATTTGGCAAACCTGTTAGCTGGGAAAAGTACTTGTTCAAACACCCAAGCTATGCCAAGCTTCAGCAAGCCCAAGCACTGTGCCAGTACAGCTTGCCCAATCTCTTGTTTGCCCCCCATCACTAGTTTGAAGCGTAAATCCCGCAGCACTACGTCGTGGTACCTTAGAGGAGTATAGAGAGGCGATTCTCGTCATTTTGTCTGTCTTGCTTATTGCTGAAACTGGCCAGAAGTTGCGTGAAAAGGCAAATATTTCCGAAGAATATCGTGAAATACTTGCCCAAACAAGTGGAAAATCATAGTACAAATGGAAGTGTCCAAGACATATTTTCAATGCCAAATCCTATAATTGCGTGAACTAATGCCTGTGAATTGAATTATCATCTTCATTGAGCACCTTAGTATAATTTGGGAGAAGCAAAGTGTAGACAGGAGGCCACGTGGCCAAAAAAACTAATGCTTTTCAAAAATGTGCCTTCTACGAATACATTTGTTTGGGCAAGTTTCAACTAGTCGCTGATGATGAACGGCCCTTGCTGCCCACAATGAAATTTCACGACCGGCCTGCTCTAGCATCTCCCCTCTAAAGACCTCTATGCGTGGTACCAGTAAACAAACGGCTTACCTAAACGTCCGATATTCGGACCATTCGGACGGATTCGTATTCGGATCTATTCTGACTAGGGAGCGGTTTCATTAAAGATTTCCAATTCCTCACTCTGTTCCTATCTTTTTCGCATTTTCAACTATTTCGAGAATTGGAACAAATTTTTCAACTTTGTAGTAAATTTTAACAGTTTTTTCAGCGTTTTTCATGAAATATGCATGTTTTCATCAAAATATATTTCCAAGGACTTTTTTAAAGTTCTTTTTATTTTAGGAAAAAACCTGACGTATTCTTCTTCTTTAGCTCTTTTATGGCTCTTTGTGGTTGATTTCTGGTCATTCCATGTTTTAAATAGGAAAGAGATTGTTTCACAAACCATTAGTTCCTTCCCCCCAAAAACTTTAAAAATGAGTTAAAAACGCTCAAAATGGATGAGTGTAATCGAACGAATTCAGCTGGGGATTCTGGGGCCGAAATGGCTAGGTATGCGTCAGAGTCGAGACTTACCCTCCATTAAACTTAATCAAAATTCGTGAGCCCAATTCGTTTTCTTCATTTTGACAATCAATTGAAATAAGATTGTTTCCTCACGTAGCAAACTAAAACTATGAAATGTCCGAACCTAGTTCTGACCCATCCCTAGCCAATTTGGCCCCAGAACCCCCAACTGAATTCGTTTGATTACACTCAACCATTGGCGCAAAATAATGTTAGGTCAAAAGCTCCTAAATATTCATCAATCTAATCTGCAATATTAAGAGTTTCTTTTTGAATTTTGGCATTTCTAGCTTTTCTCCCACCTATTTTGCGAAAAATCAAGTTTGTTAAATTTTTGCCGTTTTCCTCCATTAAGAATACGCACCCGCAAAATAACGATGGACCGAACCAGTGTGAAATTTCAAGATCAGAGACCCTCTGGATTAGAATTTAGAGACTCACAAAGTTAGGAGATCGAAAGTTGTAACAATTTTGTTTGATTGGTTAGGTTTACAGCCTAAAATATCTCACCTTCTTCAACTTCGAAGTGCCCGACCGGTCATCATAAATATCAACGAGAAAGGATGCTTTTTGGACTCGATTAGAGACGCTCTAGACTCGATGATAAACTCGTGCACCTACCACTACATCTAGGTCCTCCGATAGGTCCGGTCGGTCTAGTGATGGGGGGCAAACAAGAGATTGGGCAAGCTGTACTGGCACAATGCTTGGGCTTGCAGAAGCTTGGCATAGCTTGGGTGTTTGTACAAGTACTTTTCCCAGCTAACAGGTTTGCCAAATTTTTAAGAAAATTACACACTTTAATTCTCTCACATGGGGAAATGCAAAATATTTCGAGAATACTAAAAAAAAAATTTGGCATTTTACTTTTTCATGCCGGCAACTCTGAGTAAACGAGATTGTTCTGGAAGTGCGATTCTTAAATCTCGGTCTTGATTAGCCTCAAAAGTGCATTCATGTGTGGCCTAGAACCGAAACAAAAAAAAGCCATGGTTTTGCAAATGCTATCCAAATTGAAATATTTTTTGTATCACTTCCACTATTTATTGCTAAATTATTAAGGTCAAAAGATCATCGAAAATGCAACTTGACATTTTTTCTTCTAAGTCACACTGCAAGTATCTGAACTCTTCCAAGAGCAACTGCCGGCAATTGCATCTTCCAATGTTCCTTGAGCTTGCCAAGTGTTTTGGTGTATTGGGTCCTTTAAGGAGCAGCTGACTGGGAGGTCACAGTACATAAGACTGGGAGGTCACCTTAGTAATACAGCTCCAGAAATTGCACCCTGACACAAACATGTGACCCATTTTCGAGCTTCTAAAGGTATATTGGACACATTAGAACATAAATATTGTGCATCAAAGCTCAAAGGTTGCACGTGATTTCCATTTCACTGGTTGCGCTTGAAGGACTCAGTTCTTGGGTGTCTGTGATGACTCATTACTTGCCCAAGTCACATCACTAGGTCGGTCTACAGACTTCTTTAGGTCGGTCCTCGTCCATCTTCGCCGTCGTCACTTTCAGCATGACCGAGCTCGATACGAAAGCCAACAGAAAACGATCGTGCCCATCGAAAAAGATTCCCATTTTTCTCGATAGTGACAGTGCTAAATCACTACAAATAATCTCATTTCGATTTTTATTTTACTTTTTGGGCCCAGTTCAATCCAATAGTCCTGTAATTATCATGTTGACGAGGTGTCCACTTCGAAGCTTTCCGTCACGTTCTTTCATTGTTGATGTTGTTGTTTGGAAAGAGACTTCAACCGTGAACGTTCGTTCGCGCGGCTACTTTTTCACTACTTTATTCGCCCTCATCGACGCTCCGATCCGACCCCGCGCATTGATAGGCGTGCCCCGGATCTTTGGCCAGCTTTCGTAAACAGAGTTCCAAAAAGGGTTCTTGTCCACAGATGACAGGTTAGCCGGAATTGATCCATCCCTCCATCCATCGATCCATCGATTCTTCGTCCCAACATCCCTGAGTAAATTATTAGATCGATGCCCGCTGAGCCAAGTTCGCCGTTGCCACTCCCGGCGTGCGTGCGTGCTCGCTCATCAGGCCACCGAGTCCGCGTTTGATCGATAAAGACCCAGCCTGTACTACGTGGATTGGATTGGGTCGTGGTGGGGCGGGCTCTTGGGGGGGAGGGGGGTCAAAGGGGCAAAGGAGTCAGTGGTCACCCACCGACACAGAGTGGGAGAGAAAGAGAAACTGAGAGAGACCCGGGCCCCTGCTAAGTTGATCCTAATCGATTTAACAGACCCACTGTAGGATTGAATACTGAATCGGGATCAAGGGAACCATCATGGGACGGAAAATCAAGGTGGCCGTGTGCACGCTCAATCAATGGGCCTTGGACTTTGAGGGCAACCTCGAGCGCATCTTGGCCTCGATCCAAGCGGCCCGCGAGGCCGGGGCCCGTCTGCGCAGCGGCCCCGAACTCGAAGTCACGGGCTACAGCGCACAAGATCACTTCTACGAGGGCGACACGTTCTTGCACGCCTGGCAAGTCGTGGCTCAATTGCTCACGTCGCCCGTGTGTCGCGACATTCTCGTCGACGTGGGCCTCCCCATTCGTCACCGCAATGTGACCTACAATTGTCGATTGGCCTTTCTCAATGGTCGGATCTTATTGATTCGACCCAAGATGATATTGTGCGATGACGGCAACTATCGCGAAACCCGTTGGTTCACGGCCTGGACCCAATCCCGCACCCTCGAAGACTTCTACTTGCCCCGTCTGATTCGCGAGGTTACGGGACAGACCCGCGTGCCTTTTGGCGATGGTGTCCTAGCCACGGTCGACACCGTCATCGGCTACGAGATTTGCGAGGAGTTGTGGAATCCAGCCAGTCCCCATATCGCTATGGCCTTAGACGGCGTTGAGCTGATCCTTAACGGCTCGGGCTCTTACATGGAACTTCGCAAGGCCTACGTGGCCGTAGATCTCATCAAAAGTGCCGCCATGAAGGCCGGTGGTTGCTATCTGTTCAGTAACCTCCGCGGAGGCGATGGCGATCGCGTCTACTTCAATGGTTGTAGTTGCATTAACTTAAACGGGCACATGCTCAACCGAACCCGTCAATTCGCCATCGAAGAGGTCGAAGTGGCCACGGCCACCGTTGACCTCGAGGACATTCGCTCCTATCGCCACCGGATTCGCAGTTGGAACATTCAGGCCGCCCGAGCCCCGTCCTTCCCGAGGGTTGATGTTCCATTCGCGCTCTCCGTGGATTCGGACCTGGCCTTGCCTTCCTATCAGCCCATCGTGTGGAACTATCACCCTGCCGAGGAGGAAATTTTATTGGGCTCGGCTTGTTGGTTGTGGGACTACCTTCGACGTAGCGGGCAAGGTGGCTACTTTTTACCCTTGAGTGGCGGCGTGGACTCGGCTTCCACGGCCACTATCGTGTTTTCCATGTGCACGTTGGTGGTCAAGGCCATCAGTCAGGGTGATGATCAGTGCCTCACTGACGCACGGCGGGTGGTGGGTGAGAGTGAATACGTGCCCCAAGATCCCAAAGAGTTCTGTCGACGGATCTTCGTCACTTGCTACATGGGCAGTGAGAATAGCTCGCAAGAGACGCGCGATCGAGCCAAAGCGTTGTCCAAACAAATTGGATCGTACCATCTCAACATTGCCATCGATACGGCTGTCACCGCTCTCATTGGCATTTTCTCAACCACCATGGGCATGATTCCGAAATTCAAAAGCCGCGGAGGGAGTGTTCGGGAGAATCTGGCACTTCAAAACGTCCAAGCTCGAGTTCGCATGGTGCTGTCCTATCTCTTCGCCCAATTGGCTTTACTCGTCCAAGGGAGACCGGGAGGCTTGCTTGTTCTGGGTTCGGCCAATGTGGACGAAGCTCTCAGGGGATACATGACAAAATACGATTGTTCAAGTGCCGATATTAACCCGATTGGAGGCATCTCCAAGACCGATTTGAAGCGGTTTTTGGCGCTAGCTCGCACCACCCTCAATTTGCCCGCTCTAGATTTGATCTTGTCAGCTCAGCCAACGGCCGAATTGGAACCACTCCAAGACGGCCAGATTGCGCAGACGGACGAGCAGGATATGGGCATGTCCTATGAAGAGCTCTCAATATATGGACGATTACGAAAAGAGCAAAACTGTGGACCCTATTCCATGTTTTGCAAGTTGATTCATTTGTGGCAAGACAAATGTACTCCAGACGAGGTGGCCAAAAAGGTCAAGCTCTTCTTTCGCTTTTATGCCATCAACCGTCACAAGATGACTGTACTCACACCCTCATGGCATGCTGAGGTATACAGTCCGGATGATAATCGATTCGATCACCGGCAATTTTTGTACAACGTCAACTGGCCGTGGCAATTCCGAGCCATCGACCAGAAGCTGGAACACTTCAAAAATGGCCTCTTGAAGCCCATTGCTGATCGCGATCAACAAGATTCCACCAATACCGTCTCCTCGAGCATGAAAGGCCCAACGGAACTTCAAACCGACTCGAAAGAGTTTGCTCGATCGGGCTCAAATGTTTTTGGCGGGGTCATGGTTGCGCCTCACTCGAGTGAATCTCCGGACACTAATGCCACCCTTAAAAGCGATGAACCCCAATCCTCGCCCTCTGATGAACTCGAGGAGAGTCCCTCGTTTAAAAAGGCTAAAATTGTCCCGTCAAAGTGCCTTCTAACGGACCTCAATGCTAAACCTAAGGATGCTTTATCTTCCGCCGTCGAAGAAGGTCCATTCCTTACTCGAGTGCTGCAATGAGAGAGGAGAACTGAACCTTCTCGCCGCCGAATAGTCGAGCACGTAGTCCTACTCACCACTTATATTTGTGATGAGAAGCTCTGTAACAGCACCCCGCACATTATATTGTTACGTTCAAAAATAAATCGAAATGTTGTTGAAGAGAGTCTGTTCTCCAAGGAAATTTAATAATGTAAAGACACACAGACACAATCTTTCAGGTATCTAACCATGAATGACAAAGACCAAAGGACCGATGAGCCAGAAATCAAAAAGCGGAAAACTGAGGAAGATCTTCCCCAAGACAAGACCAATCAAGACGAAGAGGAAGACGACGACGATGATTGGGTGGGACCACTGCCAAGTGAAGCAGCTCCTGTTCGGAAGAAAAAGGTTCTCGAATTTGAAAAGCTGTACTTGAGCCATCTGCCCGATGCCCAATCCTACGAGAAGAGCTTCATGCACCGTGATGTCATGTCGTTTGTTGCCACGGCCAAAACCGAATTTGTCATTACTGCCAGTGTCGATGGCCATGTCAAGTTCTGGAAGAAACGTCAAGTTGGAATCGAGTTTGTCAAGCATTTCCGGGCACATTTGGGCAATGTTCAAGGCATTGATGTTAACCCCACTGGAACGCTCTTGTGCACCATTTCCACGGACAAAAATGCCAAAATCTTCGATGTGATCAACTTTGATATGATCAACATGATCAAACTCGGTACGTTCTTCCACGTTCCCAGAAACCTGTCCCGTACCCTCATTCATTCAATGGCCTGCTCTTGTTATTTTTAGGCTATACCCCCGAATGTTGTTGTTGGATTCACCGCTCCGGAGATGCCATTCCCGCCTTAGCCATTGCTGAGGCCGATTCCACCCGAATTCATATCTACGATGGAAATAGTGTCTCGAGTGTCCCCTTAAAAACCCTGCCTAGCATTCATATGAAACCAGTGACTGTTTTAGCTTATAACCCCATCTATGATGTGGTCGTTTCGGCAGATCAGGGTGGAATGCTCGAGTACTGGTCAGGACCCAAAGGGGATTACGAAATGCCTTCTAACGTGGATTTCGAATCAAAGTTGGACACAGATCTCTTTGAGTTTGCCAAAAGCAAGACATACCCTCTCAATGTGACCATGTCGCCCAATGGAAACCTCCTAGCCTCTTTTGGGGCGGATAAAAAGATTCGAATCTTCAAGTTTCTGAGCGGGAAACTGAGCTGTGTGATCGATGAAAGCCTTAAGCACTACATGGAGATGCAACAAGTGAAGCAAGTGTTTCCGGCTATGGATTTCAATCGAAAGGTGTCCACGGAAAAGGAATTGGAGAAAGGCGATTGGCTTCGTCACAACAACATCATCTTCGATAAAACGAGCAATTTCATCATTTTTGCCGCCCTCCCCGGGATCAAGGTGGTCAATCTGTATTCAAATGAAGGCAAGCGCATCTTGGGCAAATCAGAGCACCTCCGGTTCCTAAACGTGTCCCTATTTCAAGACTTGGTGAGGAACTATAACGTGGCACCTTCGATTGAGGTGCAGGCTTCTGAAAATCCGGCACTAGACGATGGTGTCGTGGATCCTACACTCTTTGTGACCGCCGTCAAAAAGAACCGGTTCTATTGCTTCAGCAAACGTGAACCTAAAGACACCTCAACCGTGGATGCCGAGCGAGATGTGTTCAACGAGAAACCTTCCAAGGAAGACATCATTGCCGCCACAGAAGAGAAAGGGGCTCCTCGGCTGTACGAAAGCGCCACTTTGCACACCTCCGTGGGGGATATCCAATGCAAGTTGTTCGCTCGCGAATGTCCCAAATCAGTAGAGAACTTTTGTGTTCATGCCAAGGAAGGCTATTTCAACGGACACATCTTTCATCGCGTGATCAAGCAGTTCATGATTCAAACCGGAGATCCTACCGGAGTGGGAACTGGCGGCGAATCGATTTGGGGCGGAGAATTTGAGGACGAATTCCACCCGAAATTGCGACACGATCGTCCGTATACACTCAGTATGGCCAATGCCGGGCCCAACACCAACGGGAGCCAGTTCTTCATCACGGTGGTGCCCACACCGTGGTTAGATAACAAACATACCGTTTTTGGACGTGTCGAGCGAGGGATGGAAGTGGCTCAAAGCATCTCGAATGCCAAGGTCCATCCCAAGACGGACAAACCCTATGATGAAATCACAATTGTGAGTGTGTCCGTACGCAACCCCGTCCGGCTTTGATGTTGAATGGCTGACAAACGCGCTATTGAAAAGAATAAACGTCTGTGTACTTTGGCAACAAAAGTTTCCAATCATCATCACCTGTTCGTGTTCAGTATTAGTTGGGGTTCTTTTTTCGTTCTTGGAAGAACTTCAAAAACCGGGGACTGGGGCCGCCTGACTGACTGACCGACAGACTGACTGACTGGCTTGGCTGAGTGATTGCTAGCTAGTCAGTTAACAGATGCTGGGAAAATGGAAAGGGAAAAGATTCTTTGGTAGAATGATACCTTCTATTGTGATGAGTGAGTCTGTGAGGAGATTTTAGCAAGTCGTTGGGACCATGCCATGTGTAAAGCCTGTGCTTCCAATGGGTTCGTCAGTTGCTGGTTATCGATCGTCTGTTAGTCAGTCAAATGGCTGGGTTAGAAATGCCTCAATGTACGGACAATTACTAGTAACACGGAAGGGAAATCTACCACGACCATTGTTTTCCCGCTCTTTTACTTCCATTTCATTTCACATGTTCAAAGGGTGGGAAATTTAGTCTCATTGTCGACGAAGCCTTGAAAGGATTTAGCATTGCGATAAGATACCTGCCCGTCCCTATTCCCGACTAACCCATTGTTTGGTTGACTCAGTAATCCAGCGAGACATGGAAAAGACCTTTGTCAGGTTGGCCATACATATGGTCCCATTTTCGTGCGTGGACAACAATTGAGCAATCTCAAGCCATACACTTTTTTTGGGTTCCTGGCCAACAATCTCAATGATCACGATTGAATCCGCGATCCAGGGGGTGACGTACCTGGTCCGTACATTGAGAGGTCCCATGAAAAGATGACCAAATTCTACGTGTGTCGTTGAAAAAGCGCTCACATGATGACGATAACATCATTGCTCCTCTAATCATTGGTCCTTGAATGCAGGGAAAATGTGTTTTGATGACATCAGTGATGACATGAATGACACCCTTGAATTAATTATTTCAAAAAACTTACACATGCCCTTGATTACACGGCCTGAGTATGGAATGAGGAAATCTATCTGATAAATTGCTATTCTAACTGAAAAAGCCACGTCGAACGATTAGCAAAATTTAGTCATTAGGAAGGATTCATTAGAGCATTCATTGTACTATTAAAGCTATTGTACATGTCGCCAAACGGAGGGAATCCGTCAACCAAATCTAACGAATTATTGGACATTGATCCCACACCCCTCTCACCCTCTCGGCAAGTAGTACGTAGAACGTGCAAACACAAATTCAGTAAGCAGGATTTCTGAGTATTATCAACAACGCATGCTTCCTCCTTGAATGACCGCGTTGAATATAGCACAGGAATGATACATGAAAGAAACAACATGCACAAACGTAGTCGGCGTTTTGTGAGTGCAAATGCTTTGCTATGGTTCGTTATTAACCATGATTATGTATCAATGTTCTTTGGAGTGTGTCTCAGACCATCTCGTGTAGATAAAAGCAAGCATTAATAGTAGTTAATGCAACACAAGATCGTTCGTTCACAACGAACATCCACAAACAGGATATGCCTCCTAGCATTCTTCTTCCTGGGAAGGCGAGTTCGCTCACTTCAACCGGAACTAACAGATTTATTGTGCGCGAAAATCAAATCTTGCATGAATACATAGTTTACGTACAAGTAATTTGGAGAGGGTTTGATCCTCACAATGTCTAAAACTCGATTGGAGAAGTCTTTTGAGTGCCGAAAAGACATACATACATAATAGCTTTCAAGTGGAACCTGGAGAAGAACGGATAACTCTTGCATCAATGAACCGATTTGACAATCCAACTTTGTTTGATGATTTAAACTCCATCATACCGTGTGAAATGGTTTGAGAAGACAGAGTCGATTTCAACATCTTTCCAACTCTAAAACACTTGGTTTTTGGTCTGTTTCCAACATTCGCAGTTAAGAATCCCTGAATGTGGATCATTTTTCTCTCCCTTTATACAGTACGTGACAAATGCAATGCAATGCTCACAGTATTTATTCCTCATTCAGGTGATAGATCATAGATATGCGATTAATGCCCAAAAAAGCGGTATTGTCATGGAGTTTTCAGAAGCTCTCTATTTCCGAGTTTTAGCTTTTTGGCCGGTTTTCTGGCTCGAAACCACGACCTCAACGGGTTGAGCAACTAGAGGAGTCAGATCCGGAATGTTCTGGGCTGGAAATTCTTCCGTGGTGAAATCCACTAATCGAGAATCAGCTGGCAATAACGGCGATTGGCCAAGATCATCTTGACGGAACTCGGACTTGGTGTCATCAGTTTTGAGTGGCTCGGCTTTGATGGCATATTGTGTAGAAACCCCTCCGACGTAGGATTGGACAATGGCCCGACCAAATTTGTCTTGCTTCGGACCGTCTCCGATTGGACGGGAATCCATTTTGGTCACCCGGTAGCCATTGGCATCAGCGATGTAAGCGACTGGTTGATGAGGAACCGAATGTGAAAATCAGGAAAACGAAATGATGAATTGAGTTAGCATCAGTCGGAGGGCAAACATGAAAAAAAGGAGAAAGTCAGTTGAGGGAAAACATCAAAGATAAAAATGGCTCGTTTCAAGTTCATTTTAAAATTCGGAGGGGCTCTCATGCTTCTTTAAATTCACATAGGTAATGGAAACCATGTGCTTCCAATGCCAAAGTTCCCAGTTGCCCAATCGGAGCAATGGTGGGTTGCTGAAACATGATCATGATGATGATGATGATGACAACAACGACGATGACCTTTCAATTGAAATCTTGGTGCATTGGTTGGAGGAATCGTGTACAGCGTAAAGTACAACATGTCCAATCATTCCTCAACCAACGTAGCACATTCGTAGTTAGTCCGAGGGTCAAGTCCACTTCGAACCCGGAATGACGGTTCAAAGCTGTGAGAAATGTTAATCAAAGGTAAGTGGCAATACGTATGGTGCCAATTGGATTGACTTTCAAGTTTTAAGTGGTTGTCCTTCTGCTGGTCTCTACGAGGTCCAAATGAAATGGCGACCCTTCCTCGAAAAAAATCATGCTTGATCTTTGCAAGACCAAGGAGGTCGGTTCAAACAGTAGGATCACTTTGTTCATCATCCGTGGAAGGAAATTTCAGCAGCCGAAATGATGAAAGCACCGTAACTTGAAAAAAAAAACTGCATCACGGACGGGATGGGGCTTTTTCTTACTACACAAGAACAGAAGAACCAATAGGTCACCAAATGAACTTGAGAGTCCGGTCATTGACCTAAAGCAACCACATGAATGTTGCAGGTAGTCAGTTCGAAACAGATTGGACATGGAAGAAGGTGCATCTTTGAACAGGGATGACTTTTTAGTCGTTGAAATAAACAACATGCTTGGAGCGAAAATAACATTCTGAATATATCCTTCGGCACATGCGAAAGTTTCATCATGTTAAAAATAAATCAGATCCTTTAAATAAGTAGTAATGTTTGATGATCGGGACAGCTTTTATATGGAAGGCAGATTAGGAATCTTATTAACGTTTCAAAATGTGCATGCAATACAGTCGGCTTAGAGCCACTTTATTTACAAGAGAATGGAACAGAGTTTGAATGGCCCCACTTGGAACCGCGTCATGGTGCCAAATGGCAGTGGTGAGCTTTTTCAGGATTAAGAAGTCCATTTAGAGTTCCCAGAGCTTAGAATTTGATTTTTGTCACTAAGACGGATGCAATTGTGACATTATTGTCCATCTTAGTACTTTTAATTGCAATTTGCCATCACAAACTTTCATATGAAGTAACTTAGGGAAATGGACGGCAACTAAACTAACATTTTGAGTGAGATGTATCATTGATGAAAAGGTGGCGAGAGACCAGTGTCAATTATGATAAGAATTGACTTGTAAGCTTTGGAAACTCCAAAAGGACTACTTAATGCTGAAACAACTCATCACTGCCACCTGGCAAACCTGGACCAAGCCTGGACCTGGAACTGGACGAATTCAAGCCTGTCTTCTGATAGATGGAGCATAAAAAGGAAAAACGCTTTTTTTCAAACCAGAGAGGTCGTTTTAAATTTCAAAGATTTTTGAGACCAGTTTGAAGTTGACAAAGCACGCATATTTATTTGAATCCTGTCACGGGAAAAAACGATGCAATGTCACTTGAAACATACTTACATACTTGATAACAAATATTGGAACATTGATTATCAAGTGCACTTAAGCGGTCGGTGTTGTTCCAAAATATTTGTGACAACTATTCCACAAATCAATTTTCAATGAGTCTTTTCGATCATAATTTCGAAGGACGAATTAATTTAAAATTAGACTACTTAAGAATTGTGCCAAAGAAATTGTTCGTACACTTGATTTTATGTTTTCAGTCCTGTGCATGTTACATTTTCATCAAAGTTTCTTGTTTTCACAGTCTTGTGGCACTTTCTTTGGTGTTCTCAGTGGAGCAATAAGGACGAAAAACTATTCATGTGTGGCTTTAGTTAGGATGTTGGGCATGAACTTTATTGCTGAGCCTGCTTACCCGTGTGCTCAAAATAACCATCGCTGTAGGAATATGACCCTGTGGTAGTTAAACCGTCTCGTTCTTCGGTTCGGGCAAGATATGAATCGCTGATCTCATCCTAAAACGCAGACAAGAGAACATGGAAATTTAGAATCAAAAGGTGATTGGAGACCCTGTTGAGGCGAGACTGTGCCCCAATTTTTGCTTATCACTAGAGCCCGGAAAATTATTTCCAAAAAAGTGTCAAAATATCCAATATATATTTTATTCAAAAGCCCTAGGTATTTGCTAAATATTTGAAAAAAATGCCGGATATTTAAGAAATAGTTTTTTTGACAACGCCATTATTTGGTATTTTTGTCTGTGTGTACCGATTTTCCAAATTTGTTTTGGGTGAATTTGATGCATTTGGCCGTTTTTGGAGGCATACTTGACATTCATTTATTTACCTATACAATTTTCAATTTGCCTCAATAGCTGGCGCAGTTTTTTCGTGTTTGACAGTAGTTTTGGATGTGAATGTCTAATCTCAAAACAAATCCCATTTTGTAGAGAGTTTTGTATTTTGGGTAAGCCCTCTTGACCATTGGTCATTCATTTACTCATTTTCCTCAATTTTGCCTGAAATATGTTTTCTGACTCAAATATTCGAGAAAATATTTGTTTTTTCCTTGAAACAGACAAAATAATTAAAAATCGAGCAAAAACGGAGAAATATTTTCAAAATATTTTATATTGAAAAAAATTATTTCCGGGCCCTACTTATTACAAAAGCAACTCTCAGATACTTCAGCTCTTAAAACTGCGTGGTGACGGGTGATGCCAATGTGGGAGAGGTTTGTTTCCCATTTCCCAATGATTAGGTTGCATTGTGAAGGTGTTTAGTGTTATCTTGAGCAATTGACTGAATGCCTTTTGCACCACAATCAATAAGTTGGAACTGCAATTCACTCCTTTTGTACGATCGAGTAAATGGCACTATTTCCAAATCCATGACTACGTGAAAACTGTCGCACGACCCGATGCATGTGCATGACTTGAAATTGTAACAAATGAGAAAAATGCTGTAGCCCGGCTTGTGGTCACTTGGTTTCGAAACCAATCCACCTTCGCTTTTTTTCTTTTGAGCAAATTTGCCGCAGCCAGAAAATTTCTGTGACGCCGACAAGCAAAACCCCGAAAAGAGCCACCAAATCACTTTGCTCGTGATAGCATTTGAAATTGAATCCTTTGAAATCAAAGTTACTTTGTCAAGTAACCTCGAGCCCCGTTCATTGTGTTTGCTTTTTTTCTAGTATTTCATATCGTTTTTGGATGAATGCACCCAAATTACCTGTACTTCCACCTGATAGACGTATTTGGCTCCTTGGGCTTGTTTTTCATCCACGAGGGCTTGCAACCGTTTCCGATCCTCGTCTTTGGTCAGATCCAATTGGGACAAAACCTCCGGTTCCACGTGACGTCGGGCCTCTTCTAAGAGAAACTCCACACTTCGACTTTGACTTGTGGGTTCAGTAATATCTCGTCGAAATCGGAGGGGAATGGGTTGGGATTCGAAATGAGGTAGAATTTGATTGGAAACAGGCTCATGGGTGAAAGCAGGCGTAGCGCCCGGTTTGGTGATGGCAATGAAATCGGGATCATACAACAAGGTACGAAGATCAGTACATTGTACCCATGAGGACGAGAAACCAAGTAGGAAAAGGGTAAAGCAAAACATGGTGATGTCGATGCCTTGACAAGGGTCGACGAACTGATCCATTCCAGATCGAACGAAACAACAATGTTGAGGGGCAGGTACGAAAACATCTCAGAGTGCAACAACCCGAAGCCATTGGCAACTCTTCCTCTTCTTCTTGGATCTCAGGTAATTGTTGCCTCTCAATTTGATGTGATGGCTTGGTTGGTGGTTGGAGCCAATAATCAGCCACTGTTGAAAGAATCGACAGAATGAGTAGTAGGTGCATGGAAAACACTCCACCCACCCCATCTCATCTTCTTGCATGCACCCTCGTTTCTTGAAGATGCAATCAAAGACTCGGCCATTGATCTCTCTGTTCCTGAGCGCAAGGGGGTAGATTCAAACTCCATGGCTTGATCGTTGACTAAAATGAAATCTTCAACTTTAACGAAACTCGACACTCGTTTTCTTTTTGCCTCAGTTCAGAAGCAAATCAATCTCACCCATAAAGACGATGGAAATACAAAACCCTGAAATTCACAGTACTTAATTTCCAGCTAATCAACAGCTTACACTACAATGACTCAACTAGTACCTACCAATTCAACTAAAACAATTATTTTTTGACGATAGAAGCAAAATTTATGTTCTTCAAGTTTTTTCTTTACTTAATGGTGCTTTGTTTTGAATTCAATTGTGCCTTGGAAGAAAGTTCTCGATTTCATTGGTTAGGTCATGCAAAGTCTATGGTTCATGGAAGGTGGAAGATCTTAAGGCTGATCTCTTGCTTTCCTTGTCATTCAAAGAAGGTTTTTTTTACGTAAGCTTGAGTCTGTGTTATAAATAAAGGGTGGGAAACTATGTTTTTTGAAAGCCCAAAAGACACTTTTTATGAGGCAAAGCTGGTTCGTAGAATAGTTCAAAATGACGTAATAGTCTTGACAATAGTCAAACAAGATGGTGGAATAGGTGAAAAATCCCGATTAGGCGATGTATTTTGAACATCTGGGGCCCATTTTTAAAGTATTTTTTGTGAAGAAAATACACAAGGAAATTTAATACAGTCTCTTTCCGCAGACAATTGAAAAATGTGTATTTTTGAGAAATGTCAAATAAGGTTGGAAAATTGCTCGAAAGCACAAAATACAGTACGTAAAAATGCTCAAAAGTGGAAAAATAGTTGGGAGATTCAAATTTTAGTTAAGATTTAGTTTTACGTTCCCTGGGTATTAGATGTGTATGTGATGTGCAAGTTCAAAACGGCTAAAAATTATTTGTTCCATTTTCAAGAGTTTAGTGTCATAAATATGAATAGATGTTAGTTGTTGAGGGCTTTTGATTGAACAATTCGCGTAAAGTTAAACATATATACGACATTGGTTATTTTGAATGTATTTTTCATCTTTCGAATGTAATTTCAAATACCTTGAGGGCACTCAGAAGAATTTAATAGCTTAAAAAATGCGGGATCGTTCTGTGTAAAACCTTTCTCGAGCATGGTCTGTATAGTACAAAACATAAGCAGCCTTTCTTTATATAAAAACAAATTATTTTCTGAGACAAAATTCTGGAATGGTTATTTGTAACGTAGTCTTTTTATACGAGTATTTCCCCTTTTTCATGGTACCTGCAACGTCTCAAGTCTTAGCTGAGGCAAGAAGCACGGAAATCATGGAGTGGGAGGCTATCAATGAGAATTATGATTTCCAGCAGAAACGAACCATTTGCGTTCTTCTACAAATGAGACCTGGCTTGCATTGAGAAGAAAACGTATTTCAAATTTCAGCCCAATCGAATGCCGGAGTGAAAAGTTATGCCTTCTCAAACTTATGCACTGAAGAGAGCATAGATTGAATGAACGCGCCCTTTTGTGGTAAAACGATTACTACAAAAGGGCTAGTTCATTCATTCTAGGTGGGATTTGCATTGAACTTTGAGTGAGCATAACTTTTGTCTCCGACGTTCGATTGAGCTGAAAATGGAAATACGTATTCTTGTCAACATATGCAAGGTCTCATTTGCAGCAGAATTGTTCTTACTGGATATCATTTTTCTCATTGCCAGCCGCCTCCCACTCCATGATTCCAGTGCTTTTTGGCTGAGGGTACTAAGGAATATACTGGATTGTATTGAAGTAGATAATTTTCGTATTAAGTTTTGGCACATCAACTAGGTTTCAAGAATTCTGGAAACCCAAACCAGCTTACCGGATGTACCATGACTAGATTTAAGAACGGAATACTTCGCCATACTTCCAGATGACCTTAACAACTCACCTTCAAATAGGCCATACTCTTACTTTTTAGTATACTTTAAGTACACTTTAAGTATAGGTGTTGGGATGGTTGATTGGTACCTTGGATACTTCTGGCTAAGATTTGTGCCTGATTTCCCGGAGAAGAAAAAAGGGGAAGCTTTTTTTTGGCTAGGGAAGTAATAACGCTCAGCGACATCCATATTTAAAAATGAATGTTGCTCTTTGATTTCTATATGCCAATACATCATACATCGGCGGATTGAAGCTCGGGCTTAGCTGTATTTGTTAATGTTGTGACGACGTTCTATTTGGAGAAATTTCGTTCACGGTTTCAATTATATGCATTAGAAAACAAGCAGAACTTTGAGACAAAGAAACGTATTTGGCCCACTGAGGCGGAGAGGGCTCAGTCATTAATTTGGACGAGTTTCTCTTCGAATCTTAGGCACCACTAAAGACACAAGGCGTTGTTAAATTATTTTGAAAACAAGAGTAATTATGGAAGATTCTATCTTGGCAGGCCCCTCAAGCACTTCTGTTACTCTATCGGCTGAGAATTGCCCCATTCCTTAATGGGTTCAATAAAACTTTCACAAAATTGAGAGGTGAAAACGTGAACGAGTTTCAGATCGTCCATCTAGTAAGAATCTTTGTGTCTTGAACAGTCGACGAGTGCTCTTTTTACATTCCACGGTCGATTTCCACCCTAAAAGGTCACAGTGCAAAGTGGAGACCCTGTCATCCTAGTTAATTCAAAACTGGGTGGGTCATTGCTTAAATTAAGTCCGGATCAAGCAATGACGCCATCAGTCATGATCAATTTCCGACAAAGACTCTGATATCCTCACGATGGTGGCATTCCGTCCAAACCTTGTCTGCGTCTGTGCAATTGTGTATGTGTTCGTACATAGGGAAGAACCTTGTGGAATCAGTCTCTGTCAGAAGAGAGCAAGATCGAGCGTCAGTCCAAGAAACACGAACGATTACACTCATTTTAACTAAGTACACAGGACACACAGTCTCACTTACCTTCTCAGCCTTGTCATCCAGAAAATCAGAGACGATATTTGTTGGGAAACCAGCCAAAACAGGGCAAACAAAACCAATGAGAGGAATGACTTCACAAGATCCTTACAAGACGAGAGGATGGGATCAGTGTTTTGACGTTGCGAGTTCCTACATGTTAAGCATGCAAAGTGAACTTCTATAACAAATTTGATGCTTATCCTATATGATAATCCCGAGTTATGGCTCCATCCGACTTTGAAATGCAATCTGACTTCCCTCCATTCCAAAATGATTGGTTAGAAACTTGTCGACTATTCACGAGAATTGTCAAGCCTCGTTTATACTACCCGATCCTTTTTCAGGCCAAAATTAACAACTTAGGTTGTTGCTCGTCCAGAAATAGCAGAGTTTCCATCGACCACAAGTACAGTACAACGCAATTGGACAATAGGCACAAACTACGTAACCAACCAACTACACATGAACGCTTCTTTGTGGACATATGTATAGTGCACGTACATGGAGGTCGACAAATGTCGTATCTCGGACCCTTGCCAATAGTCTTATTTTTTCTCGGCCCATCCGTTGCATTAGCCGCAGCTGATTCATTTCTGTCATTGCTATCTTCACGTGTTGGCTGCTTTGCTTTTAGAGATGTACAAACCACTGAAACTTTTTGCCCTGATCGCATTTCTTGTGTTCAACCACTCACATTAAGTCCATCCATGATACACGAGATCGACAAAACGTCAAGCGATGAAATCTATTAGGCCCACTCGGTGCCAGAACCAGGGGGAAAATTGAAGGTGACGACTTCAACGTAGTAATACATACGGTAGTGGTCGCCATCGGTTGGTACGTTGGTACTCGCACAAGAGGTAGATATTAGGTCCGTCAGAGTGATCCTAGCTTGAGATAGACACAGATGACGTGCGCTGGGGAAAATAGGGTTTGAATATCAGTCACGTACTGGAGGATGTTACAAGCCGAACTCAGGATCAAGTTAGCGGGCGACGGCTATGGGAGTCCTGTAAACATTGGAAACCATCGGGAGGGAGATGGGAGTCGAATCGAGTGGCATGCACCGTTGAGCAAAGCAAGCAGCCGTTGGCCTGAATTCCGTTTGGAGGACTCGAGGACTCACCAACCGCATGACGAAGTGCACACATGCTCACATACAGTCCAAGTAGCTAGGAAGGACGGCGGTACACTACCATTCAGGGACGCGCATTATCTATCCACCAGAGACAGTGTTTGGGGGCACGAGTATAGGATATCCAAGTTAGTGATAGTG
>CM021320.1:7826269-7842678 GCA_010645155.1 Tigriopus japonicus | reverse complement strand
GGGCTCATGGAGGTCAATTTAACAATAATAATAACAACAACAATAATAATAATCATTATCAGGGCAATAGACACAAAAGCAATGGTCGCCCTCACTGGAAACTTGGGTCGAACTTGCGAAATCGAAATAGTCCTCCAGGAAACAAGAAGCATGGCTCATTTCGCAGACCTTCTGGCGTTCTAGGACGTCGAGCCCATGGCAACGTTGAGAAGCAACCCAGAAGACCGCAATTCGAGCCACAAGTAGCCAATAATCGAAAACAATCAGGAGGCCACCGACGACCAGAGTTTGGCGAGGATTTCTCAAGACGACACGAACAAGGAGGCGCACCCGGCGTTGAAGTCTCGAAGGTGCTCAGAAAACGACCTGCATCACACAATTTTTTCCGAGATGAGCTTGATGACGAGCAGCCCCAGTTTCAAGAGGGGATTGAGGATAATAGCGCACCCGAACGGGAGAATGCAGATGCCCATGAATATGATTTTGAACTCGGTTTGCCAAGTCAATTCCCTGGAGGCCCCATACATCAAAAGGAACAACACCAATCCACGATGAACCGGCCCCAGGTCAATACTGATCGCATTTCCACCCGACCAGCTTTGAGCGTACCCAGCTCTGATTTGGCATTTAAAGGATTCGGAGCCAATCCCTTTATCAATGAGGAGCACGACGATTTCCCTAGACAATTTTTCGAGCAAGCTCCCGTGATTAAGAAGGATCAGCCTGAGAAGTCTAGAGAGACTTCTTCTTCTTCTTCTTCTTCTTCTTCTTCTTCTTCTCCTTCTCCTCCTCCTCCTCAATCTTCGGATCTATCACGCATTGATCGCAAACATCCTGGACCTCCACTTGGCTATGATTCGCCGCACGATTTCGCTCCTGAGTCGCCAAACAGAGACCACAGACGTCCTTTTGACAAGTCGGACTATCCAAATGACGAAGAGATCGAGCGTGGTTTCAACACTTTCTCGGACGACTTTGGAGCAGATGGTCTTGACTATGACCCTAACAGTGACAATGTAGCCAAGTTCAAACTATTTGTTGATGATGATGACGAGAATTTTATGAATGGTGGTCCCTCTGTCGAGTTCGATACGCGGCCCGTACAACCACAATCGCCTAATTACAATCGGCCATTTCCCACCACACCCCGACCAATTCCCACTCCAGGACCCGAAGATTTCCCCACCGCTCCCCCCACTCAGTCCACTCCTGCTCCAACACACCCAACACACCCGACTCATCCTCCAGCGATCACTCACCCCCCATCGCATTACCAGACACCATTTGATTTCGGCCCCGAATATTTTGCAGGAGAAATTCCTCTGACCGAAAATGGAGGCTCAGGAAAACCGGTTTTCTTGGACAGCGAATCTATTCAACCCGGACCACCTTACCAAGATGGCATTGAATCTACTTATGATGCACCCAAGGACCACGATGGAAGTAGGTACGAGTCATCATCCGACTCGGGGTCGTCGTATCCAAGCTTTGGATCAAGTTCTTTTGACGAAGGATCTCCTTATGACGAGTTCGAAGAAGATGAGGGCCCAGTTTCGATTCCTCGGGGAAATTTCAAGACCTTATCCCAATCGTCTGAAGACCGGACCAAGAATCATCGTCTCCGTGACCATACTTATGATCGAGAGGATCGGTACCGTGGTAGTTCACCCTTCAGTAGCCAGAACGATCGTGACCAACCGTCATCTTCTTACGAAACGGCATTTAAGCGGCCAGAGATTCCCTCATATTCTGTTCCCAAGTTTAATGCACCTCGACCATTATCGCCCTCCAGCGCCTTCAAAACGGACCGAAATGATCACTTTTCCAATGACGAACAAGACCTTGCGAATGAGGAAAGTGACGGCTTTTTCACCATGCCCGAAAACTTTCCCAATTTGGAGGCCTTAGGTTCAGGGTTTGAGAGTATGAAGATTCGAAATAAGCGTAGCGCGGACCCGGATGAGATGTTGGCTCAAGAGCGTCGATTCTTGCCCAAATTGCGCAGGCATAGAAACTTGCGCCAAGAGCCCGGAGTCTCGTATGGAGCTCAAGCAAGACGGGATGACGAGTTCGGTTTGAGCCGAGGTTTCTGGGAGGATGTGGATACCGAGTTTTACCCACACCACACTAGCAGAAACAGCTTTAGTCAACGTCAACAATCGTTTGAGAACAACCGTCGAAACAATCGGAATCAATACGATTCACCGTCGCACAAGAGGGCGCCTAATTACAGCTACCAATCTGCGCACGGCTACTCATCTTATCCTTCCCGTCACCGAGAGCCATACCCACTAAGCTCCATTCAGTCGTTCCCCAAGAACACGGGGTACGATCGAAATTCCTATTACGTGCAAGATGAGAAAGACAATGAGATCTTGGGGTCGGGTAATTTTGAAGTCATCAAAGGCGGCACCTTCTTTGACGAGGACACCTATCATCAATCTTCATACAATCGACGGCCTCAGCCCAGCCAAAACGGCAATTTCTTGGAGAACTTTCGTGATTTCGCCGACATCAAGGGCGATATTTATCGGGAACAGTATTACTAAGTCCCCCTTGCCGACAGCACACGTTTGTGATGCTTTAAGCTCTAACTAGGAGGCTGAAACGCGTACATTCTATTGAATGTGTCATCAGTATTAAACATTTGTTTAGATTGTTTTTAACTGTACCTTTGATAATTTTAGACTATTGAAGGCGAAATGTATTTCGAATTCCATTCACTTGTATTTTGACTTTTTCTGTTCCAAACTTTGAATTGGATTGCCACATCATTCGTTGTCTTGTTGTTTTTACTTTTTGATATTCCTCTACGTGTCTAGGGGCCCATTCTGCAGAAATAAGGAATGCTGATACCAACATCAGACTCAACACGAACCTGATCAAGGATTTTCATGAATTTCCCTTCAAGAGCATAGGCAGACATGTACCATGGCAGCCTTTACCTCGTTCAATATGATTTGAAAAAAAACCGAGGGATAGGTCTTTCACCTAGTTCAAGAGAACTTTGTCTTTTCTCTCGGATTCAACCTTTGAACACCAGGCTGATCGATCGTCAACTATTTTGATTCCGAATTCTTTATGAATTATCGGCCACGTTTTTTGGGATGATTTGACGCCAGCGTCTCGGGCATTAAACGGATTGTTCCGATGATGTCGGGGTGGGGCTTTGGGTTCATGACCGTTCATGGGAGGCACACCATCCCGCGTGACTAGAAGGCTTCCGCCTCGGCGTTCAGCCTCGTCCAACTCGGCGAGTTGCTGTTCCAGTTCGAGCACCATCAATTTCATGTAATCGTACGAGGAACAGGCTAATATTTTCATCCACTCCTCCATCACTTCCTAGAGAAAGAACAACCGTGGGGAATAGTCAGTCAAAGAAAAGTACAAAAAACAACTTCAGCGACCGGAGAACCAGCCTTCGCGTTGGTGATACTTACCGGGGTATCGGTGCCCAGGATGAAGGTACGTTTCCCTTCACCGTGAAACACAATTTTGAAGGAGAACTTTTCAGCTTCCTCCTCGGCCAATTCGATGGTACATCCCTCGAGAATAATCACGCCGACCGGCTCCTTGTCCGTATTTTTTTCAAAATAAAATAGCAAATTGCCTTTGAGCACGAAAAAGCGCTTCTGAAAGTTCTTGTTCACTTCACCACGTTTCCACAACCACCCGGATTTATCCGTAGGCGTTTCGGCCGAAACTGCGTAACTAATGAGGGTCCGCTCGTTAATCTTCATATTGGTGAGCGGAAACAAAGGACAGTCTCGTAATCTTAAATCAACGCCCGTGATCTATGGATCTCCAGAATGAAGGAGCGAAGCGGGTTTATATGGGTTGATCCGGCTTAGTATCGCTCATCGAGCGTCACGTGTGAACCGGAAAGCGCTTGGACGGCCGCATCATACCAAAAGAACTTTTCTCGGGCTGCTCCGTGATAGTTAGCGGCTGGTCCGCCCGTTTCTGACCGGTGGGAGAGGTTTTCGTCTAGAAGGGCGGATGATTCGGGGTCGGAGTCGTCGCCGGAATTGGAGATAAGAATCAGGATGGTGAGAAAGACTAGGCTACACATGGTGCAGGGCTTGCGCTCGAGAAAGAACCCGACCAAGTAGAGCACCATGACCACCACGTGATTCGAGAGAAAGGCCAAATTCACGGGCTTGGGAATCAGCAGCACCGGAATGAGCCATTGTAGGCAGTACATGGCACGGGCACGCCCACTGACTCGCAACTCCCGCTACTAGGACGAAGTCGACGACGACGAAGACGACAACAACCAACTGGCGCGCGATTTACCCATGGATTAGTCTGAGGTTCGATCTAGCAAGGTATCATCCTCTCCGAGGGACGGACGACTGGTCTTTGAGCAAGGCAGCGAAAGGTTGGGTGGGCGGGCGGGCGGGCACGGTCAAAAAATCTCGGCCGGCTATTGAAACGCCAATCGGAGTGTGATTGAGCGGGCGAGCGAGCAAGAAGTAGTCTCCGAGTTGGTACGGGCAGTGGTAATCCCTGGACGATCGATCAACCAACGCTCTTGTGGGGAGGGGATAATGGGCCTGCCTTCCTTCCTTCCTTCGGTGCCGTGCGTTGGGGTGTGTCTGGCCTTATTGTTGGGTCGCTTCACACACACACAAACATTAACCACCTTCGCAAATCGCTCCGAATGTCACAAAAACTTTTTGACAGACAAACAAACGACAGACAGACAGACAGACAGACTCACTGTGGACCAGTCCGTCCGTCAGTTAGTCACGCTGGCATTTATCTCAAATCGAACAATAGTGCTGGGCGAAAAATTCCGTTTTCGAGTCCAAATGATTCGAGTCGAACTTGGTTACCTTTTGTTCAGTTCAGGGGTCGGTAAACACTTTTTGGTTAAGGTCCACCAACTCCTTTGTCCTGTTTTAGGAACAATGTCAGGCCAATGTGTCCTTTTGTCAGTCAAAGGACATTGGTCCTAAATCATGTTGTGAGTGACTGCCTGTTGACTTATGGGACTTTTGCCTTGGCATAATTGTGTTCCAACAGGTAAATCTTAGGGTCCCATGAGACAATCTTCAACCAAGGAAGGTACCAGGGTCCGTAGGCTCACCCTCTTTGCTACCTCTGGAGGTGCGTGGTTTGCGACCGCTTTCACTGTGACCTTTTAACTTTGTGACATTTTTACCGTGACCTTTTACCTTGTGACTTTTTACCTTGACCTTATTACCTTGTGACATTTACCGTGACCTTGTGACCTTTTACCGTGACCTTTTTACCTTGTGACCTTTTACCGTGACCTTTTTACCTTGTGACCTTTTACCGTGACCTTTTTACCTTGTGACCTTTTACCGTGACCTTTTTACCTTGTGACCGTTTACCGTGACCTTTTTACCTTTTTACCTTGTGACCTATTTACCGGGCGCCCATGTTGTCAGGGGCCCACCAACTTTGACATGTTGTCAGAGGCCCACTAAATTTGACATCTTGTCAGGGGCCCACCAAATTTGATTACATGTTGTCAGGGGCCCACCAAACGTTGGTTTGGGGGGCCCACGTTAGGAGGTATAAAAATTTGTCAATTGGTAAATTACCAAAACACCGAAATTTGGGTAATTTTCAAGTCCAAGCTCTTAGACACCTAAATTTTGTTAATACAGGGTAAAATCTTGCGAAAAAAGTCTGAAAAGTTTACTGTGTTTTGAATTTTCAGTGCTGCCATTTTTGACTCGGAGTTTGTCACTTCCCTATAAAAGTCGGTGTGACGTAATCTTTCTGGCCCAGAAACCTCAACAAGGACCATTGTCGCAACGCAACACTTAAAAAGAATTGAACTCTGAGCACATCCTTACAGTGCCTCCAGATATATGAGGGGAAAAAGCGCAATTTGCAACAAAGACACAGACTAAGTAGGCGCAGTTCAGAAAAAATAGGCCAAAAAGTAGGCGCAAACAAGCCCCAAAAAGTGTAAGATTAGCGCAAAAATGCAAGCAAGACTCTGCATCCATGGGAGGATTTTCTTTGCATCAGCTCACATCAAGGAGAAACACTGCAGGAGTAGCTTGTAAACGCTAAGGCATATTGGCAAGTGTAATCCAACAAACAAAATTTTAGAGGTGATCAGTTGTAAGCTGTGAACAGTATTTCTTGTTTTGATTTCAACAAGCTGACTGCACATAAATGCATTTGAACTTGACCTCATTTCAATCATAGTCAAGAAGAGTTGGATGAAACTAGGTTTTTTGAAAGCAGAGAATATGAACCCTTAGATTTTACAAGCTGCCTGTACAGTATTTCTCCTTGTTATGATACTGTCGCTCAATAAGCTGATGCGCCCATACCTCGCTTCTGCTGGACTGCGATGACAGCTTCACATATGATCATTCTTGCTCCCATTCACGAGAATGTGTTAAATTTTACATGAGTTGTTAACTGATATTTTACAGGAGCTGTTATTGATATTGTACCAGAGCTGTTATTGATATTTTACAGAAGCTGTTATTGATATTGTGCAAGAGCTGTTATTGATATTTTACAGAAGCTGTTATTGATATTTTACAGAAGCTGTTATTGATATTTTACAGAAGTTGTTATTGATATTATACAAGAGTTGTTATTGATATTTTACAGAAGTTGTTATTGACATTATACAAGAGCTGTTATTGATATTTTACAGAAGCTGTCGTTGATATTTTTAAGAATTTGTCTACAATTTTTCAGCTCAATGGAACAATGGAGTTAAAAGTTATGCATCCTTGAAATTCAGGCAAGTGTAGGCGGAAAATGAACTCGTTCTACCTCGTGTTGCAAGATCTTGCATGGATCACCCATAAGATAGGACAACTTATTGCATTTGAAAAACTTGTTTCAAGTGTCCAAGCAATAGCACCAAGTGAATAGCATGTTGTATTAGGAACAAATCACAATTGCTTTGTTAGGATAATTTCTTGCAATGGCTGTCTTGTCATCTGGTTTGAACGTTTTTATACCTTTAAATATCAATAAACAAGTGTTGAAAAGAGTATAAAATAATCAAAATTGTTGAAAAAAAGTTTGGTAAATTTTTGGGTAAATTTTTGTACAAAGTCAAAGTTTGGGTAATTTTCTGGGTAATTTTGACGAATTTTGGGCACTGGTTGGGAGGTAGGATCAGGTTAAGGTCTAGCTTAGAAAACCACCCCGCAATGCTAAGTGCAACCTCACGTGTGCGAGGTTGCGTGGTAAAAACAAACGTAGCGAATGTTTTGTGTCCCCTATAAAAGCATGTGGTTGCTATTTCTTGATGAGAGTTCTCTAAACGGGAATTACCAGACTCCAGGCAGTCTTAAGGACGGGCTGGTACCACAGATCATATAATGACTAGATGTCGCATTGGCCCGTTCCGTCGGCGAGAGAAAAGTGACACTACTTGGCCCAGCTGCGCTAGCTTCGAAATCTCAGGGCGACCGCGTGCTCTGAAGCAACGACGCTTGCTTGCGTCGAGAACAAAGTACGTAAGGTACGTTGAGTTTGTTCAGGATTTGGCCACGCTGGCAAAATCTTGAAAAGTTCGAAATTCTTACCATTTTAGGGTGTAGTGTCATCAGCTGGAACAGCTGATGAAGCAAAGTTTTTTTCTCGCACGAAGCGAGGTCTAGCCATTATATGGTCTGTGGCTGGTACGCTTTTGAACCTAGAAGTCCAAGTTCGCGCACGGATTCTCAGTGTCTCGGCATAGATAAATATGCAAAGTGTACGTTGCAACACAGTTTTAGGATTAGGCTTAAGGCCCTGCAGGGCTAGGCTTTGGGATCATATGTTGTGACCGTAAGCTTAGGTTAAGTTAGTAGAGGTTAGGAAAAGTTGATTAATTACTTCTCCTACTTGCTTCTTAAGAGCGCTGAAACCTATTCTTTTCTTCCGAGACACTGACAATTGCAGCGCCTACCGTCACGGTACGGTACGCAAGAACAGTCGAAACGATTGTGCAAGACTACCGAAAAAAGTTACTTGGCTGAGGCATTGAGATCTATTAATACTAGAAGGAGTGTAAGCCTAAAAATGTGTCTCCGGTACAAAAGTGCGGGACATTTGAAATGTGTGACCAAGCGAATATCAAGCATGCAATTGACGAATCAAATGTGGAATTCAGTAATGTTTTTGGGTCATTTATTGTTATTTTGCTAGTGGTCACTTTCTTGAAAGAACCAAAGATGTCACAAGGTGACCATGTCTTGGATTTGAATATTTCAACTAGGAACTTTTTTACCAATTCATTGAATAAGTCTTTAGTAGGAAGAACACAAATTTAAGCTTTTGCGTTAAGTGGAGTTTATCCAATACATATATGGACAAAAACTAACTTGTGTCTTCAAGAACAAGTTTAAAAAAGTTGTTCTTGATTCGCATGTTTGGTCACACTAATTGCCCGCTCAACAGCTGTGAGGGCGACATTTTCCTCATAAATTCAACAAATTCCACCACGCTTGCAAAATCACCCTGACTGCAGTTTGCACGCTATCTAGTGATTAATAATTGATCTAAGGTCTGAGGTGCCATCACTCAAAAGTTAATGATGAAAGTTACGCAAAGGTCTCGATTTGGAGGTCTTCTCTGATTAGACCGTACTCTACGGGACCTTGATTCTGATTGGTGAACGAACTTTTCTGCCAGGTGGCAGAAATTGGTGGCAGAAAATGGCTTTTATTCATGCGAAAAAAGTGGCAGAAAATGGCAGAAATTATTTTTTCAGGAAACTCATATAAATATAAGGGTCATCACCGGACCCCTCCGATCAGTTTTGCCATCACGGCCAATCTGGCTGTAATCAAAATTTGGCCAAAGTTCGGTTACTTACTTTCACAATAGCCTAACGTTTCCAGTTTCTATTAAATATAATGCATGAAATTGCGTCTTGCTGATACATCTTGAAAACCCGCTAATTTTTTAATTAAATGACTATACTTAGAAATATTTAAAGTTTAATGTGGTCGAGTGAGGTACACTTCGTCAGTCCTGCTTCAATTGAGTGGAAGACTTGACTTAACAGGTTTGCTGTGAAAGAATTGAAGAAAAGGTCACCAGATACGCTTGGTGCATTCAAGAGCATGCTTTGTACGTAATTCTATTTCATGTAGCAAAATCGTACGTTTCTAAGTCACTGAGTTATTGTGTAGCCTGATTGCCCCAAAAACATTCATGGAATTGGCCGACAGAAAACATGTATTTTCATTGAAATGGACCGTCTTGTCGCTGTTGGCAGCATTCCTGATTATAAGGCAAGGACCCTCCAGCACTGCTCTAGGGCCCAGGCATAAAATTCAGGGCAGCAGAGGTAAAAATGTTCAGGGCGGCAAATGTAAAAATAGGGATTCAATGATTAAATAACATTGATAAGAGTGTACAACAAACATGGATCATATTTTCTTTGACACAAATAACAATATGATTGAAAGAATTTTATGTAACTTAATACTTAGAGTGCAATAAAAAATTCTGATCCTGAATGCTCTGAAGTGACGTAACGGGTAATGTTACCTATATATTTTTATACTTAAAGGGACAAAATTTGCTACTTTTGATGTCTAACTATGGCCTTACCATCCCTTCAAAAGCTCATTGCATCGAAGAAGGAAGATACAAGTTCATGAAATCGATTTCCTCCATTCGTTTTCGAATTTCCCTCGAAGCCAGGGTGGCCAAATCGGGCACTCTTATTTTGTCTTAAATATGTACTGATAGTTAAACCTTAAATGCGATTTCATTCTATTATGCTCAGTTACTATTTGAACACTATAGTTTAGAATTGTAGGTTTTTAAGATGTTAAAATATCTTAATTGTAAAAATTTTTCTAAATATAAATGCTAAGGCCTAAGTTCCGTTATTCAAATCCAATTACAATACAGTCTGACAAAATTAATTTGAAGTAAATACATGTATATTTTCAAGTCAAGTTTGTTTACTCAAATATAAAATGAAATTAAACACTGACTTTCATAACTTTTACAATTGCAATATGTTTGATGTATAAATTACAACTTAACATTACGTTTTATCGAAGTCTAATTTGCAGATGCTTGCTTGCTATGAACTGAATTAGTTTAAAATAAATTACTATAACACCAAATTAACAAAATTAGAAACCAAATCCCAGCAAATCATTTTCGTTTTCTTTTAAAGAAACTGATTATGGGGCTTTACAAAAATTTTCAACAATTACTTCCTGGGGCACAACTCATTTACTAATTCGTTCAATTAATTACGCTATCACTTAACAAACCATATGATATCATCAAGCATTCTAGAAAATAGTGATAATCTTATTCTAATATCCCTTTTCAACACTATCTAATATTTAAGTGACTTTGAAGTCCAGAAAAAAAAAATATTTTTTTTTCAAATATGATTATTATATCATCAATTTGAAATATGATATCAATATGATAAGTATATCATGGACGCTTTTCATTATTTCACTTAAAATTTAGTCATAATTTCAATAGAAGTTCTTATTTCACCCTGAATTACAGTATTGTCACCATATGGCACATCAAAGGAATGACGGATTTTTAAACAGGGAATTTCTTATGAAAAGACATGTTTATAAATACAATGTGTTTTTCTAGTTATTTGAGCATCAGCTCAAATGCCAAGACTTCTAATGGCATATTCCGATATCAGGGTATCATAAAGAAAATATTTTGTAAAGGTGTACATTTTTCATTAGCTCAGATAACTGTATCACATCACTTAAAACCACCAAAATGAACAATTATTCCAAGACCTTGTTAATCGATATTCAAAGGGTCCTTAGTTATGAATTGTTGTAAAATTGTATCAATATATGTTTAACAGATGTTTAACCATCATTAATTTTAACTTTCAAATTGCACCAAAATCACCCGAAATTCTCCAGTGGTGTGTTAAAGTAATTGCCAAGGTATAATATATACCTTTTCGGCATCACAAAGAAAAATAAACATTTTCTGTGTAATCCAAATTTTGTATTTAACGAAAAATAAGTATATAATATCTTTCAATACTAACTTAAAATGCATATTTTTGGATATTTTATTCATTTTTTAACAATTATTGTCAAAAATAACTTTAGGATTTTGTAAAATTTTAACCAATAACTTTTGTTTCAAATTTTGCAATTTATGACACGAAAATATTCGTTTTACTAATAAATATTTTTACAAATTAACACAGATCTTCCATAAATATTAACATCATGTAACACTATCAAATGCTGAAATATTTGCAAAAAAAAGAATTAAAAAATATGTAATTTTAGTTAGTTTTAATTTATAATGAATGTTATCATAGTAATCTATACAGAAAATAATAGAGAAATGAAATTTTTTCTCTTAGTTTCGTTATGTTGAAAATGTGTTTTAATTTTTCTTGGCAATTACTTTAACACATAAACGGAGCATTCCGTGGTAAAATTTGATAAAATTTGAAGGTTTAAAGTAGTGATAGCTTCTTATCTGCACCATATGTATTCAGATATGCATTCATATATTCAGAATGTACTTGTGCTTCAATTCATAGTTTTAAGTGATTTAATATAGTTATTTGAGCTGATAAAAAATGTACACCTTCACAAAATATTTTCTTAATGACACTCTGATATCAGAAAACGCCATTAGAAGTCTTGGCATTTGAGCAAACACTTTTTTAGTTCAAAGGTAACCACCGCGTTCTCATAAGTATTTGTTTAAACTTTAATCATATTTGACTCTTTAAATGTCATTCTAAAAACGCAGATATGTAGTTGAACATCAGTCAATGCGTAATTTTGTACATTAGTAGCCATTTTCTTACATTTTCTGCCACTATCTGCCACTTTCTGCCATTTTCTGCCACTATCTGCCACTTTCTGCCATTTTCTGCCACTTTTGCCATATTCTGCCACCAAGTGAATGAAAATGGCAGAAATTCAGTAAAAGCCAAAATTTGCCATCCCTGCAGTGTCTGTTGGTGAATGAAACACTGACCGAAATTGGTCATTCAAGATTTTGGTCATCAAATACTCATCGGTCACGATGTTATCTGACAAATCGAGCAACGGGCCATCAGATGAAGATGAGGTACCTCTGCAAAAATAATTTCTTGTTCTTTGAGTCCAAGAGCCCCTCCTCATAATGTTTTTTAGCTGCTCTAATGGATCTTTTCACACAGGTTTTGTGTGTGTTAAATCCCCTCAGATTCGTCTCCGACGGGAAAACTTTCTTTCTTTTCCATAAACGGTTCCTCTTTCGTATGGACCTTAGTAGTGATGGTGAAAGCCAAGGTGGACGATGATTTGTTCATCGAAGGCGTTCTGGAATGTAGAGTTCTATCCCGAAGATAGTTATGTCCTCGAGCAAGTTCCAAGCTTCATTGGCAGTTTTATTCTGAAGAATGTTGATCCAATCAATGTTTTCCATAAACTACTTGAATCTGGCATAATTGCCTTCAGCAAAAACCAATACTTTATCGGTAGAGAGGGGACTGTTGCCTAGTTTCCCCGCCTATTAAAAAAGGAGAGGGGGATATGATCACTGAACTGAAGATCCGGTCTCTTCGGAGCACTTCGGAGCAAATATCCTGTTCACTTTCGAACACCAAATCTAAGATGTTGCCAGCATTATGTGTAGGTAAACTGACCAATTGAGACAATCCACCAAGGGTCACGGATTCTATGAAAGCGTTTTCAAAGGTGGTCTTTCCAGTCATCACTTCCCAATCAATGCCCGGGTAATTGAAGTCGCCAACAACGACACACTTCACCGAGAGTGAATTGAAAAAGACGTTCATCGCTGCCCTGGACTCTATGACTGCATTTGGGGACAAATAGCAACAATAGATCACCAGATCCTCAACCTTAACTGCACAAATATTATCAAAATTCACTAAAACTTCATGACAAGAAATGGCGTGTCGGGCAAGGATAAGGACGCCACCACCCCGGCCATTACAAGTGTCAACACGGTCCTTTCTTGCAAGAACAGTATATGTCGAGTTATCAATTTCAGTAGAAAGAATCTCTTGATGGAACCACGTTTCTGTTACACAGATAACGTGAAACTGTTCAGTACTTTGTAACACTTGGAGTTCTGGTCTCACTTATAAACGACACAAAAATTATTTCAAGGTTGCGTGAGTAAAAAAGAACAAAGTTCCGTTTTGAGGTGGGGTGGGCATTGCTGCAATGTAAACATTGCTTCTCATATCAGGGAAAGAAACCACTATCTCCCGAATGTAATGTCAGCTGTGATTCTACAGGGTATACCACCTAAGTTCATCCATTCAATCATCACGTTGTCACATAACTACAGTGATAGCAATGAATGTGTTAATGGAGCAGGTGTGAGTTGTAGCTCTCCTACTTGGATACTTTGTCTCATTTAAAAAAAATGAATGCATTGCTATCTACACACACTCAGACACAAAAATCCTTTTGCAATTTTGAGTTATGTTGAGGCTGCAGTTGGAAGATTGAAGGCCGTGGTGAAGACCAAAGGTGGCCATTATGAAAATTGGACTTTTGTTGGTAAGGCATCTGGGATTGTAGTTATGAGAAGCAATGTTTACATTGAAGGAATGCCTACCCTTCAGCAGCTCTTGTAAAAACAATGTTGTCAAAACACTGGCAACAGTGGCTTTTTCACAATGCCTTTAAAAGTCCAAACAACCCAGGAAGGGGAAGAGAAAAAAATACAGCAAGTAGAAGCCTTTGATTGAAAAATATCCATGGAAGGGCCTGAATTCATCTTATTTTGTGATCCAACAACTGGATCATTTTTTATTGGCATGATCTACCTTAATTGATTGCAAAATCGACTTTTGTTCCAACTTGAACTTCCTGAATGATTGTGGTGACAATAACAGCAAACATTTGAAGCTTCAATAAATCCAAACAACATGACTGTGTGGATGCTTCTTTCTCATAAGCTTCTTTAGCCCACCCCACCTCACAACGGAACTTTGTTCTTTTTTGCTCACGCAACCTTGAAATAATTTTTGTGTTATTTATAAGTCAGAGGAGTTCTGGAAGCTTGTTTCCCAAACTCCTAGCGTTGAAAAAGCAGACTGAACAATACTAAAACAATAAAAGCATCAACTAAGAGAAAACAGGGGCAAGAATATGTGAGCATTTCACCAGAAACTGAGATGTCACACCATCAGATCCAGGAGAACTTGAGCGCTTTAAGCCCTTGATGGTCTCAAAAGCATCTGGATCTGTGACTACCAGATCCTCCAATTGATTATCCTGACTAGAGCTCTATATTAGAAAGAGTACAATCATATCCAACGCCATCTAGTTCATTCTGCTCACAACTGCTCGCCGTTCCCAAAAGGATGCACAAGTACCCTCTAAGCTGAACAAGTTTTCCATATTATCAGACCAAGATAGCACCTTTTGAGAAACTAAAGGGCCTAGAACCTTAATGAAGGGGTCCAAAATGAACTATTAGTGTGTTTCAAATGATTCAAAGATGATTTGCCTGTAAAATTAGGTTTAAAACCTAAAAGACCGAGAGAAAAATGAATATCTCACCCCTCTTGTGATGAATGCCTTTTCAGAGAAAACGTTCACAATCAGGGCTCCTACCATTAAAAATGTGTCAGAAAGAATAGTGATAGAGAAGAGCATGTTGAGTTCAAGTCCTTGTTTGCTCACTGGGCTCAGTGTGGAGAGCGAGAGAGCGAGAAAGAGAGAGAGAGAGCTAGCCTGGCCCAGCAATCCTTGCAGTTCCCTTCTTAACAAGTGCTAGTGGGCAAGCTGGGCAAGCCATCTGAAGCTAGCATTTTACTGGACTCCCCTGCTGGCCACCACCACTTGCACCAGTGATCTTGCATATCAAGGGGTAGGTGGGCAAGTTTAAACAGCAATCAGGTGTGAAGTCAAGAGAGGAAGAAAATTCCCTGTGCTCTTTCTCAGCAATAACAATGACAGCAAAGCATAAGAGGGAAGAGAATTCAGCAGCCCTGCAATTTCATTTCCAATCACGTTGTTGCCATCACCTCTTGCATCAATATGTCCGAGGGGATAGATTTTCATTCTCTTACAGTCTTTTAAAGGTTTAAACCTAATTTTACAGGCAATTCAGCTTTGAATCATTTGAAACACACTAATAGTTCATTTTGGACCCTTTCATTAAGGTTCTAGGGCCTTTAGTTTCTCAAAAGGTGCTATCTTGATCTCTAGATGGCGTTGGATATGATTGTACTCTTTCTAATATAGAGCTCTAATCCTGACTATCAATGCCAAGTCTCATCAACAACATTACTAGCGTCATGGCCTACTTTTCCTACAAAATGTTTTCCTATTGACGTTCACGATTCAAAACGTGGTGTGTACACACAAGAAAGAGACCCAGTCTATGTAGTAACTTCTTTCGCTTTTTATGCAAGTTTTATCAGTATTTGGTGTTTCCTTTTCATTTCATTCTAGAGCCATTTATTCTAACTTCAAATGCTGTGCTCTTGTAATGCACCAAAATTGCATTGGTTTGTCACAACGGTGTTTAAAAGTCCACTAGTCTGAAACCTTCCCCAACTCCTTTTTTAAGGTCTGAAATTGGTCGCTCTGATTTGGTTGACGGCCCCACTTGCCTTCTCCTTTTCCCTTTTTTCTCCTTCCTCATATGTAGAGGGTGACTACTTTTGAAACTGAAGTTGACGTTTTAAACGTGTAATAACTTCAAAACGAGGCAAAAATCTTGATGTCCTTAAAATTTAAGACTGTTTTTTGAAACAATAAGTAACAATTTGCTTTTAACTGCTGCCAATTACAAATCACAGAGGATGTACCAGAGGCATTCAAACTTAGCAGGTGAAGAGCGTATTTTCGGAATTTCTCTTTTTTACACCACAGGTCATGCCATAAATGCCGCTTGAGGTCGCTTTTTTCGATTGAATCGTGAACGTCGATAGGCAATTGAAGTGTGGCTTTGTTGTGTCTTTTCATGGAGCGAGAGCGTCGACATCTGCCACAACCAACTTGCACTGTGCATGCACTTGCAAAGAGACAAAGTTCATAATTTCTCAAGCAAATGTGCCAAACTTGTAACATAATTTCCTAATTGATGTAGCTAAACTATCATTACATTGCTAGAACAAGTCAATGCAACATAATTTGGACAATTTCTTGAATTTTGTCAAGTTTTGTGTTTTTGCAAGTGCATGCACAGTGCGAGTTGGTCGTCACTAGGGACAGGAACTTAAGACGAATAAACTTATTCGTCTTTTTTCGTCTTTTTTCGTCTTTATTCGTCTTTTTTCGTCTTTATTCGTCTTTTTTCGTCTTTATTCGTCTTTTTTCGTCTTTTTTCGTCTTTTTTACCCTTATTCGTCGCGACAAATTTATTCGTCTAATTTGGATTTTATTCGTCTTTTTTCGTCTAATCCGGCAATTTCACTCAACTTTTTTCTTCTAATTAGTCAAAAATTGGAACTT
>CM021320.1:7810532-7825085 GCA_010645155.1 Tigriopus japonicus | reverse complement strand
TCGTGTAATTTGACAGTTTTATTCGTCTTAACTTCCTGTCTCTAGTCGTCACACTTGTCGACGCTCTCGCTCCATGAAAAGGCACAACAAAGCCACACTTCAATTGCCCTATTAATGTCTTAATAGCCCTTAATTTCCAATTTATTGAACTAATAATCAAAGTCTATGACGTGTGAAATGCATGTTTATTCTTGCCTTCCAAAACAGCTTTTTTTAAATTGTTGCATTTTTTGCCCGTCCTTAGTAATCATTATTATTCACAACATACCCATATTTTTAAATAATACATTCAAATTTTTTATTACATGATTCAAAAACTTATCGCATTATTCCTAAACCGAAAACCCCGAAAAAAATGGGATTGTTAGGCTTCTTTCCTTTGCAGAACTTTCCTCACAACATTCTATGGTCCATAAATGAAAGTAACATTCCAAACATAGGCACAACATAGGAGCTAAAAAATTAAGACTCTATAAGATTAAGAAACCAATTTGAGTGGACATTAGAACAAACTCCAAGGTTATCAAAGCAAACTTAAAACCTGTGCTTGGTTGCCGAGGTCGAGTAACATTACATAAGTGACTAATGCAGTAACACGTCTCTGATTGGAATGAAATGGAAACAGAAGTAATGTCGTTCTCTTCTATCTTTGAAGTCGCAAGGAGTCTTGGTGGAATTTCAGATTCATCTTTCCCAAAAGTTGAGTTACTAAAGAAGGTCATGCTTTGATCACCCTTCAAGGACGTCAGTGGTGAGGTCCAGCAACGAAATGTTCCATTGTTTTCCATTTCTTCGTCAAAAGTCTCGTTCAGTTCGGTCAGGCTGATGCAGCGCTTCTCAACTTTCACTTGATACAACACGAACGTTTCATTGTCGTCGCTTACAGTGAGATTAGATTGGATTATGGTCATAGATCCAAGGCATACATGGTCATTGCTGGGACAAATTTCCCTAGCTTCGGTCATCACAATGTTTCCAACGATTATTTCATTATTAATAAAGGCAGTGGAGTTAGCATAGAAGCATGTCATAGGCTCCTTTTCATGGGATTGTGGATGAGAGTGGTAACGAAATAGAAATGCCAGAGGACTTGGTCGTACTAAGAGGCCTGTTCCATAGCCAATCAGTAGACCAGATCCTAATCCAAGGCCAAATCCATTCCAGCTAGCAGTTCTTCCTCCGTTTAATCCTCCATTGCGGACATAAAGAGTATGACGTGACGCCAAGCTCGGTATTGTTCGGTGTCGAAACGAACCTCTTTGCCTCAAGCCACGAGATCCACCTGATTTGTTGCCTCCACGAAGGGATCCACCTCGAAACGAACCCCCTCGAAACGAACCCCCTCGAAAGCCACCAAACCCTCTAGATTCAGCTTGTGGCACGCCACACATATGAGCCAAAAGAAAGACACAAACACTTAACTGAATCCTCATGGTCCTCTATGGAGCAATTGTTGAATGTGTCCTTTTGAACTAACCATCTCAGGGTACGCTCTGTTGAAAGACTGCGTCATCTTGATTTGAGTCATGGCGAAGGGCTTGTGTAAGTTCGATGAGCTCACCTCCCACTCAATGGTTTTCCAAACTCAGGTATGAATCCCAAAAGAAAGGTACATGTTCGACAAATTACAATCTGGATGGCTTGGAACTCGCCCTAGCCAATGCAATTTCTATTTTTTCTTTCTATTCCCATGAATAGTTTGATTGACTGGCTTTTGACAATGAAAATTGGTAGTAGGTCCTTCGAGAAGGTAATCACAAGAATCTAGATCATGCTGACATGCCATGATGGCAAGGGCGCAGTTAATTACAAGGTCTTGGAAGTTAAATACAAAAAAGGAGACAGATGTCCTTGAAACATGTCACTGTTAGGAACTATGGGGGTATAGTTTAGACAAAATAAGAGTGCTCGTTGGCCACCTTGGCTTCAAGGGAAATTAAAAAACGAATCGAGGAGATCGATTTCATAAACTTGTATTTTCCTTCTTCGATACAATGAGCTTTTGCAGGGATGGTAAGGCCATAGTTAGATATCAAAAGTACCAAATTTTGTCCCTTTAAGTATTAAATATATTGATTTATATGAGTTTCCTGAAAAAATAATTTCTGCCACTTTCTGCCATTTTCTGCCACTTTCTGCCATTTTCTGCCATTTTCTGCCATTTTCTGCCACTTTCTGCCATTTTCTGCCACTTTTTTCGCATGAATAAAAGCCATTTTCTGCCACCAATTTCAGCCAGGTTGGCAGAAAATGGCTTTTATTCATATGCCACCACTGGTGCGTAGGCTCACCCTTGCACTGTCTACAGCTCTAGTATTGTCCATTCATTGCTTAGCTTTTCTTTTGTTTTCTTTTGTTATAAACTATAAAATGATCCGCACGGTTTGATGGATCGCAAGGCCATTTTACACCCGAACAATGACTTTTCCTTGAGATTTTCCTTCCATTTGATTGATGAAAGCTTTGGCCATGTTCTCGAATCCCTCTACAACCTCCTCAAAAGGCTGAATAACTCCATCTTTGCACCATTCCAATAGCTGGTCCAATGCTTCTTCCTTTCGATCAAAATGCCTGAAGACATTAAAACCAAATATCCGAATTTCCTGGAAAATTTAGCTTGTGAAACTCTAATGTTTTTCTTTTATTCTTTGCCGTGTACACCGAACTCACCTTTAGGGCAATCGCCAGATCAACGGAAGGCACCATTGGAACAAACTTTGGGTTGTTATAGGACGCTAAGTTCCCCAAAATGCATACGCGACCTTTTGGAGCCATAAATTCCATTACAACACTGTGAAATGTTCCACCCACAGAATCCATGAAGATATCCACCCCTGTGGGAGCGGCAATTTTCAGCGTGGAGCGCAGATCTTGTGTCTTGTAATTAAATGCCCAATCGAATCCAAGATCAGATTTGATCCATGACACTTTGTCAGCGTTACCTGTGTAACCGATAACTTTGAGACCAAGGTATTTAGCAATCTGACCGATTATGTGTCCGATTTGTCCAGCCGCCGAAGATATGACAATCGTTTCCCCACCTCGAGCCTTACAAGCATAGAATAAAGCCATGTAAGCGGTCAATCCTGGGATACCTAAAACTCCTAGGCATGCAGATTTGGGCAAGCCCGAGTTGTCCAATTGTCTGGGTAGGTTCTCCACGATGGGTAATTCTAGCCCACTCATTTCAAAAGTGGAGTCTGGATCAACGATCGAATATGTTTGCCACCCCAAATTGCCATACACCAACTAAAAAAGAGGGAGAAAGTAAGGAGAACAATTTAATTGTCAAATTTAAAAGACCATTAGAGAATCCTTAGTAATGCTGTAATTCATTAATGGGGTACAGGTTTCTTGCAAATAACTCCCCAAAAAGTGGTGTCATTTGCTAGATCAAAGACTTGGCTAGATTTTTAAGGTTTCGGCCATTTGGAGCTTTGACGTAAAAAATGTCCTCAACAAAAAAACTGGCAATATTGAAAAGGCAAAAAAATGAATAAAAATTTCTAATCCGATATATTTTGACAAGAAAATTCTTCCTCTTTCATTTCTCAAATTTCTTTCAAGCTCTTTGGGAAATACTAAAAATACTTCAAGTAATAGATTGATGGTCTTTAACCCGAGGAAATCTAATCAGCGAAGACCTTCAAATCCAGACCTTTGCACTTCTTTTAAAATAAAGCCTTTAGTTTTTATCTAACACGCTGATTCGTGAGTTTGGTGTATGGATGGTTTTCAGAGTTACTAGGATGCTACATAGGCACCAACATAACAGCTGAATCAAGCCAGCCAAGCCATCCCTTTACTTGCAGTCACTGTCCTTGACTATTAGGGTTATTGGAGGCGGCGCTGCAAAACAAAAGTACAACTGAGCACAATCAAGACAAGATCAAGATGACCGTATAACTCCGAGAAGGAACCAGAGCAAGATCATCATACATTGCTCTTGTTTGACCAAAGCAATTGAATGAGCAATTTTGCCACTGACTCCCTGCAAACGCAAGTTCAGGTTGTGAATCATGTAACTTAGGGTGTTCAACATCAAATCCCATTGCACACAAAGTGAGTGGCTTGGTGACTCACGAATATTTTAGGAGTGTCATTTCTCTGTTAGCCCTCTAGGTGGAAGTAGTGTGCACAGATATTGATAGACACGACATGCTTGACAGATAATCGTCAGAACTTTCAGTAATATTCAGGCAACCTTTGGTCAGCTATCTGTGAAAATTGTCCTTCAAAATAGGCAAGTATCTCGCATCCATCGATATCTGTGGTAGTGTGGGATGTTAGAGTGTATGAACAATAGTGATGGGTTTTATAAAATAGACGAACCTGACCTAACCTAACCTAACTATTCAAATCTAATGTAATCCCAATTTAACCAAAGTGACGTTTAACAGAACTTTGATAGCAAAAAAACGTTGTGTTTGACTACCGAAAAGGTGAAAAAGAAACGTCTCAGGCACCTCAACACGCCAAATTGGGCCAGATCCTTAAAACGACACATTCATGAAGTCATATCTCATGGAATAGTAAAAATGTACTAGAAGGCAGCAAAATATTTTGCATGATGAGACAAACACTCAAACTGCACCTTTTATTTGGAATTTTGTCATATTTTGCGCACTTTTTTGATATTTCTTGACAGTTTTTTGTCCTTTTCGTGACAACTTTAACTTAGATATTTTTAAATTCAACCTCTTATTTCATTCAATGATGGTGTAGGGTCAATGTGGTGAATATGAACATCTTCACGAACATTCAAGCAATGCCAATATAAGCTACAGATCACTAAAAACTCACTTTCATAAAGAAACACTTGTCAAAATTATAAAATCTAAGATGAATTTTGACAGGACAAACAAAGCGGTGAAGTCTGAAGATTGACGAGAGGTAGTAGCAAATAGCCAAATTAGGAGAAGAAAAAAATTGTGAAGCTCTTGACCAATAATTAAACGAATGTTCAATCGCAGACTTGGTTTATAAGCCTCGATGGTTTTACTCATTTCTAAATTCCAATTTTTAATTTCCAAGGGTGCCTGTTAGCTCAGTGTAAAGTGGATGGACCATTAGACTAATCAGAGCTCAGAAAACTCTGGACAATCATTTAGACGAGTAAGGCCAATACATCTTTTAGGATTTCTAGGAAATACTCTCTCATTCGTTTAAAAATAGTTGTTAGTCCAATAGACGACTTGAAGAAAACTTCATATCTTGTGACCTAAATGGCTGTTGCATAATTCAGCATGCCCCAAACATATTTTGCTTGGATACCCCAAGGACATCTTAATTTTAAGGACATCTTAATTTCTCAGGACGAATTACAGAAATACAGCTTAAGGCCTGTCATTGTACTAAAATGAGAGGTTATTTCAAAGCAGTAAATGTTCCGTTGAATTTTCATTGTAGTAACTCGGCCTTAAGTGGTATTCTGTAATATATCCTTCGTTGAGTCATCCTTGGATACCCTCTCTTGTTCTCAAAATGAATATGAATTTGTCTCCTTATGGAAGCAAAGTTGAGCTTCAATCAAAGAGAAAAATGACAATCAGCGCCCTCTTGAGGTAGAAGTGCTTGGGTGGGTGGGTGCTTCTGTTAAATTTTTCGCGTTAATTTGTGATTAGTCAGTGTGACTCTTTGATTTCTCTGATTCCAGTGCTTCTTGCGTCTATGCAGAAAACGATCAAGCTGCCCTCATAATAATTGAAAAATGATTCTTGGATTTCTAGAGCTAACTAGGGTTCTAGAAAATAAAAAGGATTTTTGTTTTCAATGGCGTATATGAGTAGTTTCGGCTATAATCTCACAATCTAACAAATTTGTCATCTGAGTCACCCACAGTTTTTCGTACGAATGTGCCATAACTTGCCTTGCCCTTCGGAAACTCTTTGTTTCTGCTCTCCACTATTCTGGCCACTTGACGCCCAGGTACTAGATCTCCAGCCCTCATCCCGTAGGCCATATATAATCTGACAATAGGATCCACAGACATGAATAAAGCTCGGCACAAAACCTGGCCTTTTCTTAGGTCTACCGTGGGCTCTTCGTTGATTTCAAAATCTTCTTCGCATGGTAAGTCATGACACTTTCGGGACAACAACCATTGTTTGAACACAGGCATGGTCAAAGTTGAGACTTAACTTTGCGGAAAAGCACACAGCAATGGTTTGACGGTTGGCAGCAGTTGTGTGGCCTCCTTCAACTTTTTTAAGGGCAACTGATTTTGACGGTAAACAAAAAGACCTGCTTGTAAGCCAACAGAGAGTCAGTCTGGCAAATTGTCAAGAATCTTCGTTCCTTCCGTTGCATGCACCCATTCCCGGTACCACCCTATCCCTTCGAAAGACAAACTCGTTGAACTTGGAGAAAGTTGTGTGTCTGTATATCTGGGGTAAGTAGAAAGCGCTCCCAGAATGTTAACCAAATCAAAGAACCATCCAAGACCAAGTAGGGCGTGTCTAGAAATGATTTATATTGGCTGAAGGATGGAAAATATCAGTATGGGAGTTAAAGATATATTAGGACGCTAAAATAGTTTTTTGATCGAAATAACGTACCGTCATTATGATAACTCACTTATCGCAATAAACATTAATAAAATAATGTGAAAAGACTTGTGAAATAAGTATTGAAAGTTTTTTGTACGACTGGAAATACAAAAATACCCTTTAGGACTATCAGAAGTATTGATTCCAATCTCCAAAGGTACTAAAAACGTTCATCTGTCTTCCTCCTAAACCTCGTGTATTGGGATATATGGGCGTTAAAGTGGAATGCTAAATCGAAAGTGGAGTATTTTAGAATGGAGTCGTTGCACGAGTTGCAAGAGCCAATCGCACTTTGTACAAATTCGGTAGCCTCCAGAAAAAAACCGACATCTTTACGCATTTATGCATCTGCACGTATTAATTAATTAAAAAGTAATTAATTGATCCGCTCGTTTTTGATTTAATATTTTTCAAACATACTTTGTATGAACTTTGAAATTCTTAAAATGTTACTTGCACGTGTCTTAACTTACCGGTCCGGTAATTTTTTGTTTTCAAATGACCTTGGAATTATTTTCAGCCTGTGCAGCAATCTTTATTAGTTTTCAGGTAACTTTAAGCCTTCATCATAATTGACTTGGCAAATACGGTAAAATCATTTACACTTGTTATTCCTTGGCGAGCTTGAGGCTAATGGAAGTTGTTTCATTCACTAATATTCAGTACTAGATAAGAATTACGGCCATTTCAAGAAGCATATGTGCATGTGAGAGGGCCAAATTAGGTTGGTTTCGCCTAAATCATTTCGCAGTGGATAATCCAAAAAATCTATGGATTGATAGACATAGTTTTTCTTCACCTGGGTATTGGATTTACGGATTCCAAAAGTTTTTTTCTCAATTTTTCAACAAATCCGTCCCATTGATGATTTTGCACCCATGCCGACCGATAAAACTAGCTCTGGGTCAACTATCAGGCGAAAAAAGCACACCATTTGCCACTAGCCATACGATGCATTGTAGTACAGTGTGGCCCAAAATTGGCTTTACACAGTTTTTTGAATTTTTCTTATATAAAAATTTGAATTTGGCACTTTTTCTTAATTGGACTGAACGCGCAAAACAAAGCTGAATCAAACGGTGCCAAAAACAACAACATCAAAGCAAGTCTCAAGGAGTTATTCCTCGACAAAGAGGACAACAAATGCCCCTTGTTCCACGCCCGATTCATCAATTCCAATCAGTAAGTAACTACCTCATTAATTAGGGCAATATGCAGGCTTTTTTTCACTTAATAACATTGCAAATGACTATCCAAACTATCGTGATACTTACCTTGACTCGACCTCGACGCAAACCCCTGACTCCATGGCCAACCTTGATGACGACACCAAGATCAAGATCGTGGCCCTCAGGGAAGCAGGCCACAGTGCCATCTCCATTGCCAAGGACTTCAATGTGTCCAGACAGACTGTGTCGAGTGTTTTCAAGAGGTATCAGGAGAGAGGCACGGTCAAGACAGCCCACGGCAAGGGAAGGAAGAGGACGGTCAGGATAGGTGCGAATCGTCCTGATCGGGCCCTGATCATGGTTGGCCATGGAGTGGAGTCATGGAGTTAGCAATGTTACTAAGTGAAAAAAAAGCCTGCATATTGCCCTAATTAATGAGGTAGTTACTTACTGATTGGAATTGATGAATCGGGCGTGGAACAAGGGGTATTTGTTGTCCTCTTTGTCGAGGAATAACTCCTTAAAACTTGCTTTGATGTTGTTGTTTTTGGCACCGTTTGATTCAGCTTTGTTTTGCGCGTTCAGTCCATATAAGAAAAAGTGCCAAATTCAAATTTTTATATAAGAAAAATTCAAAAAACTGTGTAAAGCCAATTTTGGGCCACACTGTAGATATCAAAATGTTCGAAGTTTAAGGATCATCTTCAACATTTTCGGAAACTGAGGCAACCTTGTGAGCCACTTCTTTTTGTTTTGATAAGACGCCTGGTATTCTAGCTAGATTACGGTTAGTGATGGACCGAAAGCGCTTTCGGCCGAAATTTCGGTTTTGGTTTCGGTTTCGGTTATGCCTACCGAAACCGAAAGCAGACATGCACTATAAAGGATGGACTTTGACAATAAAATCGAAAAAAAATTCGTCCAAGAACCTCTGAAATTCAAGTTTCCCGATCTTTCAAAATTTGCGACTACTCAACATCGAACACATGAGCAATTTAATTTTTAAGGTGGATTTTGCATTTATACAATTTTGTGGTCAGCTGCTTTCGGTTTCGGTTTCGGTTAAGCCCTCTTTCGGTCGAAACTTTCGGTTTCGGTTATGAGCCCTTTCGGTCCATCACTAATTACGGTCTTATTTTCCGATGGGCAATGTCCATGGCTCAGTCGAGGATCGCACGGGGAAACAAGGCCACAGATGAACTAAATGTAGATTTCCCTACTCCAGTTGCGCCGAATAATGCGTCCATAAAAGACATAACTGAAAGAATTCTACAAACAGAAACCCAAAGGGAGTCCTACCTTTTTGGCAACTCAGAGCATTTGTTTAACTAATACACTAAGGACTGTTCTAATTATTTGATTGTCAGAGTTAACCTTGAAATAATGCATGCAACATCTACCACACATAGATTGAAGAACATGTCGTAGACTGGCCTGCCTGCTTGGTTAAAGTTGGATCCTCTAAGGCTTGCTCTGTGTATATTCGTGGACACATTGTCTCTATAACGCCGTTGGCTTGGCAATGTTTCCATTCTTTCTGAAATGGTGGAGAAGGAAACGTCTTTCTCGCAAAGGGAACGTTCAAGATCCCAGAAGTTCTCTTGCTGTCTACTAAAAGCCAAAAATCGAATTTTTCCAAATGGAAGCACACATGGCAATTCCCAAAACTCTGAGTATATCAAGTGCCGAGAACAAAACTTCGGAAATACAATTATCTCCCTTCTTTGGCCAGAAGATTGAACGCGCCTCCCTCAAGATAAAAGGTACTAACTTGCAGTTCTTATTGTGTATGAGCTAGATACATTCTTAGCACTAAAAAGCTAATTAATTACCTTAACAATCAAAGAAGAAAAAAGGGTCAAAACTATTGTGCTAGCTAGTAGGGCTGATTCTCGAGAATTCTCGCTCGAGAATTCTCGAGAATTTCTCGGAAAAAACGAGGATCGAAAATTCTCGAGAATTTTTCCAAATTCTCGAGAATTTTCGAGAATTTTTTATCAGATTACTCTAGGTTATATTTTGGAGTTGATGACAAAACTGTTTCATTGAAAGCAAAAGTTTGAAGCAAAAGAATAATAGGAGCAATGAGCAATATTTGAAACCTTATAAACATTTGTATGGTACAATCGAACAAGAAAATAACTCGTGAATCAGACCAAACAAAATCTAACTGGCTTCTCAGTCCAGATTCGAGGCAAGATTCCGTGTCCGATTTTTTTCGAGATTCTAATGACTTTGGTGTTGTGTACAAGAAAACCTGGTTTTGAAAATCACAGCTGAGCAAAAATCCGGAAATGTCTAAAGTTGTAACAATGTCGGTAGAACGTTTCAGAAATTTCAGAAATGAAATTTCAGAAACGATTGTCCATGAGGTCCAATCATTGTTTTTCACACTCATGTTCATTTTGATTTTGGTATGAACTTAAAAAAAAAAAAAAACAATTTCAAGTTCTTTAGAAGTTTTGAATGTACATTGTTTTCGCAGTTTTCACTTTTTCTCGAATTCTCGAGAAATTCTCATTCTCGAGAATTGAAATTTTCGAGAAAATCGTCAGCCCTACTAGCTACTAGCTAGTACAAAGGGAACTAGCTTATGTAGCATGTTCTGTTCCCTTTTGTGCGTAGTTTGCTGATGTTTGACGTTGTGTCAGAAAAAACTTAAAAATCCATTGTACTGAAGACTTCCCCCTCACAGCAGAACAGGAATTTTGTGATTAAATGTTTAAAGAGAGTTGGCAACAGATTTTAGGCCAGGACCCACCAAACTAGAGGTGGTTTAATATGAGACTCACCAAACAGAAGCTGATGAAACAAGGGCCCACAAATAAACGATCACAGAGCTGTGGGCCCACACTCAATTGTAGGTAAAAAGGTCACAAACAAAACGATCACAAGTAAATAGGCCACAGTAAAGCGATCACGAAGAAAAAAGGTCACAGTAAAAAGGTCACAATAAAAAGGTCACAAGGTAAAAGGGTCACGGTGAAAAATCACTTTTCCATGGTAATTATTTTGTTCCACTCGGAATTTCCCAGAAGCCCATGCGCAGCTCTCGAAAGAAGGGTGTAATTTTGACTCCAGAGGGGCGAGGGAACACTTGATCCTCCCTGGTCCGCCAGATCCGGGGCGGACTTGGGCCATTGTCCTAAAATAAGTTGGGAATGACTTCCTGTCGACTTTTGGGACCTTTGCCGTGGCATAATTGTATTCCACCCAGTTAATCATAGAGTCCCATGGGACAATCTTCAACCAAGGGTCCTTGGGTTCACCCCCTTGGCTACCTCAGGAGCTGCGTGTGTCTTTGACCTTTTTACCTTTGTGACCTTTTTACCGTGATTGTTTTACGGTGACTTTGTTACCGTGATCTTTTTACCTTGTGACCTATTAACCGTGCGCCCTACAATCATAGTACAATGAATCACTTTTTGGCCCATAATTTTGGTCTTTCCAAATAGCTCCTGGTCCCACATGTAAGCCCCGGCCCACTGATTGCCGATCCCTAGCTTCAATACATAGAGGCTGCACATTCGATGGTTGCGCATAAAGGGCTCTATTTAGTTTTCATTACAAACTCTAGAAAAAATACTATGAAAAATATTTCTTGAATCAAGTGGAAATGTTTTACTCATTTATCGAACGTGGGTAACTACGGGGATGTTTTTTCAGTTGAAAAATTGCAAAAAAAATGTGGTGACTTTAAATTTTATATGATTGGATTTTTGGCAGAACGATCATTGAATCAGTTTTAGATGTGATTAGAGAATCAACCGATTCCAGGTTTTTTTTTACCAAGTATATTGCAAGAGACACTTTCCAAATCTGTTCGTCCAACAGTGTTTCCGCCAATCCAGAATTATTGTTAGGGAAGGCTGAAAATATATTTTGTAATACCTTGAAGGACTTTAGCCGTGCATGCTCAGAATAAAGGAACAATTTACAGTTGCCATTGCTTTTCCAAAAATCAGAGATTTGTTTCCAGAAGAAGAAATCGCTTTACAAAGTACACCTTACAAGTACAACTAAAATTCCCAATGCATCTAAAGTCTATGAAGCAAATTTGTATTTTTGAAGATCTCTGCGGATTTTTTCAAAACCCTGGTTTACAAGAGATGTGAAATGGTCGGGGAACTGCTAAATATTTTTGTTGCAAGCATTTTTTTCTCTTTTTCACATTTAAGCAATCCCTAAAAACAATGGATTAGTCAGGCCCAGGTTTGTGACAACTTTTTTTCCTCTTTCCGTTGGGGCCAACTTCCTTGTCTTTATTGCGTGTTTCATCACACATTGGACATTTACAAAGTCACGTATTTTTTTGCAAATTACATGCAATTGAAGGTTCGCGGGGGCCCATTCTGGGTTCAAGTTGCGCTGTTCAAGGCGATTATCCACTAGACTCAAGTTTAGGGATGTGGGGGAAGACCTGGGATCGAACCCATAAACCTGAGCGTGGCTCGGTTGCGCGTTAAGCAACTGCGCTATACCATCTCCCCATCAACCCATCATTGACTAATTTTCAATTACAAATTACCAAGTACTTTTCAAACTCTTACTTCTTCAAATTAACCATAATATCAATTGATATTTTGAGTTTTCACTTGCAAAACAATCACTTTGTCATCAATTTGCGGTCAATGTGATGCCACTAACAGGTAGCTTTTGTTACAATACACACCCAATCCAATACCAACCCAATTAAATACTTTTAAACTAAAATAGCTTTTGACCATGATTTTTGTGTCAGGAGGTAGGACTTTTCACAACTAAGGGCAGACAAATGAGGTGGAAAAATAAAGTTTTAAAACAGCGTCATACTTAATATATATGCATATAAAGTTCGTGTTATTTTCTGGAAAAGAAAAATTTACCTTTTGGTTCATGGCATAATAGTTTTGATATTTAAGCCCGTTCATAAACTTTTGTTTTTTGTAAATCACACTTTCATATTAACCTTTCAGGCATTATAAGCTTCCAGTTGGTGCATCGCCATTGAAAAATGGCAGATCTGTTTATTTTTCATCGTTTTGAAAAGGCTAAAGGGTGAAAGAGACGGAAGGATTGTAATTGACATGTAATTGTCATGTAATTGACCAGTAAATGTAATTGAAGTCAACTACGTTTTCGGATGATGTAATTGTAATTGTAATTAATTACATTTTTCGACAAAGTAATTGTAATTGTAATTAATTACATTTTTGAAGTAATTGACCCAACTCTGCATCTGGGTAAGATTCCAGTCAACCTTGGTTCCAGATGGTTCATATTCAATTAAAGGGAACAAAGGGACAAAATACTGTGTAAACTCATAATGATTACATTAAAAAAACTTTGTTGTATTCAATATGCACCAAACGGGAGCTTGATGCAGAAAACTAGAATGTGAAAAGATCTGTTTAATCATGTAAAAAGTAACATTTTTACTTTTATTTAACTCTAATAGTTTGTGAACTATCCTTTATTCAAGATTTCCTACATGCCTAGCTACATTTGACATCCATCAGAATCTTTGTGATATCACTTAGACCAGGGGTCGGCAACCGGTGGGCCGCGGCCCAAATGTGGGCCCAAGGGTAGTCGTTGGTGGGCCCAGGAGCTATGGAGAAATTCCAAAATAGTGGGCCCGAGAGCCACCCATAGTACTGTACTTGTGGGCCCAAAGCTCCTTGCCCCCTAATTTGTGGGGCCCTGAACCTACTACTGTCTGTTTGGTGGGCCCCAGACAACACAAATCAAATTTCGTGGGCCTTGACCCAAAAATGGTTGCCGACCTCTGACTTAGACATTTTGAAAACTTGGTAGGCATCTCTCTTATCCTCCATGCAAGTTGCCCAGAGAATTTCTCCTGCTTTGGACAACTTACACGGAGGGTTGGACTGAAGCCCATCAAGTTTTCAAAATGGCAATTTGATTTGGAGAAATATTTTGAAGGATAAGAAATATCCCCCATAATGTTGGGAATTCTGATTAAAGGGTATTTCAACAGGTTCCCATTTTTAAACTTTGCATCATGCTTTTATTTAGTGCAAATTAAACACAACTTGAAATGGGCATTATCTACAAAGTTGATACCAAATATTTATGTTACTCTTTGATGATTCACAGGCATCATATGGAATTTCTTGTTTAATATTTGCTTGTTTGGATTTGATTTTCTGTACATATTTTGTTGCAATGAATCTGCATTTTTTCAAGTGCAGCTTCTTCTTTTAGGTGTTGCATATTTTTTTTTGAGCACTTTTTTTGTTTCACATTGTTTCCTTATTTGTTTTCTGTAATTGAAAGCAACAAAATCATTGAAGTAATAACATTTAGTAATATTGTTAAAAAACATTAATGACGGGCATTTTTAGTCTGAAATTTCATTTAAAACTCTTGTTCAATTCCAGTACACCATAATTCCCCTTTAATTAAAAGTGAACCAATTCCCCTTTAATTAAAAGTGAACCAATTCCCCTTTAATTAAAAGTGAACCAATTCCCCTTTAATTAAAAGTGAACCAATTCCCCTTTAATTAAAAGTGAACCATCTGGAACCAAGGCTGACTGGAATCCTACCCTAGTGTAAGTTGTTCCAAAATCGTGATAAATGTTGTGTGTTAATTCGTTAATTATGCAGTATTTTGACATCAATTCTTTAACATGATTCTTTCATAGCATAAACAGGGTGTCCCGTATTGTCGTATACACTTTTTAAAACGTTTAAAAATGCGATTTAAAGTGCCTTAAATCGAAAAATTCAAGATTGATTGAGGTTCAGTGGGTCTCCAGGTTTACCACCTACCACCAGCGCCACTGCAATGTATAATGCGATAGTGGCCAGTGTGAGGGTGGATCAAGGCC
>CM021320.1:7768430-7810432 GCA_010645155.1 Tigriopus japonicus | reverse complement strand
GTCATTTCATATGACAATGCAATAGTGTGCGCAAGGAAAACGCTCAAATGGCTTCAATTGACGTTCTTAATATTCACCGATCAATTTCGTATCTAATTAGATTTAGTTTTCCTAAAAAGTAAGAAACTCAATGCAAATCAGGGTGAAGATTCATCAAGAGCTGACTTGACCGAGTCAATTCACAGCAGCACTGCACTTGAACGCGCATCGAGGTTTAAGAAGACAGAGAAGGTTATCTTCCGGCACCCACTAGTTATAGCAAGTCTAGTTTATCGGCACACCACAATTAAATATTCTGCAAATCAGACCACCTTGGAAAAGACAAAAAAGTTGTCATATTAAGCATCATAGTTCAATTTTCAAAAATGTGACCTAATGTCATTTATGACTCTGAATGAAACCATAAATTAGGTTAAGTATTTTTAAATAACATTAGTTGTGAACTACTTTGATACTTTCCCTAATTCATGCTCAAAATAATGAAAAATGGCAAAAATATTGGGAAGAAAGTTGTTCAACCTTTAGTCTTGCAAAACTGAACTTGGGCATGACTTATTTACCAAAAGTATGACAAAACAAAGCTCAAATACATTTTTGAAAACAAAATAGTATCATACAAATGTATTTTATGCTTTTGGAATGGGTTAAAATATAAAAATTAAAGTCTTGTGTGATCTCTAGACTTGCTTTCCATGGCCTTACTTGGAACCAAAAATGTCGTGTCGCTTCCTTGCTCAAGAGTCCTCACCTCACCCTTCGAACACCAGGAAAGCGGAGCGCAATCTCGAAGCGCCAAAACTTGACGTCAATTTATTCAGATTTGGATCAATACACTTAACAAGAGACGAGTTGAAATTACACCGCATATCTAAAAGAATAAGTAGCATTTGGTTTTCACGCAAAAAAACACTTGCATTTTCAAAGTTAAAGACGCCGAAACTTGGTAGAATTTCGCAGTCCAATTGGTCTTTCAACCTCTCAAGGTGCTGCGCCATCTAACGTCAGGCAATTGAACTTATTGAGCGAACTAAGAAAAGTAAACAAGCTCTACACGGTCCATTACCTGATTGTGAAATATTAATTGGCCTTTGATTAAACTCTCCACTAATTAAAAATCATTTTTTGCATATCAGGTAAATGAATAACTTAGACACATTTGTAGCAGGCTTGAGGATTTTCACTAACCAAACTGCACTATCAAATGGGCTAAATAGTTTAGATGTGTTTCTGATAAGTAGAGATGGCCAAATATGCAATTAAAATCAGCAAAATATTCGCATAAAATATGCAAGAAAAAGAGGTCAATATGCAGCAAAATACACAACAAAATGCGTCATATTTTCAGGTTTTGCATGAAATATCTTAGAGCACTTAGTAATCAATATATTTAAAGTAGCTCCACGTTCCTGTTCCTCCATGACTGACGGAAACTGGTCCCGGAAATAAGGCATAATCAATGAAGCAGGTGTTTTCCCAGTAGCCGGGTGTGGGGTAGATCGCAGGTCCATAAGCACAGAGGCCTCTGCAACCTTTGCTGCTTGAGCGATTGCTTTCATGGCGCACTCAGCAGGGTTATACTGAGGATGAAGGGGAGGTGTCCGTATATGTGTAATGCCTTGGTCTGTGCAGAAAGCCTCAAATTTTTCGGAAGCAAAAGGTGGCCCATTATCAGAGCGGACTTAAGTGGGTATTCCATATGTGACCCACATCCGTCTGAGTGCAGGGAGCACACATTTAGCTGATGTAGACCACACCACGGCCGCCTCAACAAATCAGGTCAGGTCACACCGAGCCACTAAGACATGACGCCCATCAGGAATGGAATAAGACAAGTGAGAAAAAGGTTGCCAATTTTGTGCCCCGTAGTCTTGCGCCACCCTTTTGTCGTGCGTCTGTTGTTTTCTAATCTGCGCTCGATCAAAAATTACGAACGGTCAGTTGCTTCCAGACCTGTTCAATTATCTTATCTAGATAAAAGATAAAGATAAAAGAAAGTTTATCTTTATCTAGATACTTTTTTCGGGAAAGTATCTTAGTATCTTTATCTAGATACTTTTTTCGGAAAAGTATCTTAAAGTATCTTTATCTAGATACTTTTTTAGGAAAGTATCTTAAACTATCTTTATCTAGATAATTTTTTTGGAAAACTATCTTGAAATATCTTTATCTAGATACTTTTTTAGCAAAACTACAAAACTATCTTGAACTATCTTTATCTAGATAATATGTTCTCTCAATCTTTTGTGTTAAAGCATCCATTATGCATTGTTTAGTATGCATTATGCATTTTCCCAAAAAGTATCTAGATAAGATACTTCTAGATACTTTTCTTGATAATGCATAATGTCAAATTACTTGTGCATTATGTACATTAAAAGTGGATACATTATGCATGTTGAGACTTGAGAGTGGACACATTATGCACATTGAGTGAGGAATCTGAGGATGCATTCATTATCCACTTTGAGGAAGGGTGCATAATGCATCCACTCTCAGTGTGCATAATGCGTCCACTCTCAAGTCTTAACATGTATAATGCATCCACTTTCAATGTGCATAATGCACAAATAATTTGACGTTATGCATAATGAAGACAAGTATCTAGAATTATCTTATATAGATACGTTTTGTGAAAAGTATCTTGAAGTATCTTTTCTAGACAGTTTTTCGGGAAAATATCTTAAAGTATCTTTATCTAGATACTTTTTTCGGGAAAATATGTTAAAGTATCTTTATCTAGATATTTTTTTCGGGAAAGTATCTTAAAGTATCTTTATCTAGATACTTTGCGGAAAATACTATCTTATCTAGATACTTTTTCAAAGTATCTTGAACAGGTCTGGTTGCTGCGCGACAAACGATTAGAAACGTGACACGATCATAGAATTTTAGTGAAGCAATGAGGCACCAGAGGCCATGACAGTGCTACGGGGTAAACAAACAGGCCCAGCTGATGTTTACTGAGCTTGCCTCATTGGCCCAAACAAGTCCACTGACACAGTGTGCCATGGCGTAGGTGGACACGCATGTGGTTGTATTATGGCTCGTTGTGTGTTCTTTTTATATCTTTGACAATGGTCGCAGACGGTTATGTGTCTCTCAACACTTTTTTCCAGGCCTGGGAACCACACTGAGGCTCGCAGGCATCTTTTTGTCGCAGATACACCTAGATGAGCACTTCCATGAGCCAGGGCGACCGCTTTTGCCTGCATTTTGCGAGGTAATACCATTCGTAGGCCTCTTAGAATAATTCCTTTTGGGGAAATTGTAAGCTCCTCCCAAACTCTCTTATATGTGTTTGTTTGTTCCGAAGAAGGGATCGAGTCCCCTTTTTCAACTACCTCCCTCACTTGTTTGTAGGTCTCGTCATCTTCTATTGCCTCAATGATTGCATCTGAGTTGATGGGGGAGCCAAGGTCCGCCATTTGCGCATAATACACCAGTTTTTGGGCCTCATGCGCCTCGTCCCTAATGCTTTGGGATAGTAGGTGCAGGGGTGTTGCATGTCGCGAGAAAAAATCCGCTGGGTTCTTGTGACCTGGTTGGTATTGAACATTGTATGATATGTCTTGGTGTCGGAGTTTTATGCGATCTGTGCGAATGTTGCCAAGCCTTGAATCCGAAAAAATGGAAACCAGTGGCTTATGATCTGTAACGATCGTGACATATGGATGACCAACCAAGAAAGGGCGAAACCGGCGTAAGCCAAAATCAATGGCAAGCGCCTCCAGGTCCGGCTGTGGGTACCTTTTCTCAACCGCCGTTGTAGAGCGGGAGGCAACAGCTACTGGTTGCATATGTGGGCTTATATTGCTCGTTTCCACATGTTGGGCACCTTGTTGTTTTGAAGCATCGAGTCCTCGCAACAACGGCGTCGTATGTCTTGCCATAAAGGGTATGAAGTTTCCGTTGGACCTTGCCATGGCGAGGAATGACACTTCATCCTTATTTCTTGGCGAAGGAGCGCCTTTTAGGGTCATCACTTTGGCAGGGTCTGGGCTCACTCCATCCCTTGAGACAAGCATGCCCCAGAACCTTATTTTTGAGGTTATGAAGGTGCACTTGGCAGGATTGAGAGGCATTCCCGCCGATAGAACTCTGTCCAGAAAAGCGGTCAGTGCAGTGTCATGCTCTTCTACTGATGGCGCTGCCACGATAACATCGTCGTGAATTGCGCGGACAAATGGTAGGTTTCCAAATGTATTGTGGCATGCCTTGGAAAACTCACCAGATGCTGGCTTTAATCCCATCGTCAGTCGGTGATAGCGATAAAGTTTTTTGCCAGGTGTCTTGAGCTTTGGTGCAGTGTAATTTGGTGAAATGATTGCTTGAAATCCAATTTGCTGAAGATTTTCGCCCCTTTTAATTTGTTTTTGATTGATTCGACGGTTGGTATTGGTATATTTGTGTTGCTTATCCCTTGGTTCACGCGCCTAAGATCCACCGTGACTCTAACTCCCCCATCATCCTTTGGAGCAAAAGCTAAATTGGAGTGCCAAAACTGGAGCCTCGTGGGGCTCGACCACCTCGTCCTTTATCATATCCTCGATGCAAGCTTTAACTCTTGGTTCAAGACAATAAGGAACAGGCCGATGTGGGTCAATTTCAGGCGCCACCCCTGGGATTTCATGAAGGACGACGGAGTATCCCTTTAGGTTCCCCACACCATTGCAGATTGATGTATATCTTGGATCCTTTCTTGGGTCCCATTCTTGGTTAAGTTCCCCAATTGTTCTCACAGGATAAGTTGATGAGGGTTTATTGTTTTAATAACGATTAAAAGTAATGTGACGATTTAAAATTAAGGGTTATCAGTCCAAAATCTAAACATGTGTTGCATGATATAAGAGCTGGATGAGATGATATTTCCTTCACCGATCCCACCACAAGCCATCTGACGGTCTTTTTGAATGATTTGATGGTTGTGTCAGTGAGAAGAATTCCCACCACGGGCATTTCTGAAGCCATGTACGTCTTAATGGTGCAATCGGCCACAGTGGCATATATAAATGGCAAATAGTGGACAAAGCCACTCAAACATTATTTAAGTACAAGATTTTATTCCGCGTGATCTACTTGAGAAGAAAAAAAGCCTTGATAAACTGGCAGCAAAATATCGACGAAACAACAGTGAAATGACAACCAAAATTAGTTGCCGAAATGGTGATATAAACCTCTATACGAAGAAGAAAGGAGAAAAAAGTTCGAATTAGCTGATTTGAAGGCAATGAAACAAGGGGATATTGGACGATCGAATGAGAGAGACAACAACGATGGCTTAACATTGTCTGAGGAAAACAATGTAGAAGACCGGATCAGAAAACCCAAGAGGAATATAAATGGTATGGAAATATCAACAGTTGTGTGCTAGTATTCGCAATCTTTGAACTAACAAGGCAATCTTGAATCTACATAATCATTATGCTCTCATTATGCTTGTTATACTTGCTGCAATTCGTGATCAACATGTGTTTTTCTTCACAGACTTACATGAGACCCAACTGACCATCAATATACGCACATTGAGTAGCGCCTGTGGACACCCAAAGGACTTTCATCAACCATGAAGGTAGTAGCGTCGTTTGCAATGTCGCCTTGCTTCCTAACTTTGATTTCGATTGATAAACTAATCCTTTTCCAGGAAAAAATAACGGAGCAAGGAATTTTCCCACATTTTTTGTGTAGATTTTTCCCAATTTGGTAATTTTGGACAAAAGTTGAAGATTTTGGTAATTGCATTGTAATATGTAATTTATTACTATCTGGCGGCCCTGCTCATTGTGATTGCAAATTGCTATAAAATTGGATAACACTTTCAAAGTAAAGAATCTTCTCTTGAAAATGTTGTAGGAATGAACTAGGAATGTTATTTAGGAGGCTGGGCAAATGTTGATTTTTTTTTGGGGGGGGGGCGGATTTTTTAATACCGCTACAAGGAATGGGATTCCCTGTAAAGAGAGTTGGTGATTAATTTAGTTTATAAAATGACCGTTTAAATGAAATTTGATTTACCAATGAGTTACTGTTGGCAGATTTGTACAACCCTTGAATAGTGGGTTGGTCAGGAATAGTATTCAAAAATTTGTCCAATCCTGCCTTAAATGCTGTTAGAGGATCAGCTCCTACATATTCCCGACGAAGACTAGTGGGTAACAAATTGAACAATGAAGGAGCCCAATAAAGAAGGAAGGAGGACTTCATTGATCGAACTAGCCTCGATTCCCTTGGATTTGGAGGTGCTCTCAGAACGCACGTAAAACCTCTACGATCTCTACAACTGACCTTAAAGCCTGGGTTAGGACAGAGCCCTTGAAGACATACAGTATCAGATACCTTTCATACCTTCTCTGAGTATAAGTTCTTGAGCCTCTCCCAATACGAGAGCTCTCTCATTCCTGTGATGTTCCTAGTGAAACATCTTTGGACCTGCTCGACCTTTTGCAAACCTGCCGAACTCATTGGAGCCCAAATGGGTGAGGCATATTCAAGATGCGGCTGAACAATCGACTTGTACAGAGTTAGCATCGTAATACTATCTCTGGACTTGAAAGTGCGATAGATCCAGCCGCACGTTTGAAATGCCTTCCCCACTTTCAACTGGATAGGCTCATCAAACTTGCCATCACCTTGGACGACAACTCCTAAATCCCTCAAGGACGATACCTGCGCAATATCACAACCTTCATTGTCTTTGAGTGGAACATCTAATTTTGACGCCCCATACGTCATTGTGCGGAATTTCATCCCGTTCAATGCCATATTACTATCGCCAACCCAAGAGTAGACTTTCTCCAATGGCCAAGTCATCAACTAAACATTTTGAGTCCTGACCATTCCTTCCACAAACTAATTTTGTGTCATATGAAATACTGGCTTTTGTTCTAAACTTCTGGAGAGGAGCAATAAGGAGAATAAACAAGAGCAGACCTAAAGTTGAACCTTGCGGAACACCTGACTTGACATCATACATGCCGCTAAAAAATCCTTCAACTTTTAACTATTTGCTTCCTTTCGCTTATAAAACTATCAATCCAAGTCAGGACCTTACCCTGGACCCCAAACTCTATCTAATTCAGGACCTTACCCTGGACCCCAAACTCTATCTAATTCAGGACCTTACCCTGGACCCCAAACTCTATCTAATTCAGGACCTTACCCTGGATTCCAAACTCTTTGAGTTGATTGAGAGTTGGGGAGGATTGAGGGAATTGAAATTTGCTTTGTTGTGAAACAAATATTTTTCAAACGATTTTGTTCCAAAGTTTTGGTGTTATATTGAATGTTTGATTTTTTCAGATTTTTTTTTCTATTTTTTGAAAAAAAAAGAAAAAAAAAGAAAAAAAAAATGACGGATCGATTTTGGGTTTAGGCGAAAACGCCATTTTCAGTAAGAAAATTTCATTTTGTGGCCCAATGTGGCCGAAGGCTTCAAAAAAGTGGCCGAAAGTGGCCGAATTTCAAAGCAAAAGTGTCCGAGAGGCTTCCCTGGAACCTTGCAACCTTGCTTCCACAAGCAGCAAGCAGCTCCCCTAAAAAGCAATGCATGCCGACGATGCAGCCTTCTTGATTTTTGGCAATGACCTCGCACGAGTGAAGAAATATGTCAGTAATTTTATGCCAAAGCTATCAGATTACTTTCTTAATAATGTCCTCCCCATGAATTGTAAGAAACCATATTGATTTTGTTCAGTCCACGTTACGTAACCTACAATTTCAATACCTTTATGAAAAGGCAATCCATTGAACAAATTGGTCTTGATCAAAAAGGAAAAGCAATCAAATTCTTGGGGCTTCTATTTGACAGACAATTGAAATGGAAGGAGCACGTCAAGCAAGTTCTAAAACAGTGTTAGGAAAGATTTATTTACTTTTTGCCAAACGTCCGCTGCCCATCAATATTCGAACAATTCTTTTCAAATCTTTGATACTAAATAAACTTATGTAAGTGAGATAACACACTAACCAACTATTTAATGGACTCAAATTACTAAAGCTCAAAGATAAAACCAAACAAATACAAGTGAAGTACATATATGATTGTGCAAAAGGACACGACACCTGGTGTTGTCAACAATTTTTGTTTCAAAGGAAATCTATTTCCAGTTGCCTTTGCATAAACTGACATAGCCATAAAGGTTCCCGGCATATTCTTTTGCAAAGACTTGGAATGATTTCTTTCCTTTAATAAAAAAAAGCCATGTAACTGATTTTCGATGACAAGTAGATCCCGTGGTCAAATTAATTGACAAAGATAACAACCTGCTCATACTCGAGCCAATGTGTAAGACGTAAATGCATGCCGTATATGAAGGCCTGAATGGACATACCTAAGTTTTTTGTGTGATTCAAAAGGGGTTAGGCTCTTTAAATTAGGAATGGGGCTTCCAAAGTCCGGGGGTATAGGCGGGCGTGCTCCAAAGGTCTTTGGAACATGCTCATTAGCTACATGGGGGCATCCTTGAAAACATACTAAAAGGAAGTAGATTCGCCTAAGGCAGGGGTCAGCAACCAGTGGTCCCAGGCACCAATGGGGGCTCAGGAGCCATGGCGAAAGTCCAAAATAATGGGTCCACAAGCCATCCACGTAGTAATCTACTCGTGGGCCCAGAGCTCTTTGTCGTTCCTATATGGGCCCATGACAACGCGTAATCAAATTTGGCAGGTTGTAACCCAAAATCGATTGCCGACCCTTGGCTCAAGGTATTTCAAAACATATTTCCTTTACTTAAAACATGGAATCCGTGAATAAACACAAATAAACAAATAAACAAAAAAACAAATAGTTTTGTTACACTTCCTTGAAGACAGTTGCAATGGTTTGGCTATGATTGGATCAAAACTTCGAGACTCCTTATTCCCTCTTAAATTATGATGATTTAAAAATTAACAATCTTATTCGATTAATTACTGTTCATTTAGACGGGTTAATTCCTAATCCTATTCGAAATTCAGACTAATTATAATGCCAGTCATACGTGTATTTGACATTTAGCAATTCTAAATTACCCATATGAACCGCTTGCAAAGCGTTAGGTAACAGAAAAAAAAATCATTCTAATTAGTTTTTTAAACTGGACAGACGTCTGGTTTATCTTTTTGACATAAAAACTGAAAGGTCCTTGCACATGGGAAATCATTTACTTCTCTCCCTCCTCCACCGTTGCTTCCGATGCGGGCACAAAATGCGTTTTCTGAGTCAAATGTAACACTAAATCCTAAGTCATTTTGATGGCTGTAGGCCCCCTTTCCTCCTTCCCATGCAGCAACGCCGTCACAACTCGCGTCAGCGCAGTTTCCATCGGTCTCTTGTTTAAGGCCAATCCAAACTTCTAAGCCTGAAAAAGTAGCTCAATAGGGATTGAAATATATTCATTACGATTTTTAGAACAAATTAGATTATCTTTACCGTCAGTAGCTTGAAGCACGCTTGTTGCTTCATCTTGATTGGTCAAGGTGGCAAGGAAGAAACCTTCACCAGCTTGTGCGCACAAAGCTTTCGCTTCATTATATCCTCTAAGCTCATTAGACAAATATAAGGTACTTTTGTCGGTTGGTATTTGTGTGTTCCCAAAAGCGGTGACTTCAGGATCTGAAAACTACCCAAATTGATTACAATTTTACTTTGACCAAGGAATTAATAGCTAAAGTTTTCAACATTACCGGTACAAGGATCAAATACTCCATTGTTACAGTTGTTCACTCCATTACAATTTCCGTTTATGCTTCCAGGTGTGTTGGTATTTGAAAATCCAGGACCTGTAGGAACCGCAGGAATTCCTGGTATTCCAAATACACCAATAGAGCCCTCAGGACCTGTGGGACCCGGATTTCCTGTTGCTCCAATGATTCCTTGAGGCCCAGTTTGTCCCATTGGCCCCGTTGGCCCGATTAGCCCAGGCCGTCCTTGTGCTCCATTTTTTCCGTTAGCTCCATCTTTTCCACGAGATCCACTAATTCCAGGATCACCGCTTTGACCTGGAGTGCCTTGAGTACCGTCAATACCATTAAGGCCATTGGATCCTGGTTGACCTGGTAATCCAATCTTCCCCGAAATACCATCAGCACCAGGAGGCCCTTGTACTCCGTTGGATCCAGCAATTCCAGCATCTCCTTGCAATCCATCATTGCCCAAGTCACCCGTGGGGCCCTGAACTCCTTGTACTCCGTCAGAACCATCTTTGCCGTCCTTTCCATCTGAACCATCTTTACCAGGGGTACCAACGAGGCCAGGGAGGCCTGGAATACCTGACAGCCCATTTATTCCATGCGTATCAGGTGCTCCAGAGGAACCAGCAGCTCCTGGCGGCCCTTCCATTCCAATGATGCCAATTGTGCCTGGATTCCCGGGAGGTCCAAATGCTCCGGTTGCTCCAAATAAACCAACTGGTCCATTTACTCCAGTTGGTCCATTCAATCCATTCACTCCATTTGATCCCATTAATCCACTCCCACCACCAGCACCTGCTGGTCCAATTCCTCCAGTACCGCCAGGGTTACCTGGAGGCCCATAGCTTCCATCAACTCCGTGAGCTCCAGGAGCACCATTTGCTCCTCTTTTGCCTGGAAGGCCAGGTGCACCTCGCAAGCCAGGGTCACCAGGATTCCCATCAGGACCTGGTGCTCCGGGTTCTCCAGGGTTTCCTGGAAATCCAGGCAGACCTGGAGGACCAAGAGCTCCCAAGGCACCAGGAGGTCCAATGCCTCCAGGCATTCCTGGTCTACCTGGATACCCTGGGGGGCCTGGATGTCCTGCCGGGCATGAACACATTTGACGTGCATGCCTGTTATAAGATGGAACTGCTTCGGCGAGTTTGGAAATAATGGATTGTAGTTCTGTCTAAAAAATACAGACTTTTGAAAAATAAAATGGCTGAAAACGGATGAAACTCACCAAAACCGAGGCTGTTTCAAGTTTTCTATTCGAACACCAGCTTTCCCTCAATAACTCGCGTAAATTCTGCAGTGTTGAATTCGAATGCACTCCTAACACATCGTTATTTGTAAATTGGTCTGATGTACCCACAGAGAAAATGATCACCACAAAAGTGAGCCAGAGCATTGTTCTTGAACCTTCTAAGTCACCGACAGTTTGAGGACCACCTTTAAAAGCGACCTAAATACGAACCCAAACAAGTTAACCAAAACCACTTTCTCAAAACGACCTCATTTGTACTCCTAACATGCAGGCTGAACCCATATAAGATTGTGCAAGGTCCTGGTAGAAAGAACTTTTCACCACCAAACGGGAAAGTTTTTGGTGCTTAAAAAAACGTTCTCAGTCCTTGGCATAGAAGCGGCAATTGATACTCGTAGTATAAATCCATGGTTTTTGGAAGTATTTATGCAATTATTTATTGAAAAGTTTCTTCATTGTTTTTGCAATGTTTGGTTCACATCAGTTTGGTTGCAAAAGCATAGAGCATGACAGACCTGTGATGAAAATTAATTGTAAGCGTAATTAATTACATTTGAAATCAAAGTCATTGTAACTATAATTAATCACATTTCGACCATTGTAATTGACAATTTTCAATTACAAATTTCGATTACATTTTCACAAACAAAACAAGCTCTGGGATAAAACATATTTCAAATTTTCCCCATATTTCTAAAATTATTTAGTTTGTAAATTGAAACATCCAAAGTCAAAACTTTTTGGTCCTCTTTACAAACTTAAAATACTTACAAAGAAATTGGTTTTAGTTGTCTTTGAAGAAAAATATGATTGAAAATAATGCAATACCTTTTTGAAGGTAATTGAATTTTTTTAATGATTGCAGACTATCATTTTTTGATTGTTTGCAAATCTTACGTTTGCGTTTTAGAAAGGCTTGTAGATGAAGTACGACTGAATTGGTCTTTATTGATTTCCTCAGCAGGAGGTAATTTAACGGAATGATGGATGCATTGTGAAATTGTTCTCATAACAGCCTTAAGTCTTAAGGCACCAGAACTTGGGTCTTAACGGCAAGGGAATATTATTTTGTGGTGATAAGATTATTTTTGTTAGGTTACGCAAGATTGGAATAAGTATGTCTTGATTTCGATTTTAATTCAAGCCATCTAGTTTAAACTGAATCATAAATCTTTGCCAGCATTTCTGTGGAAAATTTGTGATGATGTTTATTCCTTCACTTTTGACCCTCCCTAATTGAGCTGGAGAACTCACTTTTGAGTTTTAAAGACATTTGAGACCAGTTTTGAGGTGGAGAGACAATGCCTCACCTGAAAATGAGTTCTGTTAATTAGGTCACGGCCCGAAAATTGATATCACCTTAAAAATGCTTAAAAACATTTTCTGAATTTTCTTTTCACCTATGACTAAAGTGGTTTCAGGGTTGTTTGCACTCGAAATATTAACGTAATCTTTTGAGCTCTTGTTGTAATTTGGGATAACATAAGTCTGATTGTGCCCTTCGAGAACTGTGTTCGAAAATAGCCATTCAAAATTGAATGGTAAAATAGATTTCATCAACATTTTGATCAATTATCGAGCTACGTGTGCCTAACAATTATCCTGGAGAAAATTTTCAGAAATTTGTTTTTAAGCCTGTTTTAAATGACTTAATATCAATTTTTGGCCCATGACCCAACTAACAGAATTCACTGTCGTATGCAACATTTTCTCTTCATTTCAAAACTTGTCTCAAATGTCTTTGGAACTCATAAATTACTTTTCAAGCTCAATTAAACGCTGTAAATTCAATTTTGGTGGAATATGAAATTTGAGAAGCTCTGATCTGATTCCCTGTTGTAATGAAATTCCGAGCAACTCCTGGTTTTGGAGTACTTCCTAACAGTTTCCAAATTCGGAGAAAGTACAACCTAGAACCAAAACGTCAAATTTGGAGCAATCCCTTCGCGTGACTAATTTGTTTGGCCTCATTCCTACCTTGTAAGGGGTTTCGACTGTGAAGCAATAGCACAGAGGATGCTTAAGTGAGCGTTTTGAATCATACCGTTAGTGATAAAACAGAGCCTTTGGCAGGGCTGAGTTGCTCGTCCCAATGAAGGACTTAACACTAATCAAACAATAATTTCAAGGTGCTTATTTGTTCAGTGGGTTCCCATGGCTTAATTTAATATTTCAAAATGTTTCCTATAGAGAGAGTTGATATGGTTTTCTTTGCTTCTTTTTGGTAATGCATGATTTTATGTGACTCTTTTTCAAGTCCCTTCTTTGCTGATTGAGGGCTTCTAGATTACAAAGTGATTTGGACTGAAAAACCATTGACGTCATTCTCCGTTTTCTTCCTCTTGCTTGTCTTCACAAAACAGAGACATCGTTAGAGAACAAGGGTTTCTCAAACAGATCATGGTTTTACAATGGAAAAGCGCCTTGTTCGCCAAATAAACGTTTCACCTGGTTTTAAGGCTTGTCGGATATCTAATATTTTCTTCTTTTTCATGGTCAAAAGCATTTAAAGAACAAATGCGCAAGGTATGCATCAATTTTTCTTCAAGAGAAATATGTGCTTTGAAAATACAAGTATCAGACGGAGAAATTTTTTTCAACAGTATTTTAGTTCTGAGTTTGAGTCTGAGGTAGTGCGAACAGAAAAGAACCGGTCCAGTCACATATTGTGTTAGTACAATTTAGAGGTTGTCAAAGGTTTAGTTGGCAAAATGAATGTAACCGTGCTGCAAGTAATCTTCTTGCTTTGCGTGAAACTTGTAAAAGCACGCGGTGTGCACGATTCATTGGACTTAATTCAAGAAAATGTCTTAGACCAGGATTGGTATTGTCATGCAAATAGCATTAACAAGCGAGTCGAAGAGGCAATTGACCGAAACATATTGGTAAGGATCATAAAGCAGTATCTTTTTTCTTGTTCATTTCAACTGATGTCTTTTAGGATTCCATCAAAGAACTCATCAATACAACTCTTAGACATCGGAGACAATCAAATCGGGAATCCCGACAATTTTGCAGATGTCCTCCTGGGCTCATGGGATATCCAGGCATTCCAGGTGTTCCAGGAACTGTTGGACCCCCAGGTCTCGATGGATTACCGGGGGCAATGGGAAAACAAGGAAGACCAGGTCCTGACGGAGGTCCTGGTACCCCAGGCAAAGGAGGAACGAATGGAATCCCTGGTCCAGTTGGTCAACCAGGATTGCCCGGTCTCCCAGGGTCTGAGGGTGCACCAGGGGTGGGTGGAAGTGCAGGCCCACAAGGGACGCAGGGTAGTGACGGAATAGTAGGGAACATTGGGTCAATTGGCTTTCCAGGAAGAATTGGACTGCATGGATCAACTGGAATGAATGGTATCCCTGGAGCAATTGGTGATCCAGGAATAATGGGACCACCAGGTCCAAATGGAGTTATTGGGCCACCAGGAAAGAATGGACCTTATGGAACGCCTGGAGTTAGTGGATCATTTGGACAACCTGGGGTAGTTGGTCTCTCGGGTAATCCAGGACTGGCTGGAGCCAATGGTGCCCCTGGTAATATTGGAACACCAGGGGCCCCCGGCCTTCCAGGCGTGAATGGATCCCCCGGCAAAGATGGAGTAGATGGAATACAGGGTTTGGCTGGTGTCAAGGGAGTAGCGGGAGAACCTGGATCTGCTGGACGTGTAGGTGTCCCTGGACTATCTGGATCACCTGGGCCACGGGGTACTCCTGGAACATTTGGCCTTCCAGGCGAAAACGCTCCAGCTGGAGTTAGTGGCATACCTGGCATACCTGGTACATTTGGTTCACCAGGACGGAATGGTGTTCCTGGTGTTGATGGCTCCCCTGGAACTGAGGGCAGAAATGGCATTGATGGCTTAGATGGGAACCAGGGAATAAGTGGTCCCATAGGAGAACTAGGACAAGTGGGCTCCACTGGTCCAGAGGGGGCACTTGGAGCACCAGGAATTACCGGACCTTATGGTGCTCGAGGGCCACATGGACCAAATGGCACTGATGGAATATTCACGCTTATTATTCCTCCTAACGTGCCTCCTTGTTCAGACACAATTTTTAGTAAGAAAACATTGCAATTGTTAAGAGCTCGGTGAGATTGGTTTTCAGAACCATTTTTTATTATTTACAGACTCTGAACCAAGTTTCGAAAATACGCGATTTGAATTTCGGACCAAATATCTATATTATTCAACTAATCCCGTCACAAAAGCAGAAGCAGCAGCAGCATGTGGGGGTGATGATCCATTTTTTACTCCATTCAACTTATTGACCCTAAGGTCAGCAGAAGACTACTCAAACCTGGAGCAGGTTTTGTTGGATGACCAAGGGAGTAAGTACATCTTCATCAGGGTACTTAGAGTATTTTGATGGCACCTTAGGCGTCTTGACATAACCTCCCAAAGGAAAAATTGTTACCATTTTTCTCAGACATTGCCAAAATTAGTTAAGATCAAATAGTTGCTCCATTAATTTGCGAAAAAGCCAATAATGTGTGCCATAATTTACAAGCACTCAGATGGCTTTAATACATGGAGGCAAACGTAGACTAGAATCAAACAACAATTAATGTGCATCAAATGACCAGAATTTCTCAAGATCATTGGCGTTTAAAGAAGCTAATCAATATACTGTAGGTTTGCAGGAGAAGACAGAATTTTATTCCCATCTGAGGCCTTTCTTCAAGAGCATTTACATAGGGTCTCAGGTGACACAATTTTGCTTTGCTTTGAAGGATGGCAAAGAGATCTTCAAATAATATACTTGCAAGCTTCCAGCCGTTTTCATACAAAATATGATTTGATAGATTTGAAAGAACTAGGAACAGGCATCTCGCAAAGGCCAATCATTTCAGCAATTTAATTTGCTCCTTTAAACTTGTGTGTATGTATTGAATTAGAGCGAAAATAGCGTTCGTTCAATTGTATGAATTTCTCCCCAATTAAAAATTGAGTAATCAAATAAGTCAGTTAACAATATCGATGGAGTTCACAAAGATCCAAAAGGGCAAGGAGAAGCTGTTTTTTACCAAGGCTCTCTTTTGTGACAGAAAATCCCCAAAAATAGGATCAGCAGCCAAAGTGTAGACGTTGTAAGACTTTCATAAACAACATAATTTTTGTTTTTTTCAAAATCACCAAGAAGTTGAACAGAAGTTCTTTTTCACACTTTCCTGTGGAACCCTTGGGCATGAATGAGCAACTAACATTGATAAGAGGATTGGGACAGTTGGCACAATTCCATATATCAATTACGTCCTTCATGAAAAATCTAGATATTATGAAATCTAGGCTTATTGAACTATTTTCCCGAAAAGAGTCTCTCAAAAATTCAAAAGCTTCCTTGTTCATCCTAAGCGCAAGAAATAAATAGTTAAAAGAAAGTTTATAAATTCACTCTAATATTGGCACTAAAATGTCATGCTCAATTTTAATTTGGCCCTGTTTTGAGTTGGCTCTGTTTTGAAATGGCGTCATTTTGACTGGCCCTATTTTGTACCCACTCTCTTTTGATCCGCACTATTATCATATAGTGCCAGAAAAAATGTCCCGAAATCAGCCTTGGAACGTCAAAGTGGCACTTTAATGATAAAAATGATGGACGGCCCCTGTAGCTTCATTTGCAAAAATGATGAACCTTCGGAGATGTTATTATTGGTCTCAATCAAACTTTATGGGTGAAAAACCCTCATTACTTATATAATAACCTTCTGAATAAGGTTTGCTATGTTTTGAGTTCGTTCTTTTAGTTTGCATTTTCAAGTCCTTATCTCTGTTTTTACACTTCCTATAAAACGGATACCTTCAACTACACTATACTCAATCATAAACCTGATGTCTTCTGAGTTTAACAATAATCAACAATAATATCTGATACTTCACGAAAAAAGGTTCAGCAATAGGTTCAGTTCAATATCTTCTTAATCGGAAATAATCGGGAAGTTTTTAAGGCATATACCTTTATCAAATCCTTTTAAACTGGAAAAAGAACAAAGCAACAGCTATACCCACAATGAAAAGATTTCTGCTACATTCAGTATTTTAAGTTGCAAAAAATAAGTGGAAATTGGGCTCACCAAATTCTTTGACACGTTTTGGGAATGGAAGAAAAGAATTCATTGGAAAACATCAATTTCATCAGAAACTCAACATGGATTAACCAGCTTTAAATCCAGTTCAAACTATGAAGTGTGCATAAAAGTTGAGAAATCTACTTCCCCAAAACTTAACAAATATCCATTTCAGCTGACCTTAAAATATTGTTAAAACAAATATCCATTTAAAAAGATGAAACAAGGAAGCAATGTTGATAATATAAACCTAATGTAATTAAACAGTATAGTGTTAAATTAAGTCAAGGCAGCAGTAGTGTTTTTTGTGTGAAATAAGATCAATCTTGATAAAGAGGTTCCTTCCATTAGGTGTAATTTCTGGCTCATGGTTGGGAATTCGTCGAGAAGATCCATCGGATACCACTGCTTGTTCAAATACAGATTGCGATGAAGTTTTGGTGTGGGACAACTTAAATGGATATTATATTCATTCTGCTGGCATTGGATTTGGCATCAATTTTGGGACAGAATTGTGTGGCCAGCTTAATTGTAAGTACCGGTACCGAAAGAGTTTCATATCCCTTGCTTCGATTAGGATCATAACTATTTACAGAATATCATTAGGCCAAGTTGGAGATTTTCTAACTTTTCATTTAAATAACCCAATTTTGTTATTAGCTAGTTGCTAATAATGATTATTATGAATACTACTTATGAATATTATTATTATTATGAATATATAAATATATTATGAATAATGATTTAGAACAAGGCATTAAAATGTCTTTCACCTTTGAAAGTGAAGTGACCCGAGCCCCGGAGCCAGAGCACATTTAAAACGGGTAAAACATGGTTTTGACCTGGACTTTCATTTTATAACAAGCCTGTTTCCAATTATTGCTTGTAGCTGTCACGTTTGTTATATGCATGTTGGTAAATTACCCTGAGCCAAAGATTTCCCAATCAACAATTTGTGGTATCTCAAGTTAATTTTCCAGTCCCACAATTTATTTCCTACAATTAAAGAGAAAGAACAGCTCTGCGATCTATCGTTCTGAATAAAAAGTGACAAGCAGGTCCCTGCAGCATTACTAATGATCCGCAAAAAATAGGGACCGGTCTTTCAAAAAAGTGTTTACTTTTGTTTAATTTTGAAGCGGAAGTTTTGGTTGCATTGTTTTTGCATGAATTGAAAAAAAATCAATGACCTCGGTGATATTGCAAAAAAACACAGCAAATTGTACAGTCTTTACAATGGGGAACAAATAAAGGTTGTTCAAGTGAGCGTTTTAAATCATACCACCAGCGGCAAAACAGGGCCGTTGCCTGTGCTGCATTGATCAGCCCATTTTGGGGTATCCAAAACTTTTCTCATTTAAACGCCCATTTGATGATTCCTTGCTACCTATCGATATTTCACGTAAAGCTGCTTTGGATGAAATTGGGCCAATGACACGCAAAATTTATTTTAAGGGCGATTTAATTCAAAGCAATTAAGCAAGCCTAATGTTTTGCAAAAAAGAGGGCTTAACATTGATCCAAACAATAATTTAAAGATGTTGATCTGGTCAGTGGATTCCAAAAAATCATATCAATATTTCAAAATGTTGCCCATACAGAGAAATGAAATAGTTTATATTGTTTCTTTCTGGTAATATATGATTTCTTATGTATCATTTTCTAACAAATAAAATGAGCATATTATCAACCAGGTGTAAGCAGAGGTATCAAGGCGTAAAATATAAATACGCTCCAAAGACTTAGGATCATTGAATGGACGCTTAGATGAAAAAAAAAGCTTTGATTCGCCAAAATTGGCTGAGCAACGTAGCACAGCCAACGGCCCTGTTTTGCCGTTAGCGGTAAGATTTAAAACACTCACTTAAAGCAACCTTTATATATCCCCATTATTTTAGATTGGAATCGGTAAAATAAGAAACTTAAGACCAAATCCGCTAAGTGAGGAGTAAAACTGTTTGGAGATGTATTTTTGTACTATTTTTTACTACTCTTCATTTACGAGTTCCGTTTGAAATCCTAGACATTTCAATATTTTCTTTTCTAAAATTCATTGATTGCTTACTCACAACCTTTTAGAGGACGGGAAAAAATGGAATTTTTGTGTTGTGGCCCCTCTTGGACACACTTTTGGGATAAAGGCGAGTAGAAGACGGAAAATAGAGATCAGAGGCTAGAGGCTAGTTTTTTAAGCGAAAAGATCGATCTCAAGATCGAACTTACAGTACTAAAGTACGATCTTAAGATCGATCTTTGTGTCTTAAAAAACTAGCCTTAGTTTTTTAGACGCAAAAGATCGATCTCAAGATCGTGCTTTAGTACTCTAAGTCCGATCTTGAGATCGATCTTTGCGTCTAAAAAACTAGCCTAAGAAATAAAGTGTTTTGTAATGAAGCCGAGAAGAGGCAAAAAATTGGTAATATTAATATTCTTCGCCATTTATCACTACCTTTGGTATAACCATAATTTTACATTCTTTATATTGACAGAAACTCGTTCGAATAAATATATGGTGGAACGAATGTCTCCAGAATAGTTTCTGTCGACCTTACGGGTTAACAAATAGCATGAAAAAAAAAATGTCAAACTAAGGAGAAAAATCTTGTATCTTTTAGATCAAGCAAATACCATCGAGGGAGTATCATGCGAGGAGACATCTCGATTCATTTGCGAAAGAGATAAACCGTCTGATTGTCACCTATAAAATCATTGATGTTACCCTTCGCCAATCACGAGAAAGTTGAAACTAATTGAATGGATAATAGAAAAGAGGTACCTGTACTTTTGTGTACCTTTGTCTATACTTGAAATGTCAGTTGCCATCGTGAGTGAAAATCGTGAAATGTTTGCAAGTTCTGTTGTATTTTCCTTTTCTCTATATCCGTCAATATTGAAATGAACTCTTTAAATATAAATCGTATTAACTTAAGCATTTCGCTTCATGAGTTAAGGTCACGCGCGTCTTAACCTGTTTACATATAAATCGTGTTAACTTAAACATTTTGATTTATGAGTTAAAATCACAAACAGGTTCAACACCGTTCTTTCCAATAAAATGTTTCTTGAACGAGAAAGACAATAACATTCGACTTTTCTAACTAAACTTTTGGAAGAAACGAGTATATTTCAAAAGAGAAAAATTTCCCTTGATGACATCTGTAACAACTTAGGATCCTTTGTACCAGAACTGAGGTGAGTTTTTTAAACGCTCTACCTCGGAGGTAACTACGATATAGCGTAACTTTATGGAATAGCGGTGCTGCTGTGTTCAAATTAGTTAGTACGTTGACAAATTTACCGTCGGACTGTAAAAGTTACTTCGTTAGTACGAGCCAGTGCAAAACGATTTTCGTGAAGAAACCTCTTTATTTTCAAGCAGAGTTCGGCCTTATCCAGTTTATTTTCGCGGAACTTTCCTTTAAATATCTCTCAAATCTACTTTTCATACCAGAAAAGCGAGATATGTTAATGATATTGAATAATGATAATGGTAATGGTAATGATAATGATTATCATATGATATGATACGTTTATTTCAGATGGAATCTTTGAACTTAGCTCAAGGAAATATACTCCACAAGTGATTTTTTGAAGTATGCATGTTCAACTCCTTTAGGTTGTTATAGAGGTCGCTGCAGTAAAACAAACACCTTCCCTTTAAATTTCCCGCCTCAACATTTGGTTGTACCGTAGATGTCGACTTTGCTCGACCAAAAACCTCCAACTTAGAAGATAACTAACTCGGAATGACCAATTCTTTAAAAAACTCAACTTACAGTTGACCTTTATTCTCATGTAGCTCCTTGATACGAAGTTACAAGGTAACTATTTATGTACTAGCTACTTCGTAAATCTTTAAAAAACTCACCTCTAAAGTGGTTAGTCAAGGTAACAAATATGTTTGGAAATTTGCACAAGAAAAATCAAATGAAAAATTGCGAGATGGCGAAATCATTTGCCTTTGAGTGGATTTTATATCAAATTTCCTAAAATTGTTTTTGAAAACTATATGTGTGTTTTCTTTCGATATTTGACATATCATGAGGGTTCAGTAATTTTACAGAAATATTGAGTTTGATAAAGGTGAAGGTTGAAACCAAATACTCTGCAAGTACATGCCAAAGATGGGTTAAATACTCTTTTCGTGTGGATGTCAAGTAGTGATCCGAGTCTAAAACTTCTTTAAAGCTTTGGCTACTGAAGTTTGGGTCGATCGGGATGTTAAAAAGGACTTTGCTTCTCCAAAAGTGGGATGGTATCAGAGTGATAAGGTCAGGAGAAGTAGGCTCAAAAATTCTGTCAAAGAGAGGAAATCGGATTCTACCAAAGGTTGTGCTAACCTTCACCGTCGACACTCTGTTCACAATGCATGTCGTAGCCAGGTCTCTAAGGTCTCGAGGTGAGAAAATGTACTATGGCATTGTTTGCAGAAAAGGGGATTCCAATGTAGCTTTTCAGAAATTTTGTGAAAGTTGCGTTGGTTGCGTCCCATGCGTTTTTTTTAATATTGAGCAAGAAATCCAGATCGGTAAGGCGTTTTCGTATAGAGGTAGTTCATACGATTGAAAATTTTTAAGGACTGTATCAAAAGGTAGATATCGAATGTTCAATGATGTGAACAGAAAGCCAAGTCTTGCTCTCGCTTTCAGGTTGATTTGTCGAATATGAGTGGAAGAGCCAAGTTGTGAAGTGAATGTGACTCCCAGGTAACAAAATTGATTCACACCTTCAATGGGATCGCCTTTGAAAACAAAATTGCAATCTGGCAGCTAATGATGGATCGAAAGGGCTCATAACCGAAACCGAAACCGAAAGCAGCAGGCTACAAAATTGTATACATGAAAAATCCACCTTAAAGATTAAAATTCTCATGTGTTCGATGTTGGGTGGTCGCAAATTTTTAAAAATCGGGAAACTTAAATTTCAGAGGTTTTTGGACAAACTTTTTTTCGATTTTGTTGTCAAACTCCATCCTTTATAGTGCATGTCTGCTTTCAGCTTCGGTAGGCATAACCGAAACCGAAACCGAGACTGAAATTTCGCCCGAAAGCGCTTTCGGTCCATCACTATTGGCAGCCTCCCCTTGTGTAAAACTAAAATTTTTGGCATGGTAACGCTCACCTCCAGGCCATTGTTGTCGCAGTATTTTTCAAGGTCATCTAAGGCATGGTGGAGGTCAACCTCGGAGTTTCCAAATCGACATAAGTCGTCAGCGTACATTAAGGACTTTATAATCTTGTGGTCAAGTGAAATTCCCTGATGTGAAAGCTTGGTAGGTAGGTCAAGAACAAAGAGGTTAAATAGGAGAGGAGAGCATGGTTCTCCTTGAAGGACTCCATTCGTCGATGTGAAACTTAGAGAAACTCTCCGACCAGATTTTATAGAAAGCCGGGTTTCTTGTAAAATGTTGAAAAAGGTTAAGGCAAGTTGACGAGGGATTCCAATCTGTAAAAGTTTCGTGAAGAGTTTTCCTCTATCAATCGTGTCAAAGGCATAGATCATTTATTAATCACTAGATGACGTGCAAGCTTTAGTCAGGCCGATTTCGCAAGCGTTTACTTTAAGAGTTCCGTTGGAAATCCTAAACATTCCAATATTTTTTCCCCTAACTTTTAAGGTTGTTGTCTTACACTCCTTATTGAGGATTTGATAAAAATGAAATAATTACCGTGATAAAAAAGCATGTCGAACTAAGGAGGATAATCGGACTCTTTCGGATCAAACAGATTATATCAAGGGATCATTATGCGACGCAACATCTCGTTACATGTGCGAAAGAGATAAACCGTTTGATTGTCACCTTTAAAACAATCATGTTAGCTTTCGCTTTAGTGGCTTCTCTTCGAGTGTAAATTTCGTGGTTTTTCGTCTGTGGTATTTGATTACGTCGTGTCGAGTGTCAGCAACGAGAGGGCGTGGTTAGTTTGAATCGCATCAATTTGTGGTTTACACCCCTAATGGGGGATGTGAACTACAATATTCTGAGCATGTCCTCAACTTAAACTGCAGCAACTGGGAAAGATGGTCTAGCGCAGTTGATTAACGCGCGACCAAGCTGAGCTCGGGTTCATGAGTTCGAACCCAGGTCTTCCCCACTCTACTCCGTCTAGTGGATATTCGCCTCGAATGGCGGCCCTGCAGAAAACCCTAAGTGACCCTCAAGTATTGAAAAATGTACTTTTTTAATGTCAACCATGATGACTGTTTATCAAAATGTATCCAATGAGTAGTCAAACTCGCAATAAAGATTATAATGAAAAAGCGAACATGACTCATTCACTTGGCGAGGGTTTAGATTCACCATGAATTTATGCTTTGGTGACACAAATTAGAGATTTCTTGGGCTCTCTCACGGATCACAAGGATATCTCACTTAAGAGAGATTGACATAGTCTGTAAGGGATAACTTGAAACTCTCCACGAATGAGATCCTCAAAATTTGCCAAATGGGAAGAACAAAGACCTCTTGTGGAATCAAGATCCAGACAACTTTGCCCCAAAAGCGGCAGATTTGCGCGAAAGCGCAAAATATGGAAGCACTTGCTGAATACTTCTTCAAAAAATTGCATTCTCTAAATTGGAGTCAATTGTTTTTTTAGTTTGGTCAATTATTTTCCGATTTTTGATCAATTTCTAGATTATCTTTTTGGCCAAGAAAATCAAGTTTAAATCCGCGCCCTAATCATCGCAATTACTGCCTGGCGTGGGCACTTCGAGCTGTTGGGTTTCCTCGAACATTGCGAGTCTTCGTAAGCCTAGAACAAATGCAATATGTTAGGCATTCTTTCAATATACTGATGTTGACCTCAGCAGTTCTTCTACTGTGGACCAAGAAATCTAAACGTCCAACATGTACTTCGTATTACAATACTACGATAAACAGGTAACCAAAGAAACGAACAAAAAAGTGCCCTGAGTCAAGGAAATCGTAAGACATGAAAAAATTGATCGTCCTTTTGGACGATTGTAGGTGCAAATGTTCGGTCGGAAGAGCGCCCTATGCTCTACGCTTCAAATTACTCTAACTGCCACAAATTTCAGTCGATCAAGTTGAAATTTAGCATGTGAGCTTTGCATTACCAATCAAACACTTGATAAGATTTTTCTCTGTGTAACACATAATTCGAAAAATGGCTTTTGCCGGTAGCCGAGGCATCCAGGTGTTTAGTGATCCTTGCCTGAGTGGATGTAGTTTTAGTATAACTGTTATCTTGGGCATCGTCGAGTGACTGCTCTACAACAAACGGGACGCAAGAGTGGCCAAAGGAGAAATTCTGGCAAGGATAAAAATGAGAAACAGTGTGATGCAACATTTTTTTTTTTTAGCTCCTTGTTTTTGCCACGTTTGAAGAGAAGACGAAATTGTCGTCATGGTGAGAGCAAGAATCAGAAAATGTTTTGGCAACTTTCATGTACTTTTTTTTCCCTTCACCATTGGGCATAGAGGAACAAGTTACTGGTTTTATTATGCAATCACTTATATGTTCTGCTTCCGAAACATGAAAGCCATCAAGTATATAAAAAGCAAAAACAAACAAACAGAGAGGATAACTAAGATCAAATAAGAATGAAGCGTCTTTAGGTGCACGAGAATTTCGTCTCTCACAAATGAGCAAACCTCGCCCAGCCCAACATTTCTGCTGAAAAGGAAGGACTCATTCCAATCTCGCTTCTTGCTGAGCGGATTAGAAACCAAACAAACGTTCTGAAAGAGGAATGGTTCATATTTACTCTTCCAATTTCCTCACTTGTTAACAATAATATGAGAATTTTGATATCTTAAAGTAGGAAACGAAATCATATTTAAATTTTGGCATATGATACATATTTCGGACAGTTCTTGTTTAAGGTGGAAACATATTTTATTGTATAACAATTCGGCTAACAAAAATCATCAGCGATAACCTGGATCTAGTATAAAATCAACTCAAAGGCTGACCACAATGCAACTTGTACAACCCAATAATTTTCCAATGCTGAAGCTCCCACATTATATCACAGCAGATCATTTCTTGTCCAGCTTTTTGCATACCTCGCATACGAGTAGTATTTAGTGCTTTTGCCCAATTATAACCTCATCAAAAATAAAACCTTGCCTTGTTTCATATTCTCAATTCTGGAACTACTTACACACCCAAAGTACATCCATTCAACTTGTTTTTATTTGTGCCTCTTTTGGAAAAGAAAAGTTGAGTAGGTCATATGGCCAAACTGCAGGACTGAGGGAAAGTGGATTAAGTCTTGACTTGAAATCTATTTCAATACTTTGGGCCCTCGAAAATTGGAAACATACCATATCCCATGCACTAATTTCTCCAACAAACTGGAAATATGAAACAACCAGCAATTTGCAAGAAAAACTTCGATCGTAACTTTTATGTTGGATCAGATATAAACTCGCAAAAAGGCTTCTTCTTTTATTTTAATTTTAAGCACGGAATGTTAGACATTTCTTCGCAAAATTGAAAAATATAATGAAATAACACTTTTTTCGGTAGGTAATATCTTCATGGGCCCACGTTAAATTGAAACCAGTTTAAGTGAGACTTTCGAGAGCGCGTCTAAGCTCAGAGAAAATATGTGGATTGCCATTTACTTTTAAAGAGCAGCCATGATTGATGTCCGGTATGCTAGGATTCTACTTGGTTTGGCTATTCTTGTATCAAGTTCGTCAGTGAAATTTTCTGTCTCTTCTTCGAAATATTCTCCAAATCAAGAGCTCTGGAAAGAACAAAGGCCAAAGCTTTTGAAGGAACTTCGGGCCTTGTTGATAGAGGACGCTCAAGACAAAACCAATAGAAGAGAGAAAATTCTGGTGAGATATTCCATTGGTAGATAAAAAATTATGTGTCTGCAATTTTGGTCTGCTCTTCTTGTCTCAGGCTGAGCTCAAGTCTGTGATTTCAAAGTTGGCTGCTCACCGCCCTGAATCATATCGAGAACCACGACAAACTTGTGAATGTCCAGCTGGACCTCCGGGACCTCACGGATACCCAGGGAGACATGGTTTCCCAGGATTGCCTGGTCCTCCTGGCGTCACTGGGGCACTTGGTCATCCAGGTTTTCCAGGCCCTCCTGGATCTTCCGGTAGACCTGGAATCCCAGGTCACGACGGAAAACCTGGAGCACCTGGACAAGTAGGATCGCCTGGCCTTCCCGGTCAAAATGGTACTCCCGGGACTCATGGAGCTCATGGCGTTGAAGGTACCCATGGCTCTTCAGGACTTGCTGGATCAACAGGAGGCATTGGACCTAGTGGTCAAGTTGGAGGTAGTGGACTTATGGGATCAAATGGAGCAAATGGACTTAATGGGCCAGCAGGAGTGCAAGGTGCAACAGGCATATTCGGTGCTACTGGAGCATTTGGATCTCCTGGAAGTCCCGGAGTTATTGGTGTTGTCGGTGCAGATGGAAGCCCAGGGGCTCCAGGCACTGCTGGCACACCTGGAACCCATGGAACCCACGGCTTGACCGGAATTCCAGGCTTACCAGGTCTTGTTGGAACCCCTGGAAGGAATGGTCAGGATGGGCAAGATGGATCAGATGGTGTTATGGGGGTTCAGGGAGTCCAAGGTTCCATGGGTGACTTTGGAAATCCTGGGCTGCAAGGCGACATCGGAACAATGGGATTGAATGGAGTACCAGGGGCACCAGGCGGTGATGGACTTTCAGGACAAACTGGTTTATCAGGCCAACCTGGTCTGAATGGATTAAACGGCCTAGATGGCACTTCAGGATTACCGGGAGAAGCTGGTGAGCCAGGAAGCTCTGGATCTTTTGGACAGGATGGCACAGACGGGAGAAATGGAGCGCAAGGACCACCAGGAGAAATTGGACCTGCTGGACCCATGGGAAAAATTGGTTCACAAGGTCCCCTTGGTCCAACCGGACCAACTGGTATTTTAGGTCCCACAGGCCCACCTGGTATTCCCGGTGTGCCAGGAATTCCAGCACCTGTTCCTTCTGGTGGATCCTCAAGTGAACCCTCAATCAATGGAAATTGCAATGGAGAAAACAATTGCAACACAATTGTGACAACAACACCAGATCCTTGCATAGGTAAGAATGGGATGGGGATTTGTTTTGGTGGTTAACAGTTTTGGATTTGTTTATCGTAATATGCACAAAAAATGGCTAAATAAGATGACTCTTTTTAACACTAATGTGTGGGTAGAAAGCATGGGGTTTCAATTGAGCTTGGTGGAGCAAATAAAAAATGAGTTGAATTCTTGAAAAGATAAAAATATTTTCTTCTATTTTTTAATATTCAAAATGTTTGTGGCGTTTATCAAACCATTTCTATTTGAATGCGTTTTATTTACATGGTTCTTGGATTTCTTAAAAATATGAAGTATAAAATGTCATTTTGTAGAGGACTACACTTAAGCGTATAGTATTCAAAAGTATTCGAAGTGTTTTGAATAGGGGTGGGGTGTATTGCCCTACCTACATATAATAGGATGTATGCTAACGCAAGGAATAATGGAAAAAGTTTTTTTGTTACGGCAGAGTCCTTAAAGCACTCACAATGAATTTTTAGCAAGTCGAGCAAGTGCACGTGGTTCTGGTTAACCAATAGATTCCATTTGGTACAATTGCTTCTATGTCTTTTGCTCTGGCACTGGCATTTATGTGAAAACTTGATTTATAGTGAATTTATTTTATTTAGTAACAACGAATCTTCTTTGCTTTTCAGCCCCCACTGTTTCATTTGACAGCACCACAACAGACGCACCCACAAGCACATTGTTTCTATCAGTAACATCCACTACATTTGATGATGCTAAGGCTCAGTGTGATGGAGAGGGAGAAGGCTTCTTTTTGGCCACGTTAACCACTCAAGATGAAGCAGATAGTGTATTTGATGCCGCCAATGGTAAGTTTCGTATTCTCATTCATCCTTTCCTTGGCATTCTAAATTTGAATGAAAGTTGAATTGGACAAAAGCAATGAGGCTAGTGATAACTTTTCTTCTTCGGGTTTGCGTAGGTTATTGAGGAACACAAAATGATGACAAGGGACAATTTTCAATTAATTTCATTCTGTATACCCCAAAAAATGCAGATATGACATTATGACAACAGGAAAAAGTTTTTCATATTTGAATGCTAACTTAATCCAACTTCAAAAAACATATCTTACAAATTTCTTACGCAAAAACACCTTTTTTCACCTTGAAACCATTCAAGATCTTTTTTGCAACAGTGAACCCTACATTATTGTTATTGAACGTAACTCCAAAAATGCCCAATGATATCATATTTCAATGGTAGCTTGCTTTCCACCCTGTGTGAGCACACAAAGATACGGTAGTGTTAAGTACAGTTCTATATCATGAAATTTATTGCAGAGGTTGAAAAATCTTCCAGTTCCTAAAATCTGTGAGAACAAGACTAGATCTAGAATTGATCTTAGTTTTCGCTTCAACATACGTAATTAAGAAATTAATACAAAACTGAAAAAAGAAACCTCAAGGTAGGCGAAAGGTATCGGAAATTTGATTTTTTTTGTGATTAAAAAGCCCACTCAACAAAACCAATCAACTGAAAATAAAAGACATTGACATTGAATGCTTAAAGAAACAAAAAATCAGCCTTCACAGCTAAATTAAAATTAATCAAAAATAAAAGAAGTTGGCAAACTTTACAGTACACATACATGATTCTTGTGTAGAATTAAACAAGTCTTTGGCTAACTGAATCAGAGACAAAACCAAAATGTCAGATATTTTTATGGTATACCAAGAAGCACTGATTTTTTGGAGTGGGAGGCTAACACTCAGAATCAATACTTCCTGTAGGATTAATTTAATGGGAGAATGCTGAAGGTTACTTCAAGTGAGCGTTTTAAATCTTACCGTTAGCGACAAAACAGGGCCGTTGGCTGTGCTGAGTGCCCAGCCCAATTTGGCGATTCAAAGTTTTTTTCCATCTTAGCGTCTATTCATTGATTTTAAGACCTCGGAAGCGATCGATATATCACGTAAAGATGCCTAGGCTGGATTTGGGTCAATAATACCAAGACAAGGTCTTGTTTACAGAAAAACGTAATTGCCTGGATTCTTTTCGTTAGCCTCCCTGTCCAGTAAAATTCAGTGGTTCTTGGGTATTCCAAACTCAAGTCAAATTAACAATCATTATATACTCTTTGGTGATCAACAATCCTTGAACAGCAACACTTTCTGTGCCAAGGCTCAAAGACCATCAATCTCTTTAACTTGATTTTGGCATACCTTACATTTTCTCTTATGTTTCTTAACATGCTACCCAATAGTGGAGGAGGATCTTATTGTTCATTTTTTGACTGAAGATGGCATTCTGGGGACAAGCAAAGAACTTTGTAGATTTTATTTCGTTTTTACCTAAATGAACCTCTAGGGAATCTTCATAACATTTAATTTGCACTTTTTAGTCTATTACTTGCACGAAAAGTGCACCCCATTGATTTCCGTCCATATCCAAGAAGCACTGGAATCATGGAGTGGGAGGCTAGCAATGAGATTAATGATTTCCAGTAAGAACAACTTAATTACGTTCTTCTGCAAATGAGACCTTGCATATGTTGGCAAAAATACGCATTTCAATTTTCAGCTCAATCGAGCGTCGGAGACAAAAGTTATGCTCACTCAAAGCTCAGTGCAAATCCTACCTACAATGAATGAACTAGCCATTTTGTGGTAATCGTTATACCACAAAAGGGCGAGTTCATTCATTCTATGCTCTTTTCAGTACATAAGTTTGAGAAGGCATAACTTTTCACTCCGGCATTCGATTGGGCATAAATTTGAAATACTTGTTCTTCTCAATGCAAGCAAGGTCTTATTTGCCGAAGAACGCAAATGGTTCGTTTATGCTGGAAATAATAAATCTCATTGCCAGCCTCCCACTCCATGATTTCCGTGTTTCTTGCCATATCCTATTTTTGACCAAGTTCATGCCTCTTTGTGCTTGAGGCAGCTTATTTACATATAAGTGGATATTTTCGTGGCTTTTCCACTTCACCGCATAACTGCTTAACACTATGATCCAACCAATAATGTTCAATGTCGGTTGACATTCTCAAACCAGATTGGCCGAAGAATGAGGAAAAGCGGTCATGCAGATAAGAGGAAAAGCCACCAAAATATCAGCTATAGTATTTAAATCGTTGTACACGGCACGATTGCTTGTCGTACTTTATACAACAATAGCTCGTTGTACACGACACACTTTAAACCAGTGATGGCATATGAAAAAAAGCCATTTTCTGCCACCTGGCAGAAATTGGTGGCAGAAAATGGCTTTTATTCATGCGAAAAAAGTGGCAGAAAATGGCAGAAAGTGGCAGAAAATGTCAGAAATTAATTTTTCTAGAAACTCATGTAAATCAATAAATTCAATAATTGAAGGGATAAAATTTGGCGCTTTTGGTCTAAGTATGGCCTTACCATCCCTTCAAAAGCTCATTGCATCGAAGAAGTTTGTGAAATCAATGTCCTCGATTCGTTTTTGAGTTTCCCTCGAAGTCAGGGTGGCCAAATCAAGCACTTTTATTTCGTCTTAAATATACACCGAGAGTTAAAACTTGAATGCAATTAAATTCTGTAATGCTCGATCACAATTTGAACACAATAGCTGAGAATTGTTGGTTTTTAAAATGTTTAAATATCGTAAATGCAAAACGTTTTAAAATTTGAACACAATAGCTGAGAATTGTTGGTTTTTTTTAATGTTTAAATATCGTAACTGCAAAACGTTTTAAAATTTGAATACTAAGGCCAAAGATATATTTTTCAAATACAATTACAACACAGTCTCACAAGGATCATTTGAAGAAAAATACTTGTTATTTTAAGTCAATACAATTGTTATATGTTTGATGTATAAATTGCAACCTAACATTCTGTTCTAACAAAGTCTGATTTGCAGATGCTTGCTTGCTAAAAACCGAATTAGTTTCAAATGCATTACAGCGGAATCTCATTTTAAGCAACTTTTCTGTCAGCTTCAAAATATTGCTTGTATCGAGATTTTGTTAATATTGAGACTCAAGAAAATTGGCTCAAGAAACATTAAAAATACAGGAAACTATTGGAGGAGTTTACCTCACCTTTATATAACCTTATAAGCTTACTTTTATTACAAAAAATCTGATAATGACTCAAAAACTTAGCTTTTAAAAGATAGTCATTAAAACTCACAAATTGACATTACAAGTGCATGCATTTATATCTCCATTACAAAGCTTAAGAACTTGCTTCAATCTCAGTTTGACAGAAAAAATGCAAGAAAAAGTACAATTTTGCCTTCATGATTGTTAAACCTTTACAGGGACAAACAACTTTTCAAAAAATTTGAGCCTTCCAGGCTTTCATACTGATGAAGTTTTTTGCTATTTTTTTTGGAATACCTCAACTGCAAATCTTCTATTCTCAGTTTGACCTTAAATTACCTTAAATTTGAGAGACTTTCTTGGGATGACAAGACTCTTCCTTGGGTTGTTTATTTTCCATTAGGTTTTGCTTTGGCAGACACAGAAATTTGTTTCACTCTCAAACATGGCACATTTGTTGGTGAAACTAATCTGTACTTACATTATTTTTTATAATTGTCGATAATTATTTTTTAAACTTTAAATAATCTTTAAAATAGCTCTTGTTGAGTGGCATTTTGTACAAGTTTTGGTGATTCTAGGGTTCAAAATGTAACCTTTCATTCGTCTGACTCAAACGTGAAAAATGCAAGGTGCAAGAGCCCCAAAAAGTGCGTAAACGGGACCCCAAAAGGTGCAAGATTTGCGTTAAAGTACAAGATATGAACGCGCTGCATCGATCTTGTTAGAAATGCTGCAGGTTCTTTTGTTTTTCTTTGTGCTGTGACCAATTTAAGGAAGGGAAGTTGGCCAAAAACTTTACGAATGTTTCTTATATCGAGATTGAGGAAAAATGTTAAATTTCTTATATCGAGAATTCTTATGTAGTAAAAATTTGTTCAGCTCGGAAAAGTTGCTTATATCGCGAAAATTGTTTAAACCGACATTGCTTGTATCCAGATTCGACTGTACTTTAAAACCAAATCAGCAAAATTTGAACTCTAGTCCCAAACAAGTCATTGGGGCTTTACAAAAAGTTGCAACAAACACTTCCTGGGACACATTTCATGTATTAATTCGTTTAATTGATTACGCTATTAATTAATAAACCATATGATAACATCAAGCATTTTAGAAAATAGGGATAATCTTATTCTTATATCCCATTTCAACACTATCTAATAATTAAGTGACTTTGAACTGTAAATGAATATTTTTTCCAATATGATAATTATATCATCAATATGAAATATGATAAAAGTATATCATAGGAGTTTTTGAATATTTCACATAAACTTTTGTCATATTATCAATTGAAGTTCTCATCTCAGCCTGAATTATTATCACTTTATGGCACATAAAAAGCATGACAGATTTTAAACCACGGAATATCTTATGTAAAGACGTGTTTTCAAATACAATGTGTATTTCTAGTTATTTTAGCATCAGCAATGATGTTTACATTTAATTTTGAGTTATTAGTTGTTGCTCTCAAGTATTTGTGTAAACTTGAATCATAGTTGGCTCTTTTAATCTTATTCTACAAAAGCAGATTTTTAGTTGAACATCAGTCTATGCGTACTTTTGTCTATTAGCGGCCATTTTCTACCATTTTCTGCCATTTTCTGCCAATTTCTGCCACTTTCTACCATTTTCTGCCATTTTCTGCCATTTTTTGCCATTTTCTGCCACCAAGTGGCAGAAAATGGCAGAAATTCAGTAAAAGCCAAAATTTGCCATCACTGGGGATAACGGGATTTAACTCTCCGCACAACACTCAACACAAAAACGTATTTTTCTATTTGATACCTTATAAAGATAGGATTTGAATGAGATTGTGAAAATATTAGTCGTCCAAAGAGCCCATTCGTTTATTTAAATCTTGCAAAGCTGAATCAGCTATTCATGAGAATCAAATGAATACGAAATTAGGTTGTTCAAATGAGATGTAACTTAGATGGACAAAATCTCCTGTGCACTTTTTACTGATGACTTGCTCCTTGAGATGGCAGATATTTCAGTGTTTCAATAATATAAAAAAGAGTGCATTGCATTAGGAATTCAAAAAATTAGCAAACCCCACACATATGAACATATCCGATTTTGTTTTTCAAGGTTGATGTAAGAGCTTATATTCGACATATTTTGTCTCATCAGTCAATTTGTTAGTTCATTTTTTGTATTTAAAATGAAGCCCAAGAGACATTGAATCGCGTTTTTTTGTTATTTTGTGATCTAAGAATCGTGCATTGATACTCTTTATTGGACCTTTCTTGACTATTTCAAATTAGGACAATGTTTAATCCCACCAAAAAAAGGAAAAAAAACTGAAATGGCTTTACCTTAGTTATTTTGCAGTTCCAGTGATACAAAAATCGTTGTTCCAATAAGATACCAATCCAACTGTCATTTTGCGTCCCAAAAGTGCCAAGGCTTCAAGAACATGGAAATTTGGAAAAGTCCTCGTTCAAACGAGGGCAACTTTGATATGGTTTAACATGTCCACGGAACTTTTATTTATTCCTCTCATTTTCCCCGTTTTGCCCACCCATTTATCACTTTGAACGTGTTTATCCCGGGATAAATTGAAGAAGTTGAATCCGCGACCAACCTTGGCCCTAGAGACGCTTTACTTGGTCTTTGTAGCCGGAGGTGTTAATTTACATTACTGATGCACAGTGTGAAACAACGAAAACTTAACTGAAATGTTCCGTGGTTTTTAACCATTTAAAATGGTAAATTTGACCTCCTGACGATAGAATTGTATTCTTCCCCCAGATTAACATTTTTTGACTTCATAACAAACTTTGTACGGCCGCGCGTTTTCGAGATAGGGGCCCGGAGGCAAAGGATCCTCGATTTCCTCTACGCCCAAGTCTCGCCAAAAGATGTTGCCTGCTTTGTCAGTGTCTCCCAGGTCACCGTTAACAACGTCAAGAAGATGTTTCAGGAGAGGGGAAACGTGAAGAGGATGAGCCATGGTGGGCGAAACAAGATTTGGACCTGGACTTCTTGACTGGGATTGCTGCGGAGATCAAGGCCCGTCCACTAACAGCATGAGGACCCTCGCCAAGGAGCACAATGACACTAGGGAGACCATCAGGAGGGCCGTCAAGGACCTTTGGGCAACTTCTTACACCCATAATTGTCGTCAGTTGCTGGCTGAGTCCAACCAGAGCAAGAGGGTGGAGAAGGGGACCAAGTTGCTTACCTGGTTGTACCACAACGAGTCCACCCTCCAGTCCTGACCTTAATCCTTTGGATTACGGGGTTTTAGGGCGCCATTGAGCAGAAGGTCTGTGCTAGCCCCCACCGAAATGTGGACTCTCTGAACGCTGCCGTCGAGCAAGAGTGGGTTTTGATGTCTGAGGACTTCCTCAGGAGGACCTGCAGGCAGGGTGGGCATTTTTCGACATCGAGAGCATTTTGGACACCCTAGTGTCCAAAAGTGTCCAAAAGTGTCCAAAAATACCCAGAAGGTGTCCAAAAATCCCCAGAGGGTGTCCAAAAATCCCAAAAAGATGTCCATAAGTGTCCAAAAGTCCAACAAACGTAAAAGAAAGTTGTACAAATCAGACGAAAAACCAGTTACACGATATAAGTAATTGAATTCTTAAGAATGCATGTTTGTGTACTTAAACAAAAATAGTTCTATTAATGAGAACATTACTTGGAGAAATAAACTTTGCCATGATAACTTGTTAATAAATTGTTAAAAAAATAAATGTTTTGTTTATACAATATGGTAAAATGTGTGTAACTGTTCAAAATGTTGCAAGATTTACATTTTATTTCCTCATCTGTAAACAAGAGTCTTGTATTTTTTAATAGTAAAACAACATTGCTTTAATTCTTTGGCAAAAGCATTATAATACCCAAATTGCAATCTGATATCAGTTTGAGTGTGCTTTATCATAGTAAACATTTTTTGGACAGCCAGGTCAAAAGACTTCTTGCCTCTTGGATGGGAAACACTTGCAACAATGATAAACTTTGGAATATAAATCAAAATACTAAGTAACCTTCTCTTGTCACAAATCAAGACACAATTAGCTTTAAAATATACTCGCATACTATGCTTGACATGAAGTGTGGTGTGAGCGTGTTACTAGTAGTCCCAGTCTCACATTCGTGCGTTCAGGTATTAATACAGTGATCATGGGTGGACAAAATGTCCAAAAATCAAATGCCCACCCTGCCTGCAGGTCCTTTAGGCCTAGGATTGAGGCCATGTTGGCCTCAATTGGTGTTTATTTTAAAAATAAAGGGCCTTATGACAGGTCAATTGACCCTGAAAAAGACTTAGTTTCGTATCTCCCTTTGTCTTTGTGTGAAAGGTCATATGGTCTTCAAGGTCATTTTTTTAAGTTTTCGTTGAGTCGCACTGTATTTCGAGTTGGATTTTTGGCAAAGTTTCACCATTTTGGTTTTTAGGGTCAAAAAGCTGACCACAACTAAACTTTTCAAAAGGCAATAGACCTTTTCTGCCGTAAAATATGGCGGCACTGCAAACTCGAAATCCATTTTTATAACTAACAATGGAACTCGGAATCGAACTAGTTCGAGTGTTGCCAAATTGGTCCCTGTTTAGGTCTTTTTAAAAAGTTCTATACAACCTGCTCTTTTTGATAGCGATAAATTTCAGAGTCAAAAATGGCAGCACTCCCTGTTCGCATCGCATCACTAATTTACATCTAGGAGTCACGTTTTAGCCTTTTTGTATCTTCACTCGTGTCCATTACCTTTTCTAGAATTCATCACCCAAAATAGATGTGAGCGCTTAAAGTGTGATATTTATTCAGAGAAAACAACTTTCAAATGTTCCGGACAAAAAATAAGTCGACATTCCCAATCTTTTGGACCATTGAATAACCATTAGTTTCCATAAATGTTGTTATCATGTTAGCGTCCGAATGTTCCACTTCTATTGTTAACGTTTTGATGCGAACTTTGTTCCAGGGGATCGTCCTCAGAATATCCATCTCGGATCCTTCCACGTCCAAACTGAAATAATCCACCTCGGGATTGCCCAATGCAAGCAATAAGCTGTACAATGGGAAACATTGGACTTCAAACGTGCTTCGGTGGTCTTTATCCAAAGCTGCTCGATTTTTTTCCAAGGCTGCTTCACCTTGCGTTAATTGTGAGCTGGTCTTCTTGATGGCTCCAAACACATCGGCCCCATCAAATGTGACCTACAATGGGCAAAATACAAAAAGATGATCAACGTTATTTTCGAGAAGAACCTATATCCGAAAGCATCATGAAGAGACTGAGATATGCAAATTCAATGTTTATGATGATACGCGAGAAAACTTTTACGATTGTAAGTGACCCAAACTACCTTATTGTTATAATAAAAATTATATTAACCTAGAGCTTTTCCTAGCGTGTCAGATTCATTTCTCTTGTTTGGCACGAGTTTGCATTACCACTAATATTTCATGAGAATGATAAAGAAACAGACGAATATTCAGGTTTAAAGCCAAGTTTAACTGAATAACCAATACCAATAAAGGGCATAAACGCCAATATGGCAGAAACAAATTAAAGCCAAAGAAAAATTGACGCTTTTTTTGGAGGCTCTGGAGGCGGGCTGTGCATTAAAATGTATTTTTATGGGCTTTGATTTTTTCAATAGACGTTTTATGGAACACTAAGTCTAGGAATTGTAAGTTCAATGTTTCGTGAATGTTTTTTAAAAACAGATAATTGGCCAAAAATGTATAATGCATAATGCAAATTTGAAAAAATTCTCCGGCATACTCGTGCTTTTTAAATGTTCTAGATTTGCCAGTTGTGTACAATGCCATACCAAAACATTCTGGCTTTACATCACTTTTGTCAAGGTTTGTGTTCTTCCTGTACGATTTTTTGTTTTTATTTTATATTTTCTTATTTAATCTTATGACCATACTCATTATGCACCCCAGGGAGTGCTTGAGTTGTCAATGCAATAAACAATAAACATGGACAATTGATAGACTGCTTAAGCTCCCTGTTACCTGTGCAGTTAAAATTTGTTCCAGTCAATATTTCTAGGAAAGGAAGAAAAGCCTGGAAAATAGGAAAGAAACAAAAAAGCAGAAGAATCGACTGACAATGTGTTTTCAATAACAAATCAACTTTTGCAAGTCATGTGTGCTCTCTAAAAGTATCGTTCTTCTTTCCTTTTTCGCCAATGTTATGCGTTTTCACGAACTTTTGGCACTCTCGTTCCTCAAATATGTTGAGGGACCGAGACTAAAAATATCATTCACATACTCTTTCTCTTTAGGGGCTTTAGTGTGTAATTGAAAAGTAAAAGACTACAAATACGTACATCACAGGTCTATCGAAGGTCTATTGAGTGGAATGAACATTAAACAGACGGATCATCTTTGCTTTGACCAACAATCTCTGTCCACAGACATTTTATAACAACTTAACTCTTCAATCATTCTAAGTTCACCCAAGAACCATTGAATTTCTTAAGAGTGGGAGGCTTCAGGAGGAACAAAACAATTTCGTTTCTTCTTCAAATGAGACTCTGCTTATGCTGCCTAGACTACGTATTTCAATTTTCAGCTCAATCGAACATCGGCATCAAAAGGTATGTTCTCTCAAATCTCAGTGCAAATCCTTTTGAGAATTCCCTTCTGGGAATTATCGTACCGCAAAAGGGCGAGCTCATTAATTGTATGTTGTTTGCAGCACATTGCTTTGAGAAGGCATGAATTTTCACTTCGGCATTCGATTGGGTTGAAAATTGCAAAACTGAGTCTACTCAATTCAAGCAAGGTAGAACCCAATGGAATTAATCCTACTGGATATCACAAGTGTCATTGTTACCCTTACACTCCAGAAAATTCAGTGCTTCTTGGTCTATCCCTAGTGTCTTTCTAACCTTGGTAGATTGATTGGATGTGGAAACGCATCCATGGAAGGAGAAAGCTCTTCGTTGCAAAGCTGACAAGTGTTCAAAAGCTTTTGTGTTTGCTTCAATTAATAAGCCGGTCCAATTGCGTTCCACTTCAAGGAACAGCGAGTTGCTCAAATAGGCTCCATTCCAAGCACCAGCCTCAATGAAGAAGCCATTCGTCTTGCCCTGAAAATGTTTGTCCACGATCAAGGACTGCTCATATTGGCCCCTAAAATCGATTCACCGTTATTAGGAAAACACGAGAGGCACATCATGTAACAAAACTGTCATAGCTTGCGTTCAAATTTGCTCAAAAACGAAACAAAGTGGTCTCACCCATATTTGATTTTAGGATCTTTTATTACTTCCAACAGTTTCTGGCTCGGAGGACCGTTATATGGTTGACGAATGTGATCTTCTAAAATTAAATCGACAAGGATGGGATCGTGTGGAGCCACGTAAGCACTCGAGTGTTGGATCAAAATCTTCATTTCGTCTCGTTTCCATCGATAAACATGTCGGAGGCGGGTTAATTCTTCAGGTGGCGTATTTGATGGAGGTTCGAGGATGTTCATAGACTTTTGGGTTATCAAAGTCAGACCCAGAATTAAACACAAGCACAAACACAATAGGGAGCCATTCAAGGCTCGAAAAAGTTTTCTCATTTTGTTTGTGAATGAGCTTTCCTCGGTGTTTCGTTTGGTTGAACCACCGATCAACAATCCGAGGTCAGAAAGCCTGGCAGGTTTAGGCCTCGGTAACTAATAAACAACCAATTGGAGTTACGTTTCCTCTTCTGCAATGTAGATTCGATACCTTGTAGTTTCATTGTTGACTTAAACGCTCACACAGGGCGATTCATAGTTTGACAAAAATGTTGGAGGGACAAGTGCAATGAGTTTTTTAGTTACTTGTTGAACGGAGGGATTGAAGAAGGTGTCAATAGCTTTGGCAATTCCATGAACTATGCTGTTACACATGTTTTTAAGTGTCGTCTCAAAAAAAACCGTTCGTTCAATTCTCACCTTTTCAGGTCTTCAAAATTGTTCAAAACTTTTGTTGTGCGCGAGGTACGAGCGTAAAATGTAGAATACCAAACCAGGAGTAACTCTTGAAATATTACGTTTATTTTCATACTGAAAAATGACCATTAAAGATAAAAGTTTTAGGTATCTTGGGGGGAAGTTGTTGTATCGGGAGTTTTTTTCTGCATAAAACATCTCTAAGTTCAAAAATTGGCTGGTTAGGTGTACTTCTATGCATTTGAGAGTGTGTACAATTGTGCATTTGGAATTGATTGATCCACTCCAAAACCATGATTATGTATCAAGAAATAATATTGATTAAAATCCTTGTTTGGTATACTCTTTGTGAGAGTAGTTTATAGATGCTCTTTGGTGACCATCTTCATTCAGCAAGCGATTGTAAATATCTACTGCTCGCTCAATTCTATCCCTTCTTAGTATTTGATTATCAAGTGTTGTCTACCTACTTTGGATAAGTTAGAGATTAAAACAATAATTATCTAAACAAAACAAAAAAATAACAAAAATCTCTCTCAACAAAATCAATCAATCAACTTTTGAAACTTTAATTTGAAACCACCCTTTACGTTAGAAACATGATAAAACAGCAATATTTGAGCTCAAGATCAAAAATTCTTATCTCTAACTTGGGCCGTAAAGAAGATTGGAATAAATCACCTTGATTGGCTTCAACAATTCTTACCTTTAAAAAATATCGCATTGACTTATGAATGACTAGAAAGCAAACACAAAATCCAGTTAAACTAAACAAACACCACACCTTGAAGGCACCGAGTATTCTGATTGAAGGAGTTCGATCATCGCACCTTCGGAGCAGACTTTTCGGCTTATACAAAGTGATTCTAGACATTCTCACTAGGGATAGGTCGTGTAGGATTTTTCGGTTCCGGATCAGTGTCGGCTCGACGACTTTTCGGATCGGTTCCATTCGAAAACTAAAACAAAATTTTGGATCCCGATCAGATCTGGAGCGGTGCTAACCCGGATCAGATCGGATCAGACTCATGCATGATCTTATAGAAGATTTTTCTAACATCACTGCGCTTTTTGTCACGATTTCAAAGATCAATGATAGTTTCAACAATGCTTTTTTTTGAAACAATAAGTATCTTTTGAAGAAAAATGGGGGAAATTCCTATTTAGTTTCCATTAACAACTATCCAAATTTTATGTGTCTACTCCGGTTCGGTTCCTGGGGTTTTGGAACCCACTCACGACGAGCTGACCTCAGAACCAATCCGATCCGATACTGAGCCGGCTTTTGGTCGACACGGATCTATCCCTAATTCTCACCCACCTGCTACAATACCGAACAGAATAGAATCAAACTTTACTTGCTGTCTCCATATATGCGGCAATATTTTGCAACTTTTCGGACTGAAGAGAACTATTTTTGAACCAAGTTATGATCTAGTGAATTTGAAGAGGTAGTCATTTCTTTCATTGAAAAATGATATCATGATATTCAAACTTGCAACCTTTGCTATTCAAGAAATATACAAATGGGTGTACAAAGATACCCACTTAGTTTCTTATCAGGGCCACCAGAGGGAAGCAGGCTAGATCTTCTATAACTTCCCTTGACTTCTTTTTTACAATCTGCATAGGACCCTCACTATCTTCTGCAACACAAGTGTTAAGGTAATTGTGTGAATCTTCCAAATATGGCATAAAAAATTGAGGGGCAGCAGAATCTTGTCTTGGCTAGTGCTCTCAAGTATAGAGACGTATAAAATACTGCAAGGTTTATGAGCTTTGTAGGCAAATCAGACTGCGCCACAATCGTTGCAAAAACTGCCATGATCAAAGCTCTTCCAGTCGCAAAATAAATTATTTTGAATTTTTTGACTTCTACTACGTATTGCGTTCCACAATCAATTTGAGATAGCTTGGGCGAGTAACTGGAATGTGAAAAAGCAGAGCAATGCATTCGCTGATCACGGTGTTTCAAAATGTCTTATAGGTTTGGATCGAGATACCCAAGGACATTATGTCATTTTTTGGACTCATAATTCAATGGGGAAACAACTTTACTTTTATTGTGTTTTATAAGTTTAGGCACACGGAAATACCTAAAAAACTATTAATTACAACATTCTTGATAAATAGAGTGAGTAGAAAAATTTAATTAAATCGTAAATTTTCATTTAATTTTTTGCCCCTTTTTGGTCCAATTTTAATTTTTATGGCCCTTTTTGTGGGCCATTTTTTGGTCACCTCAAGTCATAATTGGCGCCAAAAGACAGGTGCTAACACATCCAGCCTGACCAATTTTAGCTCTTTAGAGCTAAATTTAGCTCTTCTTCCTGATTTTTTTGGAAATTTGGCTCCAAATTTGAGCATTTAGCTCTTTTGGCTCTTTTAGCTCCTTTTGAAATATTTGGCCATTTTTTAGCTCTTTTTCTGAGAATTTTAGGGATTTTTGGCTCCTTTTTACAATTTTTGAAGTTGCCAGATTTTCTACCTCAACAAAATGAGGCTTGTTTAAAAATGATCATTCTTCTTACAAATACGTAAGATTTTCAGGACAATCGACTCCAAACTATGGCTCTTCCTGCTGAAGCAATAAAATAGCAGCTTTTCGATAGTTTTGATCTCCATTAACGTGGGGGTACCGACTAAAACCTTGACTTAGTTTACTCTTTGATTCTAACTACTCTACTCTAACAGACAAAAAGTTCATTTGATGTGGTTGAAATTTAGCTTGTGAGCTTTGAATTACGGGCAAAACAATGGATTAAATTAGATTTTTCTCTGGTCGGCCCCGAAATGAAAAACGGCTTTTGCCAATAACCGAGGCATAAAGGTCTTTCATTATCCACGGATCACTATCTTCTAGTGATCTGTGCAATATCGTTGCTCTATCTAAAACATTCAGAAAGCCAACATCACTTTGCAGAACAACCTTTTTTCTTGGCCGTTTTTAAGACAGTAAGAAAAAAACTACAAAAATCAATTTTTCCATGTTTTAAATACACTGCCAATTACGTAAGGCCCAAAACTA
>CM021320.1:7756584-7768013 GCA_010645155.1 Tigriopus japonicus | reverse complement strand
GATCAAATCGGCAACTCTTCAGCAACGCTTACTTTTTGGGGGATGCCGTGTCTAATGTCATTAATAACCGTGAAGGTCAGAATGGTCTGGATCTACAGTCAGGAGCAAAAGTATTTGTAACGTGACGAGAAAACCAGAAAATCCTTTATATCCAATTAAATACTATGCTAAGAAGTTTGTAAGAATGTAATATTTTTTTCCGATTAAGAATAATACCAGTTTCCCGCAATTGTTTTTTAAAAATGTCTGAAACTAACTTTTAATAATTAAAAATAAAATTTTAGATAGTGCAAAAGTATTCGTAAGGCGCAAAAAAGTTAACAAAATAGGTTTATAAACAGATTTTTCATCAGAAAAAATTGATCGAAAGATGTAGAACATTCTGGAAAGCCGGAGAAAAGTCATTTAATCTCCTTTTTTCCAAGATTTTCTAGATCTTTCTTGGATCTTATAAATTTTACGGAATTGAACAATTGCTTCACAGTCAGCCAATCATGACCAAGGTCAAGGAGCTCGACAAGGACTTGAAGTTGAAGATAGTAAGTCTTCATCATGGAGCCAAGGGCTACAGAGCCATTTCGAAGCTTCTGGACATCCCGATTTCAACGATTCAGTACGTCGTGAAGAAGGCACAAAAGAACGGAACGGTTGAGAACCTCCCAAGATCCGGTCGTCCAAGGAAACTGTCAGCCAGACTTGAGAGGAAGATTGTCAGAGAGGTCACAAATAATCCTCGAACAACGGTCAAGGACATCCGGAACAGTCTCAGTGAAAATGGATTGTCCATCTCGAGGTTTACTGTTGCTCGCTCACTTCACAAAGCAGGATTGAAGTCTTGTCGCCCACGGAAGACTCCCTTGCTCAAGGATAGACACTTGAAGGCTCCCTTGGAATTTGCCAAGAAGTACCTTGACAAGACCAGTGACTTTTGGTCTAGGATTCTTTGGTCAGATGAGACAAAGGTTGAGCTTTTTGGTCACAACGATGTTCAAAGGATTTGGCGACGTAAAGGAGAAGCGTTGCATCCAAAAAACACCATCCCTACAGTCAAGCACGGTGGAGGATGGATCATGTTATGGGGCTCCTTTTCCGCCAAAGGCACCGGTAACCTCGTGAGAATTCATGGGACAATGAAAAAAGAAGACTATCGGGATATCTTGGCTGAGAATCTCCAGAGTTCAGCGCGGAAACTTCGGCTTGGTCGACAGTTCGTCTTCCAGCACGACAACGACCCTAAGCACAACAGCATTTTGGTCAAGAAATGGTTGAAGGACAATCGGATTAAGGTCTTGGACTGGCCCTCCATGAATTCGGACCTTAATCCAATTGAAAACCTTTGGAGAGAATTAAAAGTCCGTATCCGTGCAAGACGTCCAAAGACAATTGACGAACTGGAGCAAATCTGTTATGAAGAATGGGCTAACATTCCTTCAGATGTATGTAAAAATATTGTAAATGATTATAAAAAACGTCTCTTAAGTGTAACTCAGCAAAAAGGGCATTCAATAAACTATTGACAAAATGTTACGAATACTTTTGCTCTTGGTCTAAAACATGTTCTGAGCAGTTTTTTAACCAAAATCTTGTAAATCTTTAAAAAGAAAAGTATCATAGCTTTTAAATGATAAAAGAATAACTAAGGAGCAAAATGGTTCTTAAATGTATTTTTCAAAAATCGAGTATCATTTAAAAATCAATAAAATTTTCGAGGTTACGAATACTTTTGCTCCTGACTGTATATAATAAAATAACTCATATAGCTTAAATATATAACATAAAATATTTAAATTTAAATGATTTTAATTGACTTTAAACACATCAGTCTCTTCTAGTCGGATTAGTGCAACTGCAGCTACTGGAAACCTCTCCCTTTTCACAAAAGAAGCCCATGAAAAGATTTTTTTGAGGTAGTTGCCTCTTGGCAAATGGTTTGAAAAAAGCACATTACTAATGCTGCTCGCCTCTTATCATCTGATCTCATGCAATGACTGAACAACAAGCCCAACGGCAACGGGTCTACGATCTTCTACACGCCCAAGTTAAGCAAAAGGATATACGTAGATCGGATGGCCGGGCTTGATTTCGGACAGTTTAATGCATTTAACGTGCCCAAGAGATTGGTGATGGTCGTGAAAGGACAGCTAGGAATGGACATATAATATACATAGTATAAATACTGGATACGAATTCGCAGAATTTCCTGGCACGCAACCTCCACGTATGAGGCCTAGAGTTTGTGAACAAGAAGTACAAACGGCCATGTTGGGAGCGGAAAATCAATCGGAAACCGACCAAAATTCCAAAAGATAGTGCGCCAATCAGTGTTCCCTGTGTTTGAAGCGGGTCCAGCCAAGTCCTAGACTTGGGATAGGTCAACCTCACGCCCCAAAATCAGTCCAATGTTGGTGTTTTGAAGACAACAAGTTCAGCCATGAACGAGTGAATGAAAGAGAAATGATCACATCATGGAGGGCAAATTCCTTGGTCACAAGTGCAAATGAACCCGCAAGGTGTCTTTTCTTCAAGATGACGATCAAGTGATCAAATGAAATTTGATGACCAGGTTACCTGCTACAATCAATAGAAGTAATAGCCTTACCCAAAGCAAATAGAATGAATATGGACCTGAATCCGAGCACAAATTCCTCGTGAAAAAGGATTAAGAACCAACTTTTGCCCGTACCAAAACGTTGAGTTTCTTTACACACATCCAATCCACAACTTGAACAACAAAGAATATCTTACGATTCCTTGAATTTTAATAATTCAAGGATCAAACAAAATAAGGAAAAAAAACAAAATAGCGTTTTTCCGATCTCATCTATTATTCGACTTGTACGTCTTATTAGAAGATTTGAACTTACAATTGAACCCATCCATCAATATTTAAGGTATTATCCTGAACTTAATTAACACATGCCAAACTTTGTATGAAATCAATGTTGTTATTGGTTGTGTCACCTTGGCATACATAACTTAATGCTCTATAAATGATGGTCCATGTTCGAATTTCTGTATTGTATGGCTGTGTCTTTTAGTTCAGGATAATAAGGACAGTTAAGATATTCTTAAGTTGTTCAAGTTGTGTGATGGATGAGTGCAATAAAACTTCCCGTTTTGATCCGGGTGAGAGTATGTGAGGGAAAGTTGGTTCTTAATCACTTTTCAAGAGGAATTTGCATTCGGATTAAGGTCCATATAGAACAAAGAAAGAAAAAGTCCTCAGTGTCAAGAATTTGATCAAATGAAGAAAAAAATAAGATGACTTTGAAACCCATCAGGTAGACCAAGGATGGCTCAAGCCAGGATTACTTTCAAAATACACACTAGGTCCGATTAGTACAATGGAAATTCAACGGAACAATATATTTGTTGCAAAAACCTCACATTTTAGTACAATGATCGGACCTAGTGTGTATTTTTGAAATCCGTCCTGAAGTACAGTGGTTCCTGGGTAGACCTATGTACTAGCAATGAATTCTAGGCGATAAATCCAAGCGATGGTCATCGAGGTTGCGTCGCCAAATTATCAAAACATTCCCCGACTAGTTTCTAAACTTCGTTTTTCTCCAGAGGTTCCAGACGAGATCTTGCTTTTCCAACCCAAAGTATCCCATTTTTTTGGGTAGAAATTGGGGTTTCTTTTAATGGTTTCAGTCTATATTGCAATGCATTTTCAAAAGCCAAGTTGTAGATATTTAACACATCACATTTATTACACTTTCATTTGCGTTTAGCAAACAATCAAGTGATGACTAAAACTTTGACACAACAAAACAAAGCAACATAAAAAATACATTGAAGTAAAAAGACGTAATAACATTTGCAACGCATTGAAAAAAAAACTCTTTTACAATTCAGATGCAGAAGTTCAAGTGTCTTACTTACAACAATATTATGCAATTGAAAGGAATTGCAATTAGTTATTGCTAAAAATACCTGAACAAAATATAAATGAAATATTGGAAGCTCTCAAAGAAAGCAAATTTGTGGCCTGTTTTCAGTTAAGGGTCATTTAGTTTGAAGAAGGCTTGTTTTGTTTAGAAGGAAAAACGAACAATTCAAAAGTGGATGAGATCGTTTTCTGTCCTTTTCTGTACTAAACTCATCTAGTATTGCTTTGTCCACGTCAGCCGCGTCGATAATATCTTGAATATCTTCGATTTTCTCTTTCAGCGTGTCCTTCAGGCTTTCAAAAATTTGCAAAAGTTTGCTGAACAATTATTACAAAAAGTTCATCTCTTAGGAAATTAATGAATTGTGTCCTGGATAAATTTTTGAAAGCCTGAACACATGCCATCACATATGCACCACATATGCCATTTTTTCATGAGGTACTCGATCATATACAAAAAATATTTACATTTGAATAAATTGGGTCTTTTCAAACATTACCATCCTAAACCATTGGTTTGGATGTCATCTTTTTAAAGCATTATCTTCAGTGTTTTTTTGAGAGACAAATTGTACGTTGATGCATGTTCTGACTCTTCTAATTTAATATGGAGCACGTCAAAATGACTCAGGTACAAAACATTTTATCAGAGGGTTGAAGATCAAATCGTTAAGATTTGAAAATATACATGTCAAAAAGTATAATTGCTGCCAACCCTAAATTTTGAGTTTGAAGAATACTATTCCTAAAGAAAAAGAAAGTGTGACCAAAAACTGATCTTAAAATACAAATTGATTTGTATCTTATCAAACTCAACAGGTTTACAACTAAGCCAAACGCCAGGCCCTGCCTGCATCTGCCAGAGGTATCTTAAATCATTTGAATACACAATATCAGCTTTTCCAAACCTTAAGATAAAATCTGTTCACTTTTTAGTTGATAATTCTTAACATTCAAGGTTAATCAAGACCCAATTTTATTAAAATGTAAATATTTTTCGTAAATGATCGTGTACGTAATGAAAAAAAGATAAACTTGATGCCCGTGAGAGGCCAAGTAGCGAAATTGATGGTTGATTGTCTTTGGGAGCATCTTTAATTCTTCTTCCAATAGCATTTGAAGACTGTGTGCAATCTCTGATCAAAAATATTCCTAACGTCAAGAATCCGACCGCTTTTCCGCACTAGAGACGCTCTCCGCACTAGGACAGAAAACGATCTCATCCACCTTTGAATCGTTCGTTTTTCCCCTGTAAACGAAATAAGCCTTCTTCAAAATAAATGACCTTTAACTGAAAATAGGCCACAAATTTGCTTTCTTTGAGAGCTTCCAATATTTCATTTATATTTTGTTCAGTTATTTTTAGCAATAACTAATTGCAATGAGGCACGCAGGGGGAGGTTTAAGTGATCTCTTCAAAAATCTTATCGCGGGCGGATGAAAGAAGAGAAAAGGCTTGTTTGTCAATGTAAGATTTTGGTCAGTGCAAGGGTTTTCGCGTTTTACAGACCGCCCTTATGACTTAGATGCTACAAAAAATGTCGAATTGCAAGTTTGGACATTTTGACTCTCGGTTTTGTAAGAATTTGCAAAAATATTCTTTTGATAAAAAAATGGCAAGCACTTAAAAAAGACCTTTGATATTGAAGAGAAACACGTACAAAACACGGCATTTTGTTTGGTACCTTGATGGTTTTGGAGCTTTACAATACAAATCAGTGCTTATAACATCACTTACACTTTTACTTACCCAAAAAAAGTGGCCTTTTGTTGAGAATTTCCTCGTGCAAGAACGAGCAAATAAAGTGTGCATTTTTTCCAAAATCCTAACTAAAGATGTTCAAATTGCAATTCGACATTTTTCATGGCATCTAATTCACAAGGGCGGTCTGTTAATTGCGAAAACCCTTAAACTGTCCAAATTCTCACGAGCCACCCACTGTTGCCAAACAAGCCTTTTCTCTTCTTTCATCCGCCCGCGATAAGATTTTTGAAGAGATCACTCAAACCTCCCCCTGCATTTCTCATTCCTTTCAAAATTTTACTTTGTTTTGTTGTGTCAAAATTTTAGTCGTCACTAGATAGTTTGATACTTTGGGACTTGGGTTGGAAAAGCAGTCTTTTCTGGGACCTGAAAATACGAAGTTTAGAAACAAGTCGCGGAATGTTTTGATAATTTGGTGACGCAACCTCGATGACCATCGCCTGGATTTATCGCCTAGAGCAATGAATGGATGGGCTCAATATTTTGATCTGCCTTTTGAGTCAATCAGCCGAAATTGGTGATCTGACAGTCTAACCTCGATTACATGGACCCTCTCAAAGTCTTCAGAATGAAATGCTTCCATCAAGATTAAAGAAGATCAATCAAACTTTATCAAGCCTGTAAAGCCTATCCCTGCAATGATAAGACATGATCCACTGGTCCTGAAGGACCCTTGGCCTCTAGCGTATTTTTTGCATTAGCCCCAGTCCTGCGTGGTCCTGGCCTTCTTGAGCCCCAAGACTTGAAATTTTTTCAATCAAATCCACAATCAAGGATTCAATCCTCATGTTTTTCACTCATTTTGTCTCAAGGACGTTGTGATTGCTTTTGTTCTAATTCCAATCCGGATCAGATGGCTGATCTGATCCAGAACCGTCAAAAGTGCCCTTCAATAGTTAAAGCCAACAACATCTCCGACTTGGACTCCATCTTGTTTCAAAATGAGACCATTCTTGTTCTTTCATTTTCCTATGGAAATGGTTCCTGCGTTGTGGAGGTGTTGAAGAGGATGGAAGAGGAGTAACACTCCAGATACGACCACAGATACTTCTGTTTAGCATTTTTTCACTGAAGTTGGACTAATGGGTGAAGCTAGCGACCCTTACTAGAGACTGGCCGTCGTAGGCTAACACATGGTGCCGATGATTCACGCTGCTGATTGGTCAATAGCATTCAGTTGAACATTCAGCTAATTCTAACGAAGTTCAATAACAAACCAGAGTACTAGTGATGTGACTTGGGCAAGTAATGAGTCATCACAAACACCCAAGAACAAGTTGTTGACAAGCATTACTTGGGCAATACACCAATACACTTCCCAAGCTCAGGGAACATAGGAAGATGCAGTTGCCGGCAGTTGCTCTTTGAAGAGTTAAGATACTTGCAGTGTGACTTAGAAGAAAAAATGTCAAGTTGCATTTTCGATGATCTTTTGACCTTAATAATTTAGCAATAAATAGTGGAAGTGATACAAAAAAAATATTTCAATTTGGATAGCATTTGCAAAACCATGGTTTTTTTGTTTTGGTTCTAGGCCACACATGAATGCACTTTTGAGGCTAATCAAGACCAAGATTTAGAAGTCACACTTCCAGAACAATCTCGTTTACTCAGAGTTGCCGGCATGAAAAAGTAAAATGCCAAATCTTTTTTTAGTATTCTCGAAATATTTTGCATTTCCCCTTGTGAGAGAATTGAAGTGTGTAATTTTCTTAAAAATACATCCTTTCAAAGGTATGGGCCCTATTTAACTGAATCAGCCTGGTTTAGTGAAATTCGGATGGCAAGTTTATTCTTCGTTCATAGCAAATTTGGCAAACCTGTTGGCTGGGAAAAGTACTTGTACAAGCACCCAAGCTATGCCAAGCTTCAGCAAGCCCAAGCATTGTGCCAATACAGCTTGCCCAATCTCTTGTTTGCCCCCCATCACTACAGAGTACTTCTTCTTTGTTGATTTTGAAGTGATCTGATTTGGTGCTGGGGTTGCCAATTTAGCTATGTGAAATCATATTCCCCTCTATCCAGCAGTCTTCATAAACCCGTTTTTTCTTTAAGAATCACCAAAAGGCAAGGCATCCCTGACTTTAGTGACTTTTGAGCAGGGTTGCAAATCAAACTCACATTCATGTTTGCTCATATACAAGAGCAAAGCACTCATTCTGCAGGCGGTAACCCTACTTTGCAACCTCTCATAAAAAACTTGCGCAAGCCTAGATTCCAGATCACTGAGATTTTGTTGTCAATCACCCAATCGTGTGACATTAATTGGCCCTTGTTTAAACTCCACACTAATTGAAATTCACTTTTTTCATATCAAGTAAATACCTTAGACACATTTCCAGCAGACTTGAGGACTTTCAATAACCAAACTGCCCTATCAAATGAGCGAAAAAGTTTAGATGTGTTTCGTAGAAGAAAAGGTTCCTTTAATCATGAACTTCGGCTTTCTGCATGATGAATGACGTCACAGACAGTCCGTGCCGGGTCGGGCAATCATAGATTTGAATGCCAATCTCTGCCTTTTAGTATTTCTAGGTGAAGCAAGATTCCATCTACGTATTTTCCTCATTCTTATGAGTACTAAATTCCTTTGGAGAGCTGAATGTCAAAAGTTCATGAGACGAGTAAAAAAAAAAGAGTGCTGGGACCTCTATAATCAAGGTGAAGAACAATAAGTCAATAAATATTAACACAAAAAGTTTGACTGAATTCTTTCAAGATGCATGTTCAACAGTTTTACTCGTTAATAAGGAATAAATGACATTGTGTCAATATATAGCCTCGGCATCGTACCATTTTTTCAAAAATCGGAGTTCGTGTCCACCCCTTTCAGGGGTTCCTGCATCACTACTGTTTTGTCAAACAGTCAAGCGGTCGTCCACCGGCCAGTACTCTAGAAATCTGTGCCGGAGCTCATCCATATCAAAAAGCGTCGAGAATCGCTGCTAGTTGCCCAAAAGCTTTTTCCTCGTCTTCCTCGTATGTGCCACCTGATAAATTATAATTATTCAAAGCACGGCACTCGCTCATTGTTGGAAAACGATTTAAGAATATGGTTTTCTTCTTAGATAGGATTTTGAGATCGGAAAACATTTTTTAAAAAGATGTTACCATTTCACACGGAAATGGCAAAAATGATTCCTATATCTTGACTTTTTGGTAACTTACAAACATCCGGTCCAACACACAGTTCCGTTATTACGGGCTGAGAGGCATTTCCATCAATCCGATTCTTCTATATTCACCCTTTAAGTGAGGGTGGTATTTGAGGAAAATGTGAGCACACTACATATTGAATTCAACAACTACCAATCAGCTATAAAGGTTCAGAACGGAAAGAATCAGGCATCACTTCATTTCATCATTTCAACCAACTAGCATCCACTAACATGAAGGTAAGAAAACAAAGGCGCCTCTCGTCCAGACGGGGACGAAGCTTCCTTAGCAACATTCAGGGACTCTAAATAACTCAATGATATCTGTTTTAGGCTTTTGGTATTGGTATCTTGGTCTTTTGTGCCACCTCCAACCTTCTAGTTGAAGCTGATGACGGTTACGGGAAAGACCACCACGATCCCGCATATTACAAATACGGTTACAAAGTGAATGACGATTATCACGGCACTGATTTTGGTCACAGTGAGCATCGCGATGGGCACGTCACCAAGGGTGAATATCACGTCAAGTTGCCCGATGGTCGAGTCCAAACCGTCACTTACTATGTGGACGGCTACAAAGGCTTTGTGGCTGAGGTCAAGTACAGCGGCAAGGCTCATCATCCTGAAGTGAAACCTCACAAAGGCTACGGACATGATCATGGACATGACCATGGTCATGGTGGACATTCAGAAGTGTATGGGCATCAAAAACCTGGACATGATCACGGATACCATAAGCATGAGCATCATGAACACGGGCATGGAGGTCATTCAGAGGTGTACGGGCATCATGAACCAGGATATCATCACCATGGCCACGAAAAAGGTTATGGCCACTAGAACATTTGAGTTTGTACGTGACACAATGTATTGATTTGCCATGTTTAAGTGATGAAGATTATTATTGGTGCACTCGTTTTCTAATACACCTTACACCAATATACTTACTCATGGTTGAAAAGAGAGAGATTGGGGAAAAGTCTTACCTTTCATTTTTCGTAGCCATTCAAATGTAACTCAGGCATTTAGTAGTGCTTTTATAAATCTAGTTGTTTTTTCAAGTGCTCAGGTAAACATGTTTATGACTTTTTTGCCAACAAATTTGTGCGCATTATTCTTTCAGTTGCAGGCTACTGAATTAAGTCAACGTTGAGAATTCTTGAAAAAAACAGATTAACAAAAACACAATATGGTGAGAAGTTCCAATCTATCATTATCATTTAGTTAAATTTCTCACAAAATAATCCAACTCACTTGGGAGCGGTTTAGCCTCAGTTGTTGAAGAGAATTTGAGACCGAGGAATAAAAAAAGGGATCACGTCATGCAATCATGCATTAAAAAAAAGACTTTTTTCCTTTGCCCACCTTTAACATTCCAACTAGTCACATACATTTCCAATGGTTAAGAGCAGGGTTCGGCAACCACTTTTAGGTCAGGGCCTACCAATTTGATTTCGTGTTGTCAAGGGCCCACCAAACAGACGTTAGTAGGTCCAGGGGCCCACAAACTAACGATCAAAGAGCTTTTGGCCCACGAGTACAGTACTATGGATGGCTTCTGGATCCACTATTTTAGACTTTCTCTTTAGCGCCTGGGCCCACCAATAACCACCCTTGGGCCCACAAGTGGGCTGCGGCCCACCTGTTTCCGACCCCTGGTTTCGGAGAACACAAGCATGGACGCAAAGGTGGAAAGGATTATTTGCTCTCTTTCGACAAATGGACGACTGTTGATCAATTTGCAGTCAAAAACAAGTTAATGATCTACCGTATGAGTGCAAAGATGGCCGCGTTAAAGCCCTTATCATTCTAGATGGTTTGTCTTTCTTTTGACAGAGTGCTTTAGCATTGCAATGGCACGTTTTATGTCAGCACAACAAATCAAACAAATTTAGCATGAAAGCTTGCTTCATACACTTTAAAAAGTTGAATAGAAGCAACTGATAACTAATTTTTACATAATGAATGTTATATTCATCAGGCTCATGTAAAATGTCCACTTTTTAGAAACATCATTCAAGGTTGAATTTATGGCTATGGAAAAATATGAAATTTGAACGCGATTCTTGGTACTTTCAAGTGTTTGTAGCTTATCTGATGCGTGCAAAATGCTCTTAAATATAGACAAGAGTCTTTGGAAATAAAAGTGTTTTGGCCAAAAATATACATTTCACAAGATATTGGAAAAATATCTGATTCTTGAACAAATTACAATCAAACTTTCAGACATTACACCAAGAACCAAAACATTTTTGTGGAACGTCGAGAGCAAGTAAAAAACTTCTAATATAAAAATCCTCAAGAACCAATCCCATCCATCCAGAGATTTGGGGATAATTCTGTTGATTGTATATTATTGAAACAACCTAAAAATAATAAATTTTCCATTAAGTGAACATCAGGGTAGTTGTACCGAAATTACAAGTAACGAAGAACAGTATTTTTTTCGAAAAAGTAACGGTAATATCATTACATTCAAAAATACTGTACAAAAGTACTGTTCCTTTTCCCATTGCACTAATTTTCATCATTTTCTTATCGTGGACGTACACGACCAAGTTTTTATAAAACTTCGAAGTCACAAAAAAATCGTTTGGCCTTTTTGACAAGC